>JASDQU010101945.1:330110-385978 GCA_032191745.1 Picea mariana
GAACATGTCTTACCTCTTTCAACAACCATTGGTTTCCATTTCGTTGTTTTATTTTTACCTTTCCCATTCCAACAATTTTGCATGGTGCATCATCACCCAAATGAACCTGTCCAAAATCACCTTGAACATAATCTAGAAAATGTTTCTTATGGGGTGTGGCATGAAATGAAGCTCTTGAAACTACTACCCAAGACTCAGAAATATTATCTACAGAAAGACTCAGAAAGCATCTTGTAACACATCACCTATTACATTTGCTTCCTGATTTCTCTCATGCTGCCCATCTCTTTGTTTCTTTGGAGCTCTGCAATCTTTCTTCAGGTGTCCTTTCTTCCCACAATTCCAACACTCTATTTTTCCAAGTTTGGATTTAGATCCGCCCTTCCTAGAATTTTCGCGGTTCCCTGAGCCCTTTCCTCTATCCTTTTGTCTTCCCCTGTTCTCCATGTTCAATGCATTTCTTGATGTCTCACCTGTGCTTTTCCGTCACATTTCCTCACTAAGGATAACACCAACAACATCATCAAATTTTAAAGTATTTGAACCAGAGACAGAGTTACTTACAGCCACGACCAAGTTGTTCCAGCTTTCTGGCAATGAGCACAAGATTAGAAGAGCCCTAACCTCATCATCAAAGTCCACTTTTACAAAACTTAGTTGATTAGTAACCATATTAAATTCATTTAAATGATCTGCAACAGAACCACCTTCCTACATCTTCATATTAAATAATCTCTTCATTAGAAATACCTTATTGGACGTCGAGGTTTTTTCATACAAATTGGCCAATGCATCCATCAAACCCTTCATTGTATTTTCTTTTGAAATATTGAAAGCCACCAACGCTGCCAGGCTCAACCGTATCTTTCCTAGAGCCTTTCTATCAAGAATCTCCCATTCTTCTTCCTTCATGCTCGTCAGCTTCTTTGCTACTCCACCCAATGGTAGGAATAGATCCTTCTGATATAAATAATCTTCCATCTGCATCTTCTATAACTGGTAGTTTTGGCCGTTAAATTTCTTGACCCTAAACTTTCCATCTTTTGACATTACTCCCACTCGAACCAGTAACCCTCTTTTCCTGTGAGTTGCCTTTCGCTCAGATACCAGTTGTTAGAAAAACATGACCGTGGAGCAATAAAATAAAATAAAATGTAGAAACAAAACACCGAAGATACACAATACAAGAGAGACACCGATTTATGTGGTTCACCCAGTGTGATCTATGTCCACCAGAGAAATTGCCAGGTCCTTCCTTTATTATTATCTAGTAAATGAAGGGATACAACCTACAACAAAACCCGTTGTAACTTCCTCTTCTTTCTCTCATAGTCTCCTCTCTCAGAATACAATATTCGCTATCAATCATAGTCACAATACATTTCCCTCATAAAAGAGTGTTGCCTTCTAGGGAAAAAACCCTAACATAATCTCTGACGTTAAATCTGTGACCTTATAATGAATGGTCTAGATTTACAATGAAATTACAATATACATGTACAAGGAAATTTTTCCTTCGAGGGATTCACCCTCGAACCCCCGTTGGGGGCATTCTTTCCCCCAGACCCCCTAGCCGGGGGGATAGCCCCCCCAAACCCCGCAGAGGGGGTACCCCCCCTCTGGACTCCCCCACATGGAAGAGTGTACATACTTCTGGGGTGTAAATAATTCATGGGGTATAAACACGGCTGAAAGCAAGGACCTCTCAATCAGGAAGATAATCAGGCTCCACAACCAACAAAAACTGGTGTACTGTGTATGTGTATGATTGTTCATTTTTTCATTGCTTATTTACTCTGCAGTTATTGGATGATAATACTTCATTGATATAACACTTGGATTATATGGTTAAAAATGATTAAATTGCTCTATTACTGATTCAACCCCCCTCTCAGTAATCCAACATTACATGCCAATGAAAACCACCACAATAAGCTAGAAGTGACCTCCAAGAGATAGCACATCATAATCATCATCACCATAACCAAAGAAACCATTCGATAGCACAAGAGACAAGAAGAAACCCAAAGTTAATGAAAATTCTAGCCATGTACTTCTCACAGTGGGAGAGTTAGGTTAAAATGAGATCTTATGATTTCTTATTTATACAAAATGTCACTAAGATAGTTTTTCCACATAAATTAGGGTAAAACACAAGACTAGGGGTAAACAAACCTAATATTTCCCCTTTTTACAAAGTAATATTAAACAATTCACTTCAATTTCACTTTTGCACAAAGAAAACCCTAAAATGAAGGTGATGTCTCCCTTATAGGGGACTTTTTTCCTCTTTGACCAAGTCGTTAGAGTTGTAGTAGCATGGTTAGGCCTCCGAAGGCCACTTGTCATCAATCCACATCCTCTTCTTTCTAATCAAATCCATATTTCACAAAGATTTCCACTCATCCATGTCTCACCACCAAACCCTAGCCCCCAAGGATGATGTTAAGCCTACAAAGGTAACGTTTTGCCTCTCTAGGAAAATTGTTTGACATGTGAGGGTTGGGATAGGTCTTCCACATCATATTATAGGTCTCCAAAACTTTTTCTCTGTGATCTAACATGTGGACCCATGGCATCCAACTTGTGGGCCTATAGCCCCAAGGAAGCCCAATCTAGGCTTGTTCTTCTAAATGTTTCCACCAACTGGGTCTTGCAAAGACTAGTAATCACACCCTCCAAGGATGTCAATTCATAGAATCATGATAAGTAAATAAAATCAATGAATGAGCCACCTAAGCATGTGCATCAAATATTACCATGTCAAACAATTAAGTGCTCAAAGACATTATGCAACTTGTCGAGCTTGGATATGGGAGGGTTGAAGAAGTGTCCTATTGGGTAGATCTTTCCCTAGGTCAAGGAATGTTTACAATAGATCCATTTATAATCCATGTAAAGTGGGTGAAGTGGTTAAGGGTCAAGACTCAATGAGCATGGGGTTCATGAACTACAAGGGGTTGTAGTGTTGCATTCACAGGTGCCTTTGTGGAGGGTGTGTGGCACCTTCGTTTGAAATGCAGTTTTTTCCAAGCCCATCATTTTTCCATTCTTTTGTTTCTTTCAAAATTAAGGGACAAGTTTAAGGCCATTGTCTTGGCGTGGTGTCCAAATAATGATAGTGTCACTCACAAACACCTAGTGGAAATGAGAAGGTTGGCTTGTGATGAGACCCCCTTTCTCTCATCCATGCAACTAAGAGCCATTACCATGGCTTGGTGACCAAATGATGGTAATTTCATACCACTAAATATCTATGAACATGATAGGTTGGATTGTGATGAGACCTCCTATCCTCCAACTAACCCATTAAGCATTCTTAATCATTATTCTTGTGGGTCCCCTTTTTATTACAGATAATAATTTCATTGATTTCTAGGGGGGATCCCTCGAAAAATAATTTGGAAGGTTTATATATAGGATTTTAACTTTTACCCAACATCAATCCCTCTGGTCCTTCAATTCCTTCTTCCCATATAATGAGGGACAACCCCTGCTTGGGTCAATACACCCTAAAAATTCCAAGAGATAATAAAATGGGGGGAAATAGTGATGGAAAGTGGTAAGTATGGTCAGGAACAGTATGATGGCTCTTCAAGGGAGTTCCTAATAGAAAACCCATCCCCAAGGAAGAAAACTTACTAAGGCACAATGTCAACCACCAAGGTGAAGCAGGGAAAAATACATAATTTCCAAGGATATGTCATGAAATCTAAAGCAATCTAAGATACAACATGATCAAATGCCTCAAATATTGAAATGATACTCACCATAATACCTGGCTTGTACCTCATGGAGAAAGGTCCAGTGCCTCTCAGAAGCCAACTAATATGGTGGATGCCATCTAAAATTCTACAACCTTTGTGGTGCTAGGAAGGGTCTCCATCTGTGCAAAAGGATACTGCTAGTCATGTAATCTCTCAGCAGTCCATATCTGCAACCTGAGTGATTCAAGACATAATCTCCTTAGTTATCCACAAAATGGGGATAACAAGGAAATATGTCTCCTCTCTAAGGAAATATGTGAAATCCTATTCGACTTGTTGTGTCAAGAATGTTGAGAACATTATATAGGTTTAGTTGTCTCCCTCTTCTTCAAGGCTCAAGGCTCTAGCTTTGGTGGAAATATGCATTATTGTCTAGTTCACAGGAATTGCCTCTAGACTCTTAAAAACTACCCATCAAGTAAAATTCCTATCATGAATACAAGAATTTTACTAAAGACTACAAGAAAAATAATTCACAAATACCTTAGCTAGTTCCTAAGAAATGGGAGTAGTGGAAAATGATAAATAATAATATTGGTTCGAACAACAATCTACAAGAAAATCCCCAATATTGAGTGGAAATTCCCTCAGCACCATCTAGATCTAAATCTTCTTGGTCTCAACCTCCATCCAAAGGTAAATTTTCAAGCGTGTGTTCCTATCTACCCCCAAAATTGTCAATCCAAAAGTGGAATCAGAACCTCCAAATGATTCACAATATATATGAACTTATGTCCCAAGATGAGCGAGTCCCCTCAGTGGAAACTGTTGAAACATATTTTAAATTTTTTAATCTGAAGACTAAAGCATTCCTTTTTCGGGTTTCGGCTTTTCAAGAAGCATAACCCTCACTTTCATTTCCAAAGGGCCGGTACCGAAATCCCGGTAGATTTTATTCTAATAATAATAAAAAGCAAAAAATCAAACTAATAAAAAAGGGGTTTTCGGGACTTGGGGTTTATTAAGAACATAGGTTTTAATACATATCGAATCGTGAAATATCGATCCCTGATTTCCTAAAAAGTTGAAGTAAATAATTATTAAAAGTAAATTAGTCGTATCGCTATTTTGGAAATCGAGATGCAACGATAACATACCTCTTGTCAACTTGATCTCCAAAATCCCGAAACATGAAATCCCGACTCAAAATCTGTGTTAGTCTAAATTAATTTTGTTTTGGAGGTCAGTCCTTAATCCTGATTAATTAATTAACTAAAATGAAAATTCACGGCAAAGTTAATGATTTCACAATTTCAAAAATCAGGATTCATCGATGACATACTTCCTGTCAACACGATCCTCGAAATCCTGAAACGCCTAATACCAATCAATTATTTTGCTAAAACGAATTTAAGTCCTAATTTAATCTTGTCGTGATTTCACGATTTCGGAAATTGGGATTCAGTGATAACATACCTCTTGTCAACTCGATCTCCAAAATCCCGAAAAACGAAATCTTGACTCTTAATCTGTGATTAGTCTAAAATAACTCTTTTTTGAAAGCATGATTAATGACAATCAATCCTTTTAGGTTTTGTTCATGTTCCGGTTTTCGATCGAATGAAATTTTCTGAATTTTGAATTCAAAAGCGCCAAAACATGACCACTTTAATAAAGGATAACTGATGATATGTGACACTAATGTGTATCTTAGTAAATATCCATCGCATTCAATGCATTGAATTCTAGTCAGCTATGTCAGTACCTACATCGCTTAATGAATTAAAAGAGAGTTCAAAGGTCTGTGTTTCGCAACATATTCTGTTTCATACTATCAAGCGTAAGATGCATTCAGCCAAGCTCATACACTCCTTCTCTGTGACAGGTTTTCCATCTAACTTAAAGTCATGGCACCAAAGAAAGCACCAAAGAAGAGTGAAGATACACATGAAGGAGATATCATATCCGACACTACGCCACACGCTATCGACTCAATTAAATCTTGGACACAAATCTCTGAATTCCTGGAATACGAAATCAAGAATTCTCCTACTGATTCCGAGAACCACTTCTGGGATGTAGCAGAATCGAAGCTTCATAAGATTGCAGCACACCCTCGTCTTATGGCGCACAACGACATGATCAAATGGGCCTTGGAAAATATTTATATTCCAACGAGGAGCATTTTAAATGATCAAGAGGTCGTTGTAGGCTCATTCAGGCCAGAACATATACAAGTAATGTATAAGCTCTCACCAAATCCTAAGTACACTTTTAATGCCGAGGTTTTAGCTGAATTTCAAAGGAAAGAGTGTACTGAGGCAGACCGAACTTATCCTGATTTAATTAGAGAATGGTGGAGATGTCCATAAAAGTTTAGGGCCGATACCCATGGGGTTTATGCCACAACATATTTGAACGAATAAATGGTCTATGTAACCATTATGCTGTGTAGACTTTTCAGGAAAAAGGATCCCTGCCATTTTCCTGCAGAATGGGTGCCCTTTTTAGAAGAATCTTTAGAAGGATACACTTTCAACTGGAGTAAGATTATGTCTGATAACCTAGCTCAAGAAGTTTCAAATTACAGAGTTGCAAAATGTAAAGGTCAACCAGTGGCCTTTTACATGTCAGCATACATTATGGATGCAGTTTCTTTTGTGACTCCTTTTCCCTTAATGAATTGGAGTTGGAACATAACTTGTCCCGAACCCATTCACGAATATCACTCTATTCTATGGGAAGAAAATGATAAGAATGCGTTTTATGAAATTTGCCATTTCATAATTATTCCAATGCATAAAATGTTTCATGGTTGTGAACCCCCTCGCATTTCTGAGTCAGTCTCAGGAAATCTCAAAGCAATAGCCGACTGGTTTGTTGATGAAAACTTCTCTTATATTAGGGTCTATGGATGCTCAATTCCCCCTCATGCACTTTCGAAATTCCTCCCAGACAGACTGGTATTGAGGGAGGTAGCATATCAAATAGTGAAAGGTGGTATTGGGATAGAGCTAAAGGTAGCTCAAAAGAAATCCTGGCCAATCTTCCCTGTGTATGTCAGGAAATTTTCATTACTAAACCTTGGCCATTCTAAAGTTGAAGTAGAGGCATTAGAGGAGATAAAACTGGTAGATATTGATCACAGAAAGCATGACCCTCATCAATTAGTAAGCAGACATTTGATGCACTGTAATTTGAAAGCTTATGAACATGAACAATCTTTTTATGATGATATATTCAAGGAGGTTAAAACTTATGAAGAGTTATTGAATAGGGTACGGGCCTTATCACCCGACTTGCAGACTGGTTTTATATCCTTCCAAAGTCACAGGCGAAGTTGTTTGCCAAAAATTTTGCAAGGTGAATCCACGACTCCTCCTCCAAAGAAGAAAGGGCCTCCCCCAGGCTTTGAAACAAATGTACAGGAAAAAGCTAATACAAAGGGAAAAATGAAGGAGAGTGAAATGCCTTCAAGGAAAACAGGAGTCCCTCAGAAAGAGAAAGGAAAGGAGTTGGAAACACCCTCAGAAATCCATGAGAATTTTCTAAAAAAAGTAGGAGCAACAACATCGACAGAACTTGGAAGTCCCATTACTTCCTTGACTCCATTGAAGTCTACTTATAGAAACCCCCATGAGGGATCTCTATACGTTAGTGATCTTGAGCCTATTTCTAGGAATGAGATTCCTTCATCCGATTATTTTTTCAGTAGAAAGAGGAAGGCTATCTTGAAATAGGAGATGCATCGAAGAGGAGATATGATGATTAAAAAGCACAAGATCATTATAGACAGACAAAAACTTAAAGAGGGAGAATTCACTATAGAAATAGTGGGCACAATGGAAGATTTAGCATCGGCGAATTTATACTATGTGGGTAGTTTGACAACTATGTGGGTAGTTTGACAACTATGTTGGAATAGAAAGACCAAATGATAGCTCAGCTACATAATCAATTAAAGGAGACTGAAAGAAATATCAGTTGGGGGATAAAAAAGGGTCTAGAATAAGCTAGATTAAATGATATTCAAGAGATTCAAAAAATGAAAGAAATCTTAGAGGAAGCAAATCAGAAAATACAGGTCACTCAATCACAGGTTATAAAGCAAGAGGAAATAAATAAACAATTACAAGGTAAGATTAATTCCATTTCAAATCAAGTGGTAGAGCTCGAAATCTTCCAAGCCCAGGTATTGAAAATACATATGAAGATAGAAAAAGAACAACAGGGAGTGTTTTTTAATCTGGAATTTGTCCAAAATTACTTTCAGGAAACAAATAAATCCTTGGAGAATATTCTCCAGAAAGAAAGAGAAGTGAAAGCATCCAGAGCAACTTTCCAAAAAGCAGTGGCTCTTTCAACAAAAGAGGATTTCGGGGAAGCTAAAAAATTATCTGTTTTAGAGAAGATTAAAGGTGATGTAGTACTCAAGTTATGGGAGGCAGACCTCACAGAAAAAAAAAAAAAAGAATGACCAGAGAAGTTAATGACAACTGTCAAGGAGTTTTTTACCTTTTAGAGAAAACTTCATTGAACATTGGAAAAAATGAATGTTCAGGGTTGTTAGGGGAAATTAACATTGTTAAGCATCAGTTAAGATTCAAAGAGGATCTGGAAGAAATTCAGAAAGAGATCCCACAAATAAATGTAATCAATGTCAATCAAATTGATAAATGGATAGTAATGCCTAACTTAAAACTACAAACTATCAAGTTCACAAGAAAGATAATCGAAGACTGTCTGCCGGAACTGCAGAGAATTTTTTTCTTATTTGAAGCAAAGGATATTCCAGAAGCTCCAAAAGTTTTAGTACAGTTTCTGGGAAAATGTATTTGGTGTCTTAAAGAAGAAGGAGTAGGTTCATCAATGCAGACATAAAATATTGTTTTGAAGATTTTCATCATTGGAATAATGAAGCAGTTAGAATAGAAATGTAAATGGTTTGACATTGTTCATTCATGTAACCGTTAGTCTTAGGAAGTTAGTTAATCACCAACGAGAAAAATGTTTGGTGATCATGTATAAATATATTTTCACAAGACTGAGAAAAGGCTTTTGGTTTTTGAGAGAGCCGATTGTATTAAAACGTTTTCAATCCATTGTGATATAAATAATGCAGACGAGATTCTGAATTCTATCAACTTGAAGCTATGTGTTCTTTAACCCTTTACAATATATTTCTATGTTTCTCTTTCAATGTCTTTCTAATGAATGATCAACTATAAGTTTATTTCATACATTTTTTGTAGTTTGAATTGATTTGGTTATCAAGTTATTTACAGCTTTTCCTCTGAAATTGCTATCAGTAATTTTAAGACCTGTAGATCATTTGAATGATAAGATTTAACACTTCATTAGAAATCTCGTTTTCCTCTTTACTTCCTGTTACAATATGAGATTCTTTCGTGATTAAAACCTCATATTTTTTCAGCAGTATTTCTTTCTTATTTTATTACTCTCAAAATTGTTTCAAGTCCAAGAAACAGCCTCAACCGTTCTTATGTTATTATTTTGAATTTCAAAACTATTTTTCCTATTTTCATCCCTTAAAAACTGAAGCAACAATTTATCAAATTCTTTCAAAATTAAATAAAATTTTACTCTCCATGACTGTCCCAAATAACAGACAGCCCAACATAGAACCTGGTCTCCAAGATCAAACTAGCATTGCTTTGAACCTTTTTAATACTATTATGCAAACAACGACTAACCGGGTTGAATTAGAATGTTCATGGGCAATGATTGAGAGAGATATTAGCATCCAAGAACAAAGGGAAACTAGACAGAGGCAGTTGGGAAACCAACTCTAATTTATCCTTCCTTTTGATTTTTACCCTTTAATTACCTTTATCTTTACAGATTCCTTGACAGTATACTTTAGAGCCTTAAAGTACAAACTCAAGAACAACATCTTTTTGTTGCTGGGGAATGAAGAAACAAAAATTTTCCCTAGGAAGAACGACATTGACACTTTCTTTCTTTGATAGTGAACAAAGATACAAAACCTTCTAAGGCTACCTTATATTTTTCACTTGGTGACTCCACAATAAGTAAACTGGCTATTAGCCGAAGGAACACCAGAAAGAACCCAGACAATAAACAAACCTCACCAGTCTCTGATCCGAAAAAGATTTAAAAATCACAAAGATCCATTAGACAAATCATTTCACCTATACATACTATTTGTCAACCTGATTTTACACAATTGAACGTTCAGGAAACCCTTGAGAGATCAGTCTCTCTTCCCCTGTCATACAACACGTTCTCTTTTCCCAAGGTATTTTCCCCATTTTTCTGCGAGCCCTCTCCTCACACACTCTAAGCTTCAACCTCAAATCTACCAATGGCTGCACACAGAGGTGCAGGAGCTGGGGGCAGTGCCCTAGGAGGACTAGTAGGCGGCTAGGCACCGCTTCCTGGAATCTTTGCTAAAGTAACTGCTAGATATGCTCCCCTCGTCCTTCCAGTTCCCCTACACAACCTTCCCAAAAATTATATGAAAATCCTTCCCAAGTTTACAGGGGAAGGAGATTTGACCGCTCAAGAACATATAAACTTCTTTGACCAATTTGTTGACATCCTCGGAATTGAACACAAAAATGTATATTCTAGACTCCTCGTTCAGACTTTTGAGGGACAGGTGAGGACCTGGTTCCAAGCCTTAGTAGCCGGATCTCTAAGATCTTACGAAGAACTTGAAAATAATTTTATTAGACAATGGGGAGAGAGGAGGGACCACCTCTATTACCTAACTGAATTCGGAGCCCTTACAAAGAAAAAATCAGAATCTGTTCTAGAGTTCATGCAAAGGTTTAACAAGTTATATAATAAAATCTCGGTTGAAGTCAAACCTTCTCAACCCGCAACAAAGGTGACTTTTGTTGGCTCCTTTGATCCTGATTTTGCCCTATTGAGAAAGGAGGTCAATGGATCTCACGAAAATGAAAATAGAAAATTCAAAGAACAAGGTGGATCCTCAGGATCAGGTAAATCCTCGGGAGATAAAATAGACGAGATGGCTAGGGTAATTATAGAACTTTCAAATAAGATCTCAAAAATGGAACTAGATAAATAAAAAAGGGATAATTTTCCTAGGAAGGATTTTAGAAGGAATCCTAATCCTTAGGCCCCATAGAAAATAATAAAAAATGAAGATCAAAAAATTCCAACCCCCTTCAAAGGTGAAAACTTCATTGGAGAAGAAGACCTAGAATATTTTGAAGGGTTCAATGAGGATATAAATAATCTTGGCGATGATAATAAATCACCTTATTTATCAAGACAAGATTACGAAAAATCTTTAAATAATGAAATTAGATCAGAAGACGATGTTAGCAATGATACTTTTGAAGATTTAGCCTATCAAGGTATCGCAGATGATATTATTGCTAAACTTCACAAGAAATATAATTTGAGACCTAGGAATAAGAGTCTTCCAACCGCCCCAACAAAAAAGATTTTTCCTAGAAGCGAAACTGATGAAGCAGCTCCAAAGGTTGCTGAGACAAAAACTGCAAAAACCCAAACTGCTGACACACAGCCTGTTAAGTCAAAGTTAGTAGGAACACCCACTGAGAAAACACAGGATCCTGTGACTGAAACCAAGTCTGCACCACAAAGAAAAGATGAAAAGAAAGGAATGGAGGCCCTAAACATAGAGAGCGACAAGATCCTAGGAAATTTTAATATGGAAAATGAAATAAACAAAATCAAAATCCCTATCCCACTTGTTGAACTGGCCAAAAATCCTATATACAGAAAACAAATTGCTAAGATTATTATCTTTTCAGAAGACAAAAGCCAAGTCGATGTCATCAACTTAGAAGATGACAAGCCATACATAGTTTTTGGTCCACATTTCGAAGGTGCGAGAGACACTGTTGCCCCCTTCTATATCACATTGACCTTGTTCGACCACCTACTTAATAACTATATGCTAGATTCTGGAGCATCCCACAATGTGATGCCAAAAGCCATTATGGAAAATTTAGGTCTCGAAATCACCAGGCCATATGGAGACTTAGATTCATTTGATTCAAGAAAGGTCAAATGCATAGGTATGATTAAAGACTTGGTGGTCAATCTGGCACAAATACCCGCTAAAAGCATTCTCATGGACGTAGTAGTCACCGATATCCCTCCTAAATATGGTATGCTATTGTCTAGGTCATGGGGTGCCAAACTTGGGGGATCTCTCCAACTTGACATGACCTATGCTACAATTCCAGTATTTGGAGGACAATACATGCATCTTTACAAAGAAACTAGGTTGGCATTCACGGTAGGTGATCCACATAACCCAAATAACCACCCTGTATATATTGCCAACCAAGATTTAGGAAATTGTATATTATCTATTGATGATGAGTTTGAAATAGGTATAGACGAAAGTTTTACAGAAGAAAAAATAGAAAAAGAAGGATTAAAAGAAAATGTATATAGCTTAGGTGTATGGAAGATGTTTTTTGATGGTGCTTCATCTTATTTTGGAGCTGGAGATGGGGAACTCCTGGTGGCCCCCGATAATCAATTCTTAATTCCCTTTTCCTATAGATTATAGTGGAATGAGAACCACACTAATAACGTATGTGAGTATGAAGCCTTAGTGTTAGGGTTAGAAGCTGCCAGGAGAATGAAAATAAAGAACCTTGAAGTCTTTGGTGACACTGAGCTAATCATAAAACAAGTTAACTGACAGTACCAGGCCAAACATCCTAGTTTGAGATCCTACAGGAATTGCGTCTGGAATCTGATAGAAAATTTCTTCTCCTCTGTCAAAGTTCATTTCATTCCTAGAACTGAAAACCAACAGGCTGATGCGTTATCCAAGGCAGCCTCAACTTTCACACCTCCCACCATGTTTAAACTAAAGTACCACATACAAATGAGGCACCAGCCTTCTATACCGAATAACATACAACATTGGCAAGTCTTTGAAGACGATGAATAGCTTCACAAATTTTTGGAATCTATAGACAAGTTTGTTGGAATGCACGCTGACCAAGAAAACCAAAATGACCCCATTTGGATCATGCAATAAGGAGAGGACCCTCAAGAGTTTCACGATAAAATCGTGAATCATCGAATGCTTGTTCTTAAAAATAACCAGATACCCAAGGGCCTAATTCCCTTGGAAAGATTATTCAATCAAGATGATATCCCTTCAAAATCCACCCTACAGCCTCAATCTGAAGAAGTTGAGGATTGTGACATAGGTACTACAGAAAACCCTCGGTTGGTGAAGCTATCCAAATATATGTCCCCTGAAACCAAAAATAAATACGCAAAGTTGCTTAGAAAGTACAAAGACGTTTTCGCCTGGTCATATGAAGAGATGAGAACCTATGACACCTCTGTGATAGAACATAAGATACCCCTGAAGCATGGTGTCAAACCCTTTAGATAAAAACTCAGACAAATTAATCCTATTTTATTGCCCGTGATCGAAAAGGAAATAAAAAAACTCCTGAATGCAAAAATAATTGTACCACTGAGATACTCCGATTGGGTAGAAAACATGGTCCCTGTTAGAAAGAAAAATGAACAAATTATATTGTGTGTTGATTTCAGAAATCTTAATAAGTCATCCCTCAAAGATAATTACCCCCTACCCAAAATGGATCATGTTTTAGAAAAAGTAGTTGGGGAAAATAGGATGTCAATGATCGATGGATTTTCTGGGTACAATCAAATCGTCGTCTGTGAACACGATAAAGAAAAGACAGCCTTTACCACCCCTTGGGGTACATTTATGTATGATAAGATGCCTTTTGGTTTGATGAATGTAGGTGCTACTTTCCAACGGGCTATGGATATCGCTTTCATTGGCGAAAGAGACAAATTTGTGGTTATCTATCTTGATGATCTAACCGCTTTTTCTAAATCTGATGAAGATCATCTTACTCATCTCAAGCAGACGTTTGAGAAATGCCACAAGTTTGGTTTGTCTTTAAACCCCAAAAAGTCTCACTTTGCTATGCAAGAAGGTAAACTCTTGGGCCATATTGTGTCTCGATATGGAATTAGAATTGACCCTAAAAGAGTGGAAGCTATAGAGACAATAAGTATTCCTAGGAATGTAAAAGAGATTCGGTCATTCTTAGGAAAAATAAATTTTTTGAGGATATTTATTCCCAACTTTGCTGAAATCGTGAAATTGATTACAGATATGCTAAAGAAAAATAGTGAGGTGAAATGGACGACAGAAGCTAAAGCATCGTTTGCACACATCAATAAAGTTATAAGCAAGGCACCCATACTAGCAAGCCCTGATTATCTAAAGGATTTTCTTATTTTCTCATTCGCCTCCGAACACACACTCGCCATGGTTCTCCTCCAAAAAAAATGAGGAAGGTTTTGAGCAACCGATAGCCTTTTTTAGCAAAGGTATTAGAGACACCGAACTTAGATATAATATAATGGAAAAACAAGCATATGCTATGGTAAAGGCGTTAAAGGATTTTAGAACCTATGTGTTGCATTCTAAGGTGACTGCGTATGTACCCACTAGCTCCGTAAAAGATATTTTGGTTCAGTCCGACAGTGATGGCAAAAGAGGACAGTGGCTTGCCAAAATTCAAGAATTCGATTTGGAGATTAAACCAACGAAACTAGTGAAGGGACAAGGTTTAGCTAAACTCTTAGCTGAATCAAATTTCAAAGCTCTCGGAATAAATGTATTACAGGGAGGAGAAGAGAGTGTGGACATGAATGAACTTGATGAACAAATAGCTGAAATCAGAATCGAAGAGAAATTTGCTTCATCAAATTGGTACAAATACATAGTGTCCTACCTATTGACTTTGAAATTCCTGAGTGACTTAACCCCATCCAAAGCCAGAACGTTGAAGTTGCATGTCATCAAATATTGTATATCCAAAACACAATTGTATTGGAAGGACCCACTTGGCTTCCTATTGGTTTGTTTGGTCGAATCGGAAACAGAAAAGGTCATAAGCCAATTTCACGAAGGATTATGTGGAGGACACCAACCTGGAGGGAAACGGCTTATAAGATCCTGAGGGTAGGGTATTATTGGCCCAAAATTTTCTCTGACATCAACGCAAAGGTCCAAGCTTGCAACTCTTGCCAATTGTTTGCAGGTAAGCATAAGCTCCCAGCGATGCCATTGGTTCCAGTCAAAACAGAAGCTCCTTTTCAGCAATGGGGATTAGATTTCATAGGCAAAATTAATCCTCATTATAGTGCTCAACATAGATGGATCCTGACTGCAACAGATTACTTCACCAAATGGGTGGAGGCTATCCCAACCAGAAAGGATACAAATTCGGTGGTAATAGATTTTTTAGAAGAGAATATTTTATGTAGATTCGGCTGCCCCAGAAAGATAGTCACAGATAACGCTCAGGCCTTTAAACCTATGGCTATGGTCAATTTCTGCCAAAAATATAATATTGTGCTTGGTCATTCCACTGCGTATTATCCCCAGGGAAATGGGTTGGCTAAGTCTTCAAACAAGAGCTTAATCAATATAATTAAGAAATTGCTAAGTGAAAACAAGAAATCCTGGCATGTGCATTTAAAATACGCTCTGTGGGCAAATCGGATAGGTACGAAAAGTCTATCAACACTTCTCCTTTCCAAATGGTATACGGGATAGATGTAGTGTTACCTATAAATCTAGCGCTTCCTGTAATGAAACTTTGGCAAGATGAGAAGGAAGAACCAAATCCTGTCACAAGAAGGATAAATCAGCTGATTGAAGTCCAACAACACAGAGCCGAAGTGGATGAAAGATTGCAGAAATACTAGGACGACATGAAAATGCTATTCGACTGTAAAGCCAAAGACAAAGATTTTCTCCCGGGAGATTTCATTTTAAAATGGGATGCAAGGAAGGAAGACTCGGCAAAACATGGTAAATTCGATCACATCTGGTACGGACCATTCAAGGTAACAACTCGTGAAGGAAAAAAAATCATTTATGTTAGAGAATTTGGACGATAAAATCCTCAACACCCCTATCAATGGGCGTTATTTAAAACACTATATGGAATAATTGATTTTCAAAATTCCCACTGTATATACCGTTTGATTTTTCTTTTTATTTCATAATTTTCTTTAGTAAGTCTACTAATATATATATATATATATAGGTTAATGTTTTTCTAGAAGTAGGGAGATAAAATTTTCAATGCATTCAAATCTTTTAAAATCCTTGATACTCTTCGTTATGTTCCTTTACAGGATCCCGGCTTGCAGCCCAAACAAAGCTAAAGGAGCAAACATATATCCATATTTTAGAAGATAAATTCGCTGAAAACAGGTGATATAAAGATTTCGGTTATTTCAATAGAATGAAAATGGTAAGGCAAAGGTGTGAATTCCAGGAAAGTCTATTTTTTTGTTTAACAAAGTTTTTTTTTTTTTAAAGTGTGGTGATTGTCTCGCAAGTGTGATATGTCACTTAAAGAATGATTTATAAATCTAGGCCCTAAGAGTTTCACCTAGAATAGGACAAGAGGTATTTAAAATAAACAAAAAATGAAAAGTGTCTCCGAGAAGAGTTCCAAGAGTTGGTTTTAATTTATGACCTTTGTTTTTCACTTTCCAGGTCTTTCTACGTCTCCCCTTTCTACCCTCGGTTTTTTCTTCTTAAAAAACCAAGCTTCTTTCCAGGTTTCCCACAGAGGGAGAAGAGATTATGTCTTAACTTTTGAAGCTGAAAAAAAGTTCTTAAAAGGTAGACCAATCCTCATAACTCCTCACTCTCCGACTAAACAAATTTATGCTTAGGCTGATCCTGACTCTCCTAGGTTTCTTAACAGTTTTCTAAGGATTTAAGCTTGCTCGAAGGAAGACCACTGGAATTAATCTTCCCTTTTTTCTCTGCAGACTAAGGTGTTTTGAAAGTTAAGAGAAGGTTGGTCTAGAGTAATCAAAACAAGTTGACAGACCTCCACTGCAATTTTACACAGATACCATCCCTAGTATATTAAGTACCACTGATTTCCCCCACTTCGTATTCAAAAAGTAAAATATAAGACATATGGTGAAAGAAAATTCATATTTGATTACCCCCATCTAGTCCAAAAGATGATGAAAGGAAATTCATTTAAATGATTTCCCTCGTCTTAGTAAAAAGGGACAGATAACTTCACCGGGGTACTGAACAGGCTCACTGGCAATGAAGCAATATTTGAGGTTAAATGCATAATTAGGATTCGAAGTGGCGAAAGGAAATTCAGTAAAAAGGAACAAATAACTTCACTGGGGTACTGAACAGGCTCGCTAGCAGTGAAGCAATATTTGAGGTATCTGTAAGGTTGTCATACTTAAATATCACTCTACTCTAGTTACCAGTTTTTTCGAAACTGGATCTGCATCCCAAGTCTAGACAGGGCTCCCTAATTAAAAATATGAATTTTCCTTCATTTGATGCAAGTCGAAAGCCACAAAATATATTGGGTTTCCTAGGATTGTTTTGATCATCTTAATGCTAACTTAATTTCAGTAATGAGAAGGAGAAGATCATGAATGGGACTTCAGTTGAGTTTACAACAAATGAGAGTTTTGAAAATATTTTCAGAAGTAAGGATGAAATCTCTTTTTCCTCTGTATCCCCTTCCTTAGCAATTTCTACAGAGATAAGCCCTTGACTCCATTAACCCAATAAAAGAACTAGTCTACACGTTCTCCTCGTCCCACAGGAAGATGAGGTCCCCAATTAGAGCCTATGTTGAAACATATTTTAAATTTTTTAATCTGAAGACTAAAGCATTCCTTTTTCAGGTTTCGGCTTTTCAAGAAGCATAACCCTCACTTTCATTTCCAAAGGGCTGGTACCGAAATCCCAACATATTTTATTCTAATAATAATAATAAGCAAAAAATTAGACTAATAAAAAATGGGTTTTCGGGACTCGGGGTTTATTAAGAACATAGGTTTTACTACATATCGAATCGCGAAATCCCGATCCCCGATTTCCTAAAAAGTTGAAGTAAATAATTATTAAAAGTAAATTAGTCATATCACTATTTTGGAAATCGGGATGCAACGATAACATACCTCTTGTCAACTTGATCCCCGAAATCCCGAAATGCGAAATCCCAACTCAAAATCTGTGTTAGTCTAAATTAATTATGTTTTGGAGGTCAGTCCTTAATCCTGATTAATTAATTCACTAAAATGAAAATTCATGGCTTAAGTTAATGATTTCGCAATTTCAGAAATCAGGATTCATCGATGACATACTTCCTGTCAACACGATCCCTGAAATCCTGAAACACCTAATTTCGATCAATTATTTTGCTAAAAAAAATTTAAGTCCTAATTTAATCTTGTCGTGATTTCGCGATTTCGGAAATCGATATTTAGTGATAACATACTTCTTGTCAACTCGATCCCCGAAATCCCTAAACACAAAATCTTGACTCTTAATCTATGATTAGTCTAAATTAACTCTGTTTTGAAAGCATAATTAATGACAATCAATCTTTTAGGTTTTGTTCATGTTTCGGTTTCTGATTGAATGAAATTTTCTGAATTTTGAATTCAAAAGTGCCAAAACACAACCACTTTAATAAAGGATAACTAATGATATGTGACACTAATGCGTATCTTAGTAAATATCCACTGCATTCAATGTATTGAATTTTTGTCAGCTGTGTCAGTACTTGCATCGTTAAATGAATTAAAGGAGAGTCAAAGGTCTGTGTTTCGCAACATATTATGTTTCATACTATCAAGAGTAAGACGCATTCAACCAAGATCATACACTCCTTCTCTGTGACAGGTTTTCCATCTAACTTAAAGTCATGGCACCAAAGAAAGCACCAAATAAGAGTGAAGATACACAGGAAGGAGATATCATATCCGACACTACGCCACACACTATCGACTCAATTAAATCTTGGACACAAATCTCTAAGTTCCTGGATTACAAAATCAAGAATTCTCCTACTGATTCCGAGAATCACTTACGATATGTAGCAGAATCAGAGCTTCATAAGATCGCAGCATGCCCTTGGCTTATGGTGCACAACGACATGATCAAATGGTCCTTGGAAAATATTTATATTCCGACAAGGAGAATTTTAAATGATCAAGGGGCCGTTGTAGGCTCATTCAGGCCAAAACATATACAAGTAATGTATAAGCTCTTACCAAATCCTAAGTACACCTTAAATGCCGAGTTTTTAGCTAAATTTCAAAGGAAAGAGCGTACTGAGGAAGACTGAACTTATCCCATTTTAATTAGAGAATGGTGGATATATCCATAAAAGTTTAGGGCCGATACCCATGGAGTTTATGTCACGACATATTTGAATGAATACATGGTCTATGTAATCGTTATGCTGTGTAGACTTTTTGGGAAAAAGGATCCCTGCCATTTTCCTACAGAATGGGTGCCCTTTTTAGAAGAAGCTTCAGAAGGATACACTTTCAAATGGAGTAAGATTCTGTCTGATAACCTAGCTCAAGAAGTTTCAAATTACAGAGTTGAAAAATCTAAAGGTCAACTAGTGGCCTTTTACATGTCAGCGTACATTATGGATGCAATTTGCTTTGTGACTCCTTTTCCATTGATGAATTGGAGTTGGAACATAACTTGTATTGAACCCATTCATGAATATCACTCTGTTCTATGGGAAGAAAATGCTAAGAATGCATTTTATGAAATTTTCCATTTCATAATTATTCCAATGCATAAAATGGTTCATGGCTGTGAACCCCCTCGCATTTCTGAGTCAGTCTCAGGAAATCTCAAAGCAATAGCCGACTGGTTTGTTAATGAAAAACTCTCTTATATTAGGGTCTATGGATGCTCAATTCCCCCTCACGCACTTTCGAAATTCCTCCCGGACAGACTGGTATTAAGGGAGGTAGCATATCAAATAGTGAAAGGTGGTATTGGGATAGAGCTAAAGGTAGCTCAAAATAAATCCTGGCCAATCGTCCCTATGTATGTCGGGAAATTTTCATTACTAAACCTTGGCCATTCTAAAGTTGAAGCAGAGGCATTAGAGGAGATAAAACTGGTAGATATTGAGCACAAAAAGCATGACCCTTATCAATTAGTAAGAAAACATTTGATGCACTGTAATTTGAAAGCTTATGAACATAAACAATATTTTTATGATGATATATTCAAGGAGGTTAAAACTTATGAAGAGGTACTAAACAGGGTATGGGCATTATCACCTAACTTGCAGACTAGTTTTATATCCTTCCAAATTCATAAGCAAAGTTTTTTTAAAAACATTTTGCAAGGTGAATCCACGACTCCTCCTCTAGAGAAGGAAGGGCCTCCCCCAGGCTTTGAAACATATGTACAGGAAAATGCTAATACAAAGGGAAAAATGAAGGAGAGTGAAATGCCTTCACAAGAAACAGGATTCCCTTAGACAAAAAAATCAGAGACATGGAAAGGAAAGGAGTTAGAAACACCCTCAGAAATCCCTGAGAATTTTCCGAAAAAAGTAGGAGGAACAGCATCGATAGAACTTGGAAGTCCGATTACTTCCTTGACTCCATTGCAGTCTACTTATGGAAACCCCCACGAGGGAGCTCTATACGTGAGTGATCTTGAGCCCATTTCTAGGGATGAGATTCCTTCATCCAATTATTTTTTCAGTAGAAAGAGGAAGGCTATCATGAAATAGGAGATGCATCCAAGAGAAGATATGATGATTAAAAAGCACAAGATCATTATAGACGGACAAAAACTTAAAGAGGGAGAATTCTCTACAAAAATAGCGGGCACAATGGGAGCTTTAGCAACGAGGAATTTATACTCTGTGGGTAGTTTGACAACTACGTTGGAACAAAAAGACCAGATGATAGCTCAGCTACAGAATCAATTAAAGGAGACTGAAAGAAATATCAGTTGGGGGATAAAAAAGGGTCTAGAATAAGATAGATTAAATGATATTCAAGAGATTCAAAAAATGAAAGCAAGCTTAAAGGAAGCAAATCAGAAAATACAGGTCACTCAAGCACAGGTCATAAAGCAAGAGGAAATAAATAAACAATTACAAGGTAAGATTAATTCCATTTAAAATCAAGTGGTAGAGCTTGAAATCTTCCAGGCCCAAGTATCGGAAATACATATGAAGATAGAAAAAGAACAACAGGGAGTGTTTTTTAATCTAGAATTTGTCCAGAATTACTTTCAGGAAAGAAATAAATCCTTGGAGAATATTCTCCAGAAAGAAAGAAAAGTGAAAGCAGCCAGAGCAACTTTCCAAAAAGTAGTGGCTCTTTCAACAAAAAAGGATTTCGAGGAAGCTAAATAATTATCTGTTTCAGAGCAGATTAAAGGTGATGCAATACTCAAGGTATGGGAGGAAGACCTCACAGAAAACAAAAGAATGACCAGAGAAGTTAATGACAACTGTCAAGGAGTTTTTGACCTTTTAGAGAAAACTTCATTGAACATTGGAAAAAACGACTGTTCAGAGTTGTTAGGGGAAATTAACATTGTTAAGCATCAGTTAAGATTCAAAGAGGATCTGGAATAAATTTAGAAAGAGATCCCACAAATAAATGTAATCAATGTCAATCAAATTGATAAATGGATAGTAATGCCTAACTTAAAACTACAAACTATCAAATTCACAAGAAAGATAATCGAAGACCGTCTGCCAGAACTGTAGAGATTTTTTCTTATTTGAAGCAAAGGATATTCCAGAAGCTCCCAGAGTTTTAGTATAGTTTCTAGGAAAATGTATTTGTTGTCTTAAAGCAGAAGGAGCAGGTTCATCAACGCAGACATAAAATACTATTTTGAAGATTTTCATCATTGGAATAATGAAGCAATTAGAATAGAAATGTAAACAGTTTGACATTGTTCATTCATGTAACCGTTAGTCTTAGGAAGTTAGTTAATCACCAACGGGAAAAATGTTTGGTGATCATGTATAAATATATTTTCACAAGACTGAGAAAAGGATTTTGTTTTTGAGAGAGCCGATTGTATTAAAAAGTTTTCAATCCATTGTGATATAAATAATGCAGACGAGATTTTGAATTCTGTCAACTTGAAGCTATGTGTTCTTTAGCCCTGTTTACAATATATTTCTATGCTTCTCTTTCAATGTCTTTCTAATGAATGATCAACTATAAGTTTATTTCATACATTTTTTGTAGTTTGAATTGATTTGGTTATCAAGTTATTTACAACTTTTCCTTTGAAATTGCTATCAGTAATTTTAAGACCTATAGATCATTTGAATGATAATATTTAACACTTCATTAAAAATATTGTTTTCCTTTTTACTTCCTGTTACAATATGAGATTCTTTCGTGATTAAAGCCTCATATTTTTTCAGCAATATTTCTTTGTTATTTTATTACTCTCAAAATTGTTTCAAGTCCAGGAAATGACCTCAACTGTTATTATGTTATTATTTTGAATTTCAAAACTATTTTTCCTATTTTCATCCCTTAAAAACTGAAGCAATAATTTATCAAATTCTTTCAAAATTAAATAAAATTTTACTCTCCATGATTGTCCCAAATAACAGACAACCCAACATAGAACCTGGTCTCCAAGATCAAACTAGCATTGCTTTGAACCTTTTTAATACTATTCTGCAAACAGTGACAAACCGGGTTGAATTAGAACGTTCATGGGCAGCTGTTGAGAGAGATATTAGCATCCAAGAACAAAGGGAAGCTAGGTAGAGGCAGTTGGGAAACCAACTCTAATTTATCCTTCCTTTTGATTTTTACCCTTTAATTACCTTTATCTTTACGGATGCCTAGATGGTATACTTTAGAGCCTTAAAGTATAAACTCAAGAACAATAGAAACTATGGAAAACCCCTCTTGGGATTCAGCTATAGTAATCACACCAACTCTGGAGCAACCTTTAGTCCAAATATAATTGTTCCCTCAATTATAATATGAAGATAAGGTCTCAGACATATTAGAATATATTGACAATATTCATGAGAAGTATACTCCTCTCTTTGGCACCAACACAAAGAATAAAACAAAAATGACAACAAAAGAAGAGGAGAAGGTAAGACCCACAAAAAAATAAGAAGGAAGAAAACAAAAGAGAAAAGAGAGGAAAGAACATATAGAGACAAAATGATGGGGACACAAATGACCTTAAGAAAATCCCTAACATCAGTAATAAGATCTATCTAGACCCCTGGAGTAGGTATGCCATCAAAAGGTGGAAGCCAAAATACCTCTTCTAAATAATGAACATCATCTCCTGGAATTTTAGGGGATTAAGTCGCAAGAAGAAAGAAGCATCCTTGAAGGACCTAATAAAAGCAAAATAACCAACTATTCTTCTACTCCAAGAGACCAAAATGGAGGAATAATAATCATTGAATATATGCAAGAAGCAATGGTGTTTCGGTGAAGGAGTGGTGGTGAGCTCAAGAGGGGCCATTGGGGGGTTATACACTCCCTAGAATAGCTCTGTCTTGCATCTGAAATTCATTCATCATACTCAACATTTAATTCTACCTAGGTTATCTCATCAACATTTCGTTAATAAATTCAACATTTTTCACATATACATGTTTGTAGCATACATGGTGTTAGCACCTGGTTTTTCATAGCTAAGGTTAGAGGTTTATCAACAATTTGCAAAGGCATGCCTGTTAGCACCCATATTGTTTTTATGCCTGGCATCATCTAAAATATCTAAGGGTCAGTTTCAAATGGAGGGTTTTCATTTTTTATTTCCATTTACATTTGAAACTGTATGTTGCAAAATTTTCTATGCGTTGCGCAGAGCGCTTCACCACACAAAGGATCCCGTCACACAATGGATTTTCATTGTGCAGTGGATTTCATCGCACAGTGTATTTGATCGTGTAGTGGGTTGTCGCACATGCGATGTTGTCATCCATAGGATTTTTTCATGCAAAGGATTTCATTGCGCAGTGGATTTCATCGCGCAGTGGATTTCATCGCGCAATGGATTTTCCTACGCACAGGCTACAGGTTGCACTACGAAAATGACTGGTTTTAGTGGTCAAATTCAAGATCAATTTATGACCAACTGGAGAGAAATTTGGAAAATCCCAAATATTTTTTTGTCGAGGCCAAACCAAATAATAAAAACCTCTCTCATATTTGCAAAATGTGTAACAGATTGGGATATTCGAAGGAATATTTAAGCCCTATTTTTCATCTTTCATGATTTCATGTCCGAGACATGTTTTTGCGACACGTATTCCAGACAGCAGGAGATGAATTTAAAGAAACCAAGAGAGGTTTTTCTTTATAACGAGCTTATATACAAAATATTCTCTCAGTTTCTAAAAATATGTTTTTATCAGTGAGATAAAATGTCATATTTAACACCTATTTTCCCAGTTTGTTGCACATTCCGTTGCGATTTTGTTGTAGGTTACTGTTGCATAGCAGACTTGTTGTGCAGGGATGACAGAGTGTCCAAAAATTCACATGATGATTCATCACAACCATATGGTCAAATTTTGATCATGATCAATGACTGTAAAGAATATTTCGGTTACGATTATGATTTGGCAAAGTCAGGTTTTCTATTTTTAGTGAATCCGTTGAAGTTATTGTTCTCTTTCAAAGAAAACAGATCCATGATTCTAGGAGGGAGTAGTTCGACCCTAGCAGCCAAGGGTTACATTATATTTCTATATATGGGGATCATTTTCATGTAAATAGGGTTGGTTGGCAAAATTGGTAGATGACAACTATTGTATGTAATTTGAGCTTTTGACCAGAATTTAATGCAAAGGTTTTGTAACTTGATGAAAAGATTCTAGTTGTAGCAGTTGGATGTATTGTGTTTCTCTCTTTAAGTATGTGCTTCCTGTCATCTTTTAGTCATATCTTTTTCTGTGTATTTCAGAACGAATTTTTGAACCTGTGGATTCACTGCGCAACGCCACTTAGACGAAACGTTTTCTTCTAAAAGTTAACTCTGAATTCACCCACAACGATGCTCCAAGATACTTCATGTGTTTTTCTCCCACCTCACATTACGGTTTTACACTAAAGATTGTTGCTCACCTAGCCTTATCCTCTCAAGTTCAATCACTGAGTCATTTGTTCCCATCTTTTCCTCAAATTGACCCCATAGCCCAAGTCTTACTTTCTTGCGCCAATATAACCAGAACCCATTATATCAAAGTTGTTAAATCTAGCCAATACTTTCAAAGCCATATCCTATGCGAAGATCGCGCCTTCCGAGAGAGCCCTCTCCAGATATGAAAGGCTAGTTTCGAGTCTCAAAGTCGGTTGAAAAAATTACCTTCGTCGTCTATTTATCAGCTGAAAAGATTTACAGAGTGCTAACATTTTGGTGTCGTTGTCAGGGATGGAATTGAATGAAGATTTCCTTGGGAAGAATGACATTGTTTTAGTTCTAAGGTCTGAGAGAAGCAGACACTTAGGCACATATTTGTTGTATTTCTGCTCTGGCAACTCCACACATCAAAAAATTAGTTGAAGGTGATTCCACTGGCAGAAGAGTCCAAAGATAAAGTTTTCATGGCGACTCCAATCAAGCTTCAAATGTGATTGAAAGACTCCACTGGAGAATGAGACCCATTGACAAAGATATGGAAGAGAAGTATGGAAAAATAAGGTACTCGAGCTTAATTTTAGTTCAAGAAGTACTTTTTTGTTTTATCAATATCTTCTTGTCCTTTCCTGAGTGTTTCAAAAGAATATTTCTTCACTTAAATGAAGCCCATATATCTACCCTTGTATATCCTTCATTGCAAACTGTAGGTATACCTCCTTCTTCTTGTATAACCGATATTCACCAAGCTCCTTCCTTTGAGCCATATGATATTCATGATCATTCTTGTGAGCTTAATGAAACCAAAGATGAGCTTGTACCTTCTATTCTTAATCCTACACCCTACAAGATTCAAGAAAGATACAGTCCTCTTAAATTTCCTTCCATCCTCCATGACTTTCCTCTGAAACCTTATAAGTATATTCCTAGGCTCGATGGAGAGCTTGATGGACAGTCAGCTGAAAAACATATTCAGGTCTATGAGCATTTCATAGACCTTTTTGAGATCGAACATGATGGTGTGTCTATGAGGGCCTTTTCTCAGTCCTTACAAGGAGATGCCAAAGCATGGTTCAGATATTTGCAACCTCAGTCGATTAGCTCGTGGGATGAACTAAAGGAAGCTTTCCATAGGTTTTGGGGTGAGAAAAATTCATGGGATCTACTCCTTTCAGAGTTTTATGCCATGAGAAAAATGAAAGATGAAACCATCTCAAATTTCAGCAGGAGGTTTGCTAGTCTTTATTATAAACTGCCTAAAGAAGTCCAACCTCTTGAAGTTGTTCCCATGCTCCATTACATAACAACATTTCAATCAAACTTATCTTTTTTTTTTATGGAGAGGATGTCTATGTATTTGCAATAGATGTTCAACAATGCTCAGGAAGTTGAATAAAATATTCAAGCATGTAAACAGATTCAAAATGAGGAGTTGGATGCTAAAGGACATGGCATTGAATATGAACAAAGAATAGTTGATTTGAATTTTGATAAGAGGGTTAATAATATCATATGTCCTCTTGAAGCTTTAAATGCTAATGATTTTGCAAAGGATTATATTCCACTTGTTGAAAAATAAGGTGCTAATTTAGCTTTTGATCCATTGCATGATAAGAATAGGGCCGATTGTTTTATTATTCATTTGTAGATAGTCAAGAAAATAAATTTGCAAATCAGCTTGTTGAAGAGAAGGTTGATGTACCAAGATTTTTCTTGTTAGATGACATTGCAGATGTTGTTGATTTGTATTTATATGATGAATATGATGTTGACTTCCTAGAACAACCAGTTGCATGTTCCCTATCAGAAAATGTTCATTTTCAGCAGTGTAATGAGAGCAATCAACCCACATATCACAGTTACAAAAAAGAATATGAATAAAGTATTGAATCAGTTGAAGGAAATCCTTTACCTTTATGCTTTGCTTCGTTTAAATTATTTAAATAAAATTTAAATATCATCACTGAGGCAGAGGAATGTGTGTTGATGCAAAATCACACCAATTCATGGGAAACAATGGACAAGAAATTGCAACAATCTTCTCATGTGTTTAATGACCATGTTGCTTGTTATATGGAAGGTTTTATCAGTTCAAAATTATATCCATTGGTCGAAGATGAATCTAAAAATGAGTGTGTTCAGAAATCCAAAGATATTAAAAAATGTGCATATGATAGCAGTGAAGAAAATGAAGAAGGTTTTGAATCAAGTGAAAGAACCTTGCCATTGTGTTTTGCTTCTTTCGAATTGCTGAAGCAAAATTTTTATAATGTTTCAAATCAGAGATCCTCCAGCCATGATGTTGAATATGAAGAAAGCAGTGGACTTGCAAATGGAAACTGTCTTCCATTATGTTTTTCTTCCTTTGAATTGTTGAAAGTAAATCATGAGATAACAGAGGAAGCAATGAAGTCTGACTACATTCACAGTGACATTTTTTCACATGAGAAAATTGTTATCAGTGAAGAGGATCAACAACCTTCTCATACTTTCAATGACCCTGTTATTGATTACATGGAAGGTGATTTTAGTTCAGATTTGCAGCCTGTGATCAACTACCATCTTGGAATTAAATATGATAGTCAATCAACATCATTGTTAGATATGGATTGCCTGCCACTAGGGGTTTCATTTAAGTCAGCATTGTCTTTTGATTCAGAAGATTGCTATTTCCAGTAGTCTCAACATATTTTTCAGCCTTTTGTGGTAGTCAACAGGTTGAATTACATGAAAATGAGGATGTAATGGAAGGGGTGAAAGATGATTGTTATTTTATGTATGTTATGGAGGATCCATTTGCAGTTTTGTTGGAGGCAAAAAATAGTCCCAATGTTTTTAATTTTTTGAGATTTGAATTTATAGATAAATTTTTGAATGGCTTATCAGTAAATAGGCTTTGGACCAAGCATGTGCAAAGAAAACAAAAAGTGGATAAAGTGCTTGCATGGTTTCATTGGAATTTTGATTTCACTTGATTGGCATCATTTTCAGCAGTTAGGGTAGGTAGGAGTGTGAATAAGCTCAGTACTACAAGCATTTATTTTAGCAATCTGCAATTTTCATTTTCATCTTAGTTTCAGATTTCAGTTTGGACCATATACAGCTTTGGGTTTTCAATGGATACATGTGACAGGTCAGAGAATAGTTTTCAATGGTTCGGGAACATCCCAATGGATAGGAACAGGGTCTATGAGTTCTTTTCTACCTCACTGGGAGGATAGCATCCCCATTGGAGCCAACTGTTAGCACCATGCTTTTCATAGCTAAGGTTAGAGGTTTGTCAACAATTTTCAAAGTCATGCCTGTTAGCACCCATATTGTTTTTATGCCTGGCATCATCTAACATCTCTAAGGGTTAGTTTCAAAAGGAAGGTTTTCATTTATTATTTCCATTTCCATTTGCAACTATGCACTGAGCAGAGCACTTCACCGCGCAAATCATTCTGTCGCGCAATGGATTTTGTCATGCAGTGGATTTCGTCGCGCAGTAGATTTCACCGCGCAATGGGCTGTCACGCATGGGATGTTGTCACACATAGGATGTTGTCGTGTAGAGGATTTCATCACATGGATTTCATCGCGTAGTGGATTTCATCACCCAGTGGATTTCATTGCGCAGTGGATTTCATCGCGCAATGGATTTTATCACGTAGTGCATTTTCCTGTGCACAAACTATAGGCTGCACTGCAAAAATGACTAGTTTAGTAGTCAACTTCAAGATCAATTTCTGACCAACTTGAGAGGAATTTTGAAAATCCCCAAGAGGGTTTTGTCGAGGACAAACCAAATAATAAAACCTCTCTCATATTTGCAAAATGAGTCATGGATTGGGAGATTCGAAGGAATCTTTGAGCCTTATTTTTCAGCTTTCATGGTTTCCTGTCCGAGACATGCTTTTGTGACACGTATTATGGACAGTTGGAGATGAATTTAAACAAACCGAGAGAGGTTTTTCTTTATAACGAGATTAAATACAAAAACCTCTCTCAGTTCATAAAAATAGTTTTTATCAGTGCGATACAATGTCATCTTTAATGACTATGTTCCCAGTTTGCTGCACATTCC
The DNA here is from genome assembly GCA_032191745.1 of Picea mariana. Lineage (NCBI taxonomy): Eukaryota > Viridiplantae > Streptophyta > Pinopsida > Pinales > Pinaceae > Picea > Picea mariana. Next base: position 358,882 of record JASDQU010101945.1, read on the forward strand.
GCTACGTTTTTTTTGTAGGTTACTGTTGCATAGTAGACTTCTTGTGCAGGGATGACAAAGTGTCCAAAAATGCACATGATGACTCATCACAACCATATGGTCTAATTTTGATCATGATCAATGATTGTAAAGAATATTTGGGTTACGATTATGATTTGGCAAAGTCAAGTTTTTTATTTTTAGTGAATTCGTTGAAGTTATTGTTCTCTTTCAAAGAAAATGGATCCATGATTCTAGGAGGGAGTAGTTCGACCCTAGCAGCCAAGGGTGAAATTAGATTTCTATATATGGGGAGCATTTTCATGTAAACAGGGTTGGTTGGAAAAATTGGTAGATGACAGCTATTGTATGTAATTTGAGTTTTTGACCAGAATTTAATGCAAAGGTCTTGTAACTTGATGAAAAGATTCTAGTTGTAGCAGTTGGATGTATTGTGTTTCTCTCTTTACGTATGTGCTTCCTGTCATCTTTTATTTGTATCTTTTTCTATCTATTTCGAAATGAATTTTCGAACCTGTGGATTCGCTACGTAGTGCCACATAGACAAAACATTTTCTTCTAAAAGTTAACTCTGAATTCACCCGCAGCGGTGCTCCGAGCTACTTCCTATGTTTTTCTCCTGCCTCACATTATGATTTTACACTGAAGACTGTTGCTCACCTAGACTTATCCTCTCAAGTTCAGTCACTGAGTCATTTGTCCCCGCCTTTTCCTCAGATCGACCCCATAGCCCAAGTCTTACTTTCTTGCACCAATATAACTAGAACCCATTATATCAAAGGTGTTAAATCTAGCCACTGCTTTCAAAGCCATATCTTGCGTAAAGACTGTGCCTTCTGAGAGTGCCCTCTCCATATCTGAAAGGCTAGTTTCAGGTCTCAAATTCTGTTGAAAAAGTTACCTTCGTCGTTTATTTATTAGTCGAACAAATTTACAGAGTGATATCACATGGAAAAGGAGAATTGTTGGATATCACTTTTAGTGTTGAAATATACAGAGTACTCAAGAAATAACATTATAGTTAGGGACTTAAATGTGGTCCTCAATATAAAAGAAAAAAGAGGGGGAAGTATTGTTAAGGGTCCATTCGGGGAAAGGATGGAGGATCTAATGTGATGTCCTGTTCCCAAGAGTAGGCCAGCAGGGAGTGAATTAGTAGTCTATTTTTTCCAATGGACTATAGTCAGTCACACACAAGGAACAAGAGGAGAAATAAGAGGTGATTTAATGGCTAAACAATGAATTAAGCCAAAAAACATAGGAAAAGTCACTTAAGCTAAAGTCAATGGAGAAATAGAATGAAAACGTGCTGAGGGGGAGACTTAATTAATTAATTAATAACCTTAGAAGGAAAAGTGCCTACCTTAAGTGATGTCAACAGAGAATTATATCGGGAAGAGTATAAAGGGGAATTTGACCTAATTCCTCATTATGTTATGATTTGATGTTGAGAGAGTTTCCAGAGGAGGAGGAGAATCAAACTTTTGTTCTTTTGTGGATTTCTCGAGGAAACCACCACCATTGATCGATTTCGGTGTTGAGAGACACACCCTAGCCAATCAAAGATACCATCCAGATATTTCAATGTCCTATTCAGGGGTATCTAGTTTGTAGTGATTGCACAACTCAGCCAATGAGGGTGCAAGGGTTAGAGAGGTTTCTGTGTAGCTACATGAGGTTAGAGATTATTTTGAAAATTCCTCCCGACCCAGTTGAGGACTAGCTAGGTCACATATTTTGAGCCACCAGTCATTAAATTTCGATGGTGGAATCTCTTAGTGCGCAACAGAAAACTAGACAGTGTGCAACTCTTGAGGAGGTACATTTGGGGTTTCAGAGGGAGTTTCAGACCATATATGAGGAAACCCTTCCGACCCAGTAGACCATTGGCTAGGGCACACATTTTGAGTTATATAGCAACACATACCGTTGGTGGAATCACTAGGGCACAACCATTGAGCCCCGGAGGTGTGAAATCCCCCGGGGGATGACATCCAGAGCTTTCAGTGTCCGATATTCAGTCTGCCAGTCATCAGTAGTAGCCTAGAGTCTAGGGTGCTTAGTTTGGGACAATTTCTAGAATATTTTGTTGAGTATAGCCACCAGGGCGAGTTTTCCAAAGTTGCAATAGTTGTCGTGATTTTTCGGAACTGCATCTTTTTGTCGATCTATCTATGCATGTGCAGATCTGCCTTCATCTTCTGATCATGGGTATTTTTTATTAGTTTCTTGTATTACAGTGAAGATCCATGAGATCTAGCTGATGATTTCATCTTCTTTCAGCACATTATTGTATGTCATGTTTTTTTCCCTCATAATACATATGAATGAGATGGTTTTGTTCCTTATTCTTTATGCATCATATATTCTTTCTAAACATTAAATGAATGAAACACACATGTGAAAATCACCAAGCATGTTAAAACAATAAATCAAATACATCCAGAAACCCCCAGAGTATCAAATCAACCAATGGATTTGATAGTTTAACAATATTTCTTAGACTAGCCGAGTTAGGAACATTACAATAGTATAAGAGATTTCTTCCTGCCAGCGTGTGAAGAAAGTACTTCTCATGACCCCATGATTCTAGGAACAGGTGAAGAATACCCAAAGGGTCGAGGAAATATTGGAGATGAGTACATTCAGTACCGCAAAGGTCATAACAAAGACCATAGAGACAAGAACAAAAGGGACTACACTCCCTTCCACACTCAGTCTAATACAGATCCAGAGTTCAAGGACATAGAGAATATTAGCTCTGACATGGAGGAAGAGATAGAGAGGACTATGGGTGACATATGAGAGATTCCAGAGGGTATGGGGAAAGGCCCTGAGACACAGCCAGACAATATGCAAGCCATCTTGAATGATCTAGCCAGAGGACAATGAGACATGATGAACACACATATGGACATCAGTACATAGATGATCCATCATAGCATGAGCACTATAGGTGCCAATGACGCGGGAGGAGAGAGTGGCTCAGGAGGACACTAGGGAGGTGGATCCAATGGATCTCAGGGTGGAGCAAGTGCACACACTTCACCTATATGTGCCTACACATTGTCTAGGAGGACAACCATTGGGACATCTAGGGAATGCGGGAGGACAACCATGTAATGGACAATTAGTGCCATAAGATATATTCTGGGAGTACAGGCGAGACTACTTAGCACTAGGACTAGATTTCCATGCATACATTAGTTTTCTAGATTATTGTTCGATCAGATATCGAAACAGACCCCAGGAGGCATAGAGGGGAAATGAGAAAACTCACAACATGGACTTCATCAAGAAAGTGGGAAAGTTGAAAATTCCTACTTTTGATGGATCATCAAGCTTCTCATCTCAGGAATGGGTACAAAATCTTGACACATACTTCAAGCTTAACCATATGACAGATTCAAAGGCTATCATTTTCACCACTTTTTACTTGGATGGGGAGGCCCACGAGTGGTGGTACCATGGGCTGGTCACCTTGGGTCACAACCACATTACTTTATACTTGGAATTCACTGAGAGGTTGATGGAGATATTTGACTAGATATATTTGATAGGAGAGATCCAGAGCTCCATTTCATGGACCTTATGCAACTGACACAAAAAGGATCACTCGAGGCCTTCATCATAGATTTCCAATGGAAGGAAGTGGTCGTATTCAATATATCAGAGCACAGATTGGTGATTTTTTTCATTGAGGCATTGATGGAGCCATTGAGAGGCTGGGTTAAGGATTTCAAGCCTCACACCATACAGGAGGCCATTGTGCGCATGAGAGATATGGGGGACTCAACTCTAAAACCAAAACCTATTACCAGACCCTTTGTACCACAGAGAGACAAGGATCAGAGAAATCGTCAAAGGGAATGGAAGGGTAATTCCAAATTGGATGATGAAACTAGACTAGAGTTGATGAGGAAGAAGATATTCTTCTCTTGCAGAGACCCTTGGGTTCTAGGCCACAGGTGCATGGGAATGGGAGATATCCATTATATTGATGTAGAAAAAGATATTGTGGATAGTGAGGAGGAGGAGCAGAGAAAAAAATCCACTATCTCAAAGGAGGAGCCATCACAGATAGAGGAGAATCCTCCATGGACACCACCGAAACTAGTAGGGACCCACCCACAGGTAGAATCACAGCCTCTTGAGCAGGATAACACATGGAAACCAATAAATGGAGGATTTATAGCGACACTTTCTGGTGTTCCTAGGTATGACACCCTCTATATTAGAGGGACTATTCAGGGATAGCAAGAAATCTCCCTAATTGATGGTGGAGCCACCCACAACTTCATTGATGCTTCATTGGTATCGAGGCAGGCACTTCAGATAGAGAAGTTTGAGGGATTCAATGTTGCAGTAGCAGATGGACATACAGTGGAGTGTCTTGATCTTCACTCTGGATATCATCATATCAACATTTGAGAGAAAGACATAGAAAAGATGACATTCAGATGCCACTTTGGTCATTTTGAGTTTTTGGTTATGCCATTTGGGCTAACCAACACACAATCCACATTCCAGTCTTGCATGAACCACATATTAATGGATCAACTGAGGAAATTATTCTTGGTTTTCTTCGATGACATCTTGGTCTACAAAAAGACATGGTAGGAGCATATGAGGCACTTGAATGAGGTATTAAGTATCAAGGAGACATAGTCCCTATACGTCAAAGAGTCCAAATTTGAGTTCTGTATGAGAGAGTTTCTTTACTTGGGCCACATTATAAGTGCATAGGGGCTAAAGGTGAACCGGGAGAAGATCAAGGACATTCTGGATCGGCTAACACCTAGGAACGTGACAAATTTGAGGAGCTTCTTTGGGATATGCAACTATTACAAGAGGTTTGTAAGGGGTTTTTCTCAACTTGGAGCACCACTTATAGATTTCACCCGATATGGGGCTTTCATATAGATCGATGAGTCACAGAAATCCTTTGATCACATGAAGGAAGTTATGGGCACCTGTTAAGTGTTAGCATTGCCAGACTTCAATTTGTCATTTTTATTAGAGTGTGATGCGTTCGGTGAGGGTATCGAGGTAGTTTTGATGCAGGGAGGACATCTCATTGTATTTGAGAGAAGGAAGCTTAGTCAACCTGAGAGGATGTACTACATTTATGACAAGGAAATGCTGGAAATCATGCATGCCTTGACCAAATTTAGACAATATTTGGTGGGTAGAAAATTCGTGGTCAAAATATATCACAACAGCAAACAGTATTTCCTTGAGAAGAAGGACCTCATTGAGCACCAACAAAAATGGGTGACGAAGGTGTAGGCCTTTGACTTCAACATATAGTATGTCAAAGGGAAGAAAAACATTGTGGATGATGCATTATCTAGGAGACCTGCGACATGTTCTTTGATGGAGATTTCAATAGATTGGAAATCCCACTTGTTACTAGACTATTCCAAGAACAAGATCGCTTGTGAGGTGTTGGATGGTCAAGTTCAAGATGACAGGTGCAGGGTCATTCAAAATTTCATATTCTATAAGGACATAGTCTACTTAGTTCCAGATTTAGGACTCAAGAATAATATCCTCGCAGCAATTCACGATTCACCATTGGCAGGCTATCAGGGGTTTTTCAAAACCTACAGAAAGATCAAAGAGAGGTTCTCACGGAAGGGAGTCAAATAGGAAATTATGAGATACATCAGTGAGTGTGTGACTTGTCAGTAGAACAAGTCATAGAATATGCTTCTCGTGGAGCTACTTCATCCACTTCCCATTCTGGAGAAGAAATGGGAGACTATATCGATGGACTTCATCAGAGGCCTACCCAAGGTCCACGGTAAGGACTACATCTATGTAGTGGTCAACATATTGACCAATTTTGTTCACTTCTATGCCATATTGACAAAATACAATGCAGTTCAGGTAGCTGAGTTATTCTTCAAGGAGGTCTTCAGACTTCATGGGTTGCCAAGGAACATCATCAGTGATAGGGACAATCAATTTATTGGGACATTCTGAAGGGAGTTGTTTAGATTGGTGGGGACAGAGTTGACACCCAACACCAACTATCACCCTCCAAAATATGGGCAGACCGAGATAATCAACAAGTGGGTTGAGGGGTATTTGAGGAACTATGTAGATAGACAACATAAAACATGGGTCAGATGGCTACATTTAGAAGAACACTGCTACAACACCACTTTCTACATTTCCATTGGCATGACATCCTTCCAAGAATTGTACAGTTATGATGCTCCCACTTTGGTAGACTTGGTTTTTGGGGAGAGAAGATCTCCCAAAGACAATGATTGGATCACCGAGAGTCAGGAGATTCTCAAGTTTCTAAAAGAGAACCTGCAGACAACACATAATCGACAGAAGGTGAGTGCAGACAAGCATAGGATAGAGAGCGACTTTGAGGTTGTGTATTTGGTTTTCTTGAGACTCCAACCTTATAGACAGTCATCTTTGAAGAAGAGTGGGGCCGAGAATATCAAGCCTAGATTTTATGGACCTTACAGTAGCATGTGTTGGGTGGGCTAGGTTGGTTATGAGCTAGAGATTCAAAAGGGGAGAAATATTCATAACATTTTCCACGTATCTTTCCTCAAGAAGGCGGTGGAACAATTCATCAGAACATCATAGGATCTTCCACAATTGGATGATGAGGGGAAGTTGGAGCTAGTGCCAAAGGAGGTGCTCGAGCAGAGAGAGTGCAAATTTAGGATCAAGGTCATCAGGGAGTGCTTGGTTATATGGATGGGAATTCTAGTGGAGGATGTCACATGGGAGGGAGAGCATGTTTTGCAACACCCATAATTGATGTTTCTTGAAGAAAAACAATCTTGGGAAGGGAGGATTGTGATGTCACGTTCCCAAGAGTAGGCCAACATGGAGTGACTTAGTAGTATATTTGTTCCCATAGACTATAGTCAAGCACACACAGGGAACAAGAGGAGAAATAAGGGGTGATTTAATGGCTAAATGATGAATTAAGCCAAAAATCATACGAAAAGTCACTTAAGCTAAAGTCAACAGAGAACAAAATGAAAAGGTGTTTAGGGGGAGACTTAATTAATTAATTAATCACATTAGGAGGAAAATATCCTAGATTAAGTAATGTCAACAGAGAATTAGATCAGGAAGAGTATAAAGGGATGAATTTGACATAATTTCTCATTATATTATGATTTGATGTTGAGAGAGTTTCCATAGGAGGAGGAGAATCGAAATTTTGTTGTTTTGTGGATTTCTAGAGGAAACCACCACCATTGATTAGTTTCGATGTTGAGAGACACACCCTAGCCCATCAAAGATACCATCCAGGTATTTCACTGTGCTATTCAAGGGTATCTAGTTTGCAGTGATTGCGCAGCTCAACTAGTGAGGGTGCAAGGGTTTGAGAGGATTTTTTGTAGTTGCACGAGGACAGAGATTATTTTGTAGATTCCTCTAGACCCAATTGAGGACTAGCCATGGCGCATCTTTTGAGCCATGAGTCATTAGATTCTGACAGTGAAATCTGTCAGTGTGCAGTAGACAACTAGATAGTGTGTAGCTCTTGAGAAGGGACATTTGGGGTTCTGTTGAGATCAATTCCTGCTTCCAAAATTTCCCTCCCCTTTTCTATTTTCCCAACTTCTTTTCTCCCTTTATTTTCCCTCTTCTATACTTACCTATTTTCCCATTTTCCTTTTTTCCCTTCTATTCTCCCTTTCTAGTTCTATATTTAGTCATTTTTTCAGAATGGCGGGTTCCCGTGTTGGCAGACTTGTGGATCCTCATCTTCATCCACACCCTCACATCATGAGTCTGACTGACTGCTGAGCTATCCTATACTTAGTAAATTTTCCAATCGCAGGTTCCCGGGTTGGCGGGGTCGAACTCTCATACCCCATGTTTTGTGATATACATTTTACATCCAAAAGATATATGATCTACATTTTCACCATTGGACCACCCCCCCCCCAGCTCCTAAGTATCTCATCTCTCCTTTGTTAAGTCCAACTGACCTCTCTACAACACTTAGTCATTTTTTGACTTTCTTCGATCGTGGGTTCCTGGGTTACTGGGTTCACAAAAATATCAAATCCTATTTCTCTCTTATCTGTCCCCGCCACCTTTGTGCGTTTCCCAATATGCATTTAGTATGATTTAATGCTAAAAATCATCATGAAGATGTTGTAAAGATTGTCATTAATAATCGAAGGGGGGCTCGAGGAGGTCTCTTATTAAAATGCATTAAACTAGGATTTGCAGAGAATTATACTATCCCTCTCAAGCGTTCATTTTAAACATTATCTGGAGAAAATGAATGTTTTCGTCAACTTATGGAATCAAAGAGACAATAGTTTTGTGGAGATACATTGAACATTTTTGGGTGTGAGGACCATAAATTTCAGTGGTCCTGATCACATTCTTACTACTCATCCCCTTATAACCAAAAGGAAGTAATTTGGATGTCTGGAATTGCTTGTGCAGGCTCTGTCCTGGAGGTTTTCAACTGTAAGGACTTGGTCTCTTGGTGTTCCGAGAGATATATTCCAAGACAATAGATCATTCAATTTCGGGACCATTCCACTGTCTTTATGTCGCCTCAGATATTTCGTAAGATGTTGAGACTTCCCAAGCCAACACTTACCTTCAAGGGTGAAGATTGTAGAGAATTATTGAAGAAGCATGAAAATGGGTTGGACCTCTTACCTGAGTTCCTGGAGAACCCAACGGCCATTCTCGAGGACATCACGAGATTGTAGGTTGGCTCATTTAAAAATCCTTTCCAGGAAATTTCTTCACTTTTCATGAGGGTAACAGGACAAGAAAATACAACCAACATTTCCCGCATGATTCTTTAATTTTATAATTTATGGTCAAGGGAAAATCCATCTTCGATTGGGGAAAGTTGATTTCCATTGAAATCTCTTCCCAATTTTCACAATACAAGAAGGAGAATAAATGCTTTGTGTCCTCTTATTTGGTTTTCATGATAGCACATTGCTATCAGTTTTCGAGATTATCTGTGTGTAAGAAGGTAAACTTTGAATTCGATCTGATAACCTTCTAGTATCAAACATTATGGAGGCACAAATCCTCCCAACATTTTTATGAAGTTTTTAATGACTTTGTCTCAATTTTTAAAGGTTTGTTGTTTGGAAGGGACACCCCCCGGATGTCTGACCAGGAGAGTAAGTTCCTGGATAGGAAGGGGACACTGGAACAAATGGAGAATTACAATGTCATATGTATTTTCGGTTCCAAGGAAAATCCTTCCTTCCTTCCATGCCACATATCTAACAAAATGTTTGTTATTGAAGCAGCAAGGGAGTACAAATACTGGCTGCATTTTTTCTGTGAAAAGAGAAAAAAAAAAATCATACCTCTGCCTTGGAAAGTTGGGGACTTCATATTCAAAACTATGAACAATATTGATGAATTTACAGGTCACTTTCATAGCTTGAATCTAAGATATTATGAAAGAATAAAAGGGTTCAACCCTAGAGGAATTTTTGTAGAAAATCTACTGACAATTGGATTCAACAATTATTTTATTAATACTGTTATGAATGAAGATGGAGATAATGACTCGGGCACTCCTTCTCATGACATTGGTGACCTGTAAACAATAATCAGCACCAATGAGTCGTACAAACAAAAAGGAAAAGGTTCTAATGAGAAGAGTGCCCAATCCCCAACTTTCACTCCAAAAAGTGAAACATCTCGAAGAAGTGCTCCAACAGCCCACCCAATTAAAAAATTGACCCACATTTCTTCAGGTGGAGGAGGAGATAAGAACCCTCCTTCAGGAAAAATTGAAAGCTCCCATTAACTTCCCTTGAGGAAGAAAAGAAAAAATACTGTGCAAGAAGAGGAAGAACCTCGAGTTGAAAGTGACATCCATGACTTCTCCTTTGAGGATATGGAACTCGAGATTGATATTGAAAAAGTGCTCCCCGACGCTGATCATACATGGGACACAACTCACCAAAATCCTCTAATGGAAATAATTGAGAGCGAGACCTTCGATGAAGAAGAGTCTTTTGTATTTCAAAGCGTTGTTTTTTACAACGAGTCCAAAAATGTATTTATTGAGAAAAGAGATGTAAATAATAAAAAGGGGAACTCTCATTCATAGGTCAACCTACAGAACATGAGACCTTCCCAAATTTCCCAAATTCACCAAGCAAATGGATATGCTCTAGATGATTCTATTGGAAGCCTTGAAGCAGAGAACGACAAGTTAAAGGAAAGAGTCAAAGAATTGGAAGAAGCTCCAATGCCTCTTCCAGTACTTGCTAGTCCTTTAGCAATAATTGGGCCTACCACACCTGCAACTAAACTAAAGAGATATTCAAGCCTACTCACATCATCCAAGGTCTATGTGGAGAATAACATTAATAAATGAATGGAATTAATTACAGAGGCTTGGGAGATGTCAAAGAACATGGTCTCTTTTGGAACGAGGACACATGCCTTCCATGAATATTTACAGGCGGATTTGAAAAATGAAGAAGGTTTTTACCTTGGTGCAGTCGTACCCTTCGGTTTTAAAGTTACCAATATGACAGAGTTGATAAGAAGAGAGGAGGATCTCCCTTCTCCGAAATAGATAAAATAACTTAACGCATGTTGGAAGGAAAAGGTTAAAAACTTTAATATCATTGTCCAAGCATGTGACCAAGTTGTATTGAAGAAGGAAGAATTATTCAAAAGATTGATTGAGATAGACCTAGTCAGGAGCACCAATGAGGTCCAATACCCCAAATTGATTCTCAACTCATTTTTCCTAACCAAGCAAGCCTTTGATGAACAAGTTGAGATCTCTAAAGGGTTATTTTTTGAAAAGTTCTGTGGAATTCTTGAGTATAATGAAGATAACATAGATAATTGGGTAGTGGATTATTCAGTAAAAAATCAAGATATTGAAGAAGCTTTGCATAATATTTACATTGATCTAAGGGACTTGGAGGGGGAGATTTTCATATAAAAATGTGGCATGAAATCAATGTGGCACCAATGAGAAGCTACATCGAAGAGTGGTTTAAAAAATCTATCGACAACCTGATCGATGAAGGGAAAAAGGTAGCTGAGATGGTTCTTGTAACCATCAATGAAAGCAATAAAAGGACATCAACAAGAAAGTGACAAAAGATATATACCATCATAGTAAGTTCATACTGATCACATCATAGTAAGAAATATAACAACATCCCATACTTAAGAAAATTTAGAAGGGTTCTGGCAGATCTTAGTCCAAGAAGAAGAAATAGAAATCCTTCGAAGATAGAGGAGAGAAGAACGACAAGATCGAAGAAATCAAAGGCTAGCTAGAGTAGCACAAGAACAAGGTCAATATTGAAGCTAGACAAATATAAGAGACCCATTACCAGAAGTAAAAGTAAGCAACTCTCTTTTCTTAGTAGTGAAAAGTATATCCATGAAGTCTTCCCAGACATGTCAGCGAGAGATGAACAACCCTGAGACGGGCATCATGAGGAGAGACAAGGAGGTGGAAGAGATGTCGCAAGAAATCAAGAAATCATAGGGTTTGGAAGTAGAAGGAGGGTAAGAGATTCCCCTCTTAATCTTATAGGTGAGAAACATGAGCTCCCTGTTCTCCCTAAGGGAACCTTAAAGGAATTTTCTGGAGACAGAGTAATTGATGCAAAGAGGCATCCAGACTTATTTCTTGAAGTTTTTGTCTTTCACCGATTTGAATATGACGATGTCATGGTAAGGTTGTTTCTACAAACCTTATCAGAAATATCTTATGAATGGTATACAACCTTTCCTAGTACATCCATTCACTCATTTAACGACCTCGAAGATATCTTCCTAACTATGTTTTCCCCTCCAATTTCTTACCATACCCTCCTCACTGACTTCACCTAGGTTGGGTTGAGGAAGAACGAAAGGATATGAGATTTTAATCTCAGGTTCAATAGGACATTGAGTAGAATTCTAGAATATAAGAGAACAAATGACCTAGTCATTCTTGGTTATTATAAGAATGCAATGCTCGCGAATGTAAAACATGCCATTAAAACATCCCAAATGGATACTTTGGAGGAGGAAATTACTAAATCCACTGAGATGGAAGAAATTATGATTGAAACTGGTGTCGACCCTGACATTACACTGGGAAGAGTACAAATTCAGATGGGGGGATTAAATATTTATAATCAAGGAGCTTCTAGTTCAAGAAAGAACAAAGAATTCAAACCTTGAGTGGCTCAGAATCAAATGGCAAGAGGAGGATTTTTCAAGGGGACAATACCTTATGTAAAGGTTGACCCTATGGCAATGCATGAAACTAAGAAAAGAATTGAAATTGCACAAATGAATAGAACCATCAAACAAATGTAGAACAAGATAACCATACTAAGAAGGGGAGATAATTACATGCCAAAACCAAGAATTCCAATCCTCGATCAAAGGAGGAACCCTCCCCCTATAAATAGAGTGAGGTTCGAGAATACTGATGACCCACAAAGACCAAGGGTTCCCAAACAACCTACTCCAAACGTGATTGTTCTGGATGATGTCTATGATGAGCAATTAAATGATCAAGAAAATTATTACTTACCTGATGAAAGCTATGAAACTGTACAGATGGATGGATGTGAGACATCCATGTATATAATTGGAGAGGGCAACAACAACCCTAAATCGCAAGAAAATGTCGCCCAGACAAGAGGGTTTGTAAATAGACCAAAGAATAAAGGCGAGTCTGACAAGGAAAAACAAAAAGAAAAGGAAAAAGAAAAAAAAAATGAAAAGTGTCAAATGAGAAAGTGACATATGGAAATGGAACCAAAAGGAAACACCTGGAACCAAGCTCCACTTGACGTATAATGTCGTGGAAGACCTAAGTAAATTGAGGATAAATTTTCCCTTTACGGAAGTAGTGAAGATTCCCCAACAAAGACAAAATGTTTTGAAGTTATTGGATGATCCATCTGAAAGAGCTGAAGTTGTCGTTACCATTCCAAAACAAATCCAAATCCCAACAACTGCTAAACTGAGAGGTAAAATTATACCCTTCTATATCTTGATTGAAAATCATGATGTTTCACTACATAATTGTTTAGTTTACATTGGTGCGACAAATAATATAATTCCACTTGCGGTCATGGATGCATTGGGCACGATTTGCACTAAGTATCATGAAATCGGTGAAAGAATTTGCGCAATTGATTCTAGAAAAGTGCCAGCGTACAGAGAAATCAAAGATTTTTATGCTTGGATTACAAAAACCCCCCATATCATTATATTTTTCAATATTATTCTGGTAGACCTTCCTCCAACATATAGAGTTGTGTCGGGAAGAGATTGGACATCCACGATCGGTGGATATATAATGAACGATGGAGGTTGTATGATGCTACCAAAAAAGGAGGGAGTGATGATTAAAGTACCCCATGAACCTAGAAAACCCTTCTCTTTCAAGAAGAAGGACAATGAATTGATGGAAGATTATATAGATGTCAAGATTGAAAACTATGTTATCCTAGACATGGATCACAATGAAATCCTAGAGCAAGTTCAAGGCGTGGGGAACCAAGATTGTTTTTTTGAAGGCTATTGAAGGATGTCATTCAATGGACCCTGTTCTAAATCTAATAATGGAGTTGGAATTGTTATTTTGAGTCCAAATAAGACTATGCATCCCCATGTTGTAATACTAGAGTTATCATGCACGAATAACGAGGTAGAATATGAAGCTTTGATCTAGGGGATGATCCTTGCATAGGAAATGAAAATAGAACATCTTGTTGCGACTGGAGACTGAAAGTTGGTCATCAATTAGGTTAACCAAAGGTATAAAATAAAAAGGGAAAGACTTAAGCTGTATTTCAAAAGAGTTAACGAACTGATGGAATCTTTCAGTTCCTTCAACATTGTTTTCATTCCAAGGGACAAGAATCACAGGGTCGATTCAATAGCCTTGGCGGCCTCATTATCAAACCCAGACGATGTCCAAATAAAAATGTATTTCTAGGTAGAAAGAGCTTTTCGACCATCCATGCTTGATAATGTTGAGTAATTGCAAGTATTTGAGAACGATGAGAAACTGGACAATTTTTTGTTAAATGATGATGATGAAGAAGACAATAGCTCATCTGCCATCCCAAAATATTGTATACAAGTTGAATATTTGTTTACGAAAAATGATCATGCCAATAATATCCTTGAAGAATTTTCATTTCGAAAGGTGCAAGAAATGAGAAAAGTCAATATTGGAATGAACAAGTCCCCGAAATATTTCAACTTGGGAGTTGATTGCACCATTGAAGAGGTTGACCAATATGTTTCCTTATTCAAAGAATATATTGATGTGTTTGCTTGGACCTATGATGATTTGAAAGCCTACGATAAAACTATATTCCGACATGTCATTCCTTTGAGGGAAGAAGCGAAACCAGTGAAACAAAAAATAAGGATGATGAATCCCAAGATGAAACCTCTGGTAAAAATCGAATTGGAGAAGTTGAAGAAGGCAAAGATCATTTATCCCATCAGACATTCAGACTGTCTTTCAAGTCCAGTAATTGTAAGGAAAAATATCGGGGAAATCCGGATGTGTGTTGACTTCAGAGACCTTAACAAATCAAGCATAAAACATAATTTCCCTTTGCCTAACATGGAGTTTCTTCTACAACTAGTTATTAGATTGACTTGCATGTCCATGTTGGATGGTTTCTCTGGATATAACCAGGTCTTGGTGGCTAAGGAAGATAGGGAAAAGACAACATTTATCACACCATGGGAGACATATGCATATGATAGAATGCTCGTTTGTTTGAAGAATGTTGGAGCCACGTTTCAAAGGGCCATGGATCATGTGTTTAACAGGTTGATAGGAAATTTTATGGAATACTACCAAGATGAATTGGTAGTGGATTCAAATAAAAGGGAGGATCATATCCATCATTTAAGAAAGGTTTTTGAAATATGTAGATTATACAACATTTCTCTGAATCCAAAGAAATGCTTGTTCGATGTGACTCAAGGCAAGTTGTTGGACCATATTGTATGCAAGGAAGGGATTTACATAGATCCAGAAAGAGTTAAAGAAATAAATGAGCTTAACTCCCCGATATCTAAGAAGGGATTCCAATCATTCTTTGGCAAAATCAATTTTGTGCGAAGATTTGTTCCTGACTACACAAGCATCATAAAGCCGATCAATTTGTTGTTGAAAAAGGATAAGAGGTTCGAATGGACAACAAATTCTCAGTAGGCTTTAAACAATATCAAAGGAGAAATCACCACTTCTCATGTCCTCATTAGTCCAGATTTCCAAAGAGACTTCAATATCTATTCATTTTCCGATAGTTGTTGCATTCGTTCTCACTCAGAAAAATAGCAATGAAGAATAAATCCCAATAAGTTTTATAATAAAAACCTTACATGACTAGGAGTTGAGGTATTCAGAACTGGAAAAGCAATCCTTGGCTCTTGTAAAAATAAGTAGCACACTTTCGGACGTATATATTAAACTCCCATGTTATAGCTTATGTTCCCTCATCACCAATGAAGATGCTTCTAAATCAACAGTTGAGAGAAGGAAAATGGGCTAACTAGTTGGAAAAGATACAAGAATATGATATTGAGATTAAACCTTTAAAGGCAATCAAAGAACAAGGTTTATGCAAGCTCATCGTGAATGGGGATTTGGTTGATGGGATGATTTCAATATTATTCGGAGAACCATTAGCTGATTCAAAATGGTACAGAGATATTATATTCTACTTAAGGTCTGGGCATTTTACTGTCACCATGAATCCCAAGGAGCGAAGGACACTGAATATGAAGGTGAATCAATGCGTGTTGATTTCTGACATACTGTTCAGAAGAAATTTTGATGGTATACTGCTAAGATGCATCGATGAAAATCAAACCCAAGAACTTATCAGAGAATTCCATGAGGGAATATGTGGTGGACACTTTTCACCTACTACAACTTCCCACAAAATAATTGGAGCAAGATTTTACTGGCCATCAATCTTTAGAGATTTGTATGCCACAATAAGGAAGTGTTTTTCATGCCAGCTGTTTTCAGGAAAATGAAGAAATATGCGATGCCTCTGCAACCCATTGCGGTAGAACAACCATTTTCCCAATGGGGACTTCATGTTGTTGGGTCGATTAATCCAAAGTATAGCAAGGGGCATATGTACATTCTCATAACTACCGATTATTTCACGAAATAGATGGAAGCGGTGGAACTAAAGAAGGTTGATGCTAAAGAATTGATTAAATTCCTCAAAGACAACATTCTTTCGAGATTTGGTTTCCCTGATAAATTTATCACAAACAATGGTTCGATCTTCATCGGGTCAAAGTTCAAGGAGTTTTGCAGAAAATATGGAATCATCATGGGTTAATCATTGAATTATTATCCACAAGATAATGGCTTTGTTGAATCAACAAACAAAACACTTGTGCATATATTGAAGAAACCCGTTGATAGCAACCAAAGCAATTGGCATTTGAAGCTGACAAATGCATTATGGGCAAGCGGAACGACCCTGAAGGATAGCACATGGATGTCTCCATATCTATTGGTTTATGGGAAAGAGGTGAAAATTATGATTAGTCTCAAGTTCAACACATTAATATATGTGGTTAATACTGAGGATACATAATATAGTTCACCCATCCAGAGGAGAATCAACCAGTTGTTGAAGTTGGAAGAGGAACGAAGGAAATCCATGGATCGAACTTCTCAAAGGTAGTAGAGCGTCAAAACATATTTTAATCAGAGCACAAATGTGAAGAACTTCCAGAAGGGACAGTTGGTGTTACATTGGAACAAGGCCAAGTAGAAGTCATCCATGCATACAAAGTTTGAAGCACTCTGGATCATACCATATGTCATCAAGAAGATATTGGGTTTTAAATCCTATATGATCCATGACATGAAGGGAAAAATATTAATGCTTCCTATCAACAGGAAACATTTGAAATCATTCTTCTCCTAAGACTTTGTCATTCTCATTGTACATAATTTTATTTTTCTTCAGTTTCTATATTCTTACTCTTACTCTATAGCCCAATGGGCGAAAGCAATTAGTCATGAGAAATTTTGGATTCTTGACAACCCACAAGGGTTTATCATCCCACAGTTGGATCTTTTTGTTGAGATCAATTCCCACTTCTGAAATTTCCTTCCCCTTTTCTATTTTCCAAACTTCTTTTCTCCCTTTCTTTTCCCTCTTCTATACTTACCCGTTTTCCCCTTTTCCTTTTTTCCCTTCTACTCTCCCTTTCTAGTTCTATACTTAGTCGTTTTTTCAGAATGATGGGTTCCCAGGTTGGCAGACTTGTGGATCCTCATCTCCATCCACACCCTCACATCATGAGTCTGATCAACCTCCGCACTATCCTATACTTAGCCAATTTTGCAATTGCGGGTTCCCAAGTTGGCGGGGTTGAACTCTCATACCCCATGTTCCATGATACACATTTTGCATCCAAAAGATCTGCGATCTACATTTTGACCATTGGACCCCCCCCCAACTCCTAAGTATCTCATCTCTCCTTTGTTAATTCTAATTGATCACACTACAACACTTAGTCATTTTTCAACCTTCTGCAGTCGCGGGTTCCCCGGTTCAAAAAAATCTCAAATCCTATTCCGCTTTCGTCTGTCCCCGCCACCTTCGTGCTTTTCCCAATGCACATTTTGTATGATTTAATGCTAACAAATCATCATGTAGGTGTCATAAATATTGTCATTAATAAGCGAAGGGCTCAAGGAGATCTCCTATTAAAATACATTAAACCAAGATTTGCGGAGGATTATGTTATCCCTCTCAAGCGTTCATTTTAAACATTATCTGGAGTAAAGGAATGTTTTCAAAAACTTATGGAAGCAACTTGAAAATAGTTTTGTGGAGATACATTGAACATTTTCATGCGTGAGGACCAGAACTTTCAGTGGTCCAAAGCATATTCTTACTACTCATCCCCTTCTACCCATAAGGAAGTAATTTATATGTCTGGAATTGCTCATGCAGGTTGCGTCCTGGAGGTTTTATACTATGAGGATTTGGTCACTAGGGGGAGCCAAGAGATGTATTTCAAGCCAGTGGATCATTCAATTATGGGACCATTCCCCTATCTCTTTGTCGCCTCAGATATTTCATAAGATGTTGAGACTTCTCGAGCCAATGCTTACCTTCAAGGGCGAAGATTGCAGAGAATTATTAAAGAAGCATGACAATGTGTTAGACCTCTTTCCTGATTTCCTGGAGAACCCAATGGCTATCCCCGAGGACATCACAAGATTGTAGGCTGGCTCATTTAAAAATCCTTTCTGGGAAATTGCTTGGCTTTTCACAAGAGTAACAAGACAAGAAATTGTTGAAATAATGTAACTGCAAAGTGTATTCTTATTATTATTTGATATGTTATTTATTGGATCAATCGCCATTGTGGATTGATCATGTTGGTTATTGTAAAAGGACCAAATCCCCTTTTGTGGATTGGTCATAATGTAATTGTAATAGGCAGAAAGAGAAGTCGGCCCCAAAATATATCAAAGAGGCCCCGAAATATAACAAAGGTGGTTATAACCACCCAGAAGAAGAAGTCGGCCCTACCAGTGAAAAGACACTTCCACACGTGCCAGACTTGTATAAATAAGGAGGTTAGTGCCTCACTTAGACACACACTCACTTGTTCATTGAGAGACAAGTTTCAGAGCTGCATTTGGAGAAGAGAGAGAGAGAGAGAGAGAGAGGCACATCTTTGGGAGAGGACATTATGTACTTGTTTGAGTTATCTCTTGGCATTGTATTGGTTATCTATAATAAGGAAGTTTTGCTGGGTTTTCTTCCCCTAGAGGGTTTCCCAGGATAAATGTTGTGTCTCTTGTGATTGTGTATTTCTCAGTGATCTTGTCTTATGTTGTTGTTATCTATTGAAATGAAAAGAACTATAATAATGGTTTAAACATTAACATGGTATCAGATCTAAGTTGAAGAGAGCATCTTTCACAAGAGAGAGTGAAAAACGTCACTGTTGTTGTACATGCAAATTAGGGATTTTTGTTGGTGAGGTATTTTATCCCTAAAACCATATAGAAAAGTGCACCCTCCCTCAAGGATCATTTTGGCACCTTCAGCGCACCTTTTCAGTGGCTATATCTCTCGGAAAGTGAAACCCTAGTTTCACAAAGTACCAGAAAACCAGAGTACCAGAAGTACCAGAAAACTAGAAGCACCAGTCCAGAAATCCGCAGATCAAGTTTGAGGGGGTAAAAGTTGGATTTTCAAAAATTGGACTACACCAACTTACTCACCTCAACTCAGCGCATCTATCCCCTAGATCAGAATTTCAAAATTCAAAGTTTGAAAAATTAGGGTTTCCTCGTAAAACCCTAAGTTGCAGTTGCAGTTGCAATCGCAGAACCAATTGCAGTTGCAATACCAGTTGCAGTTGTAGCCATACTACTAGTTGCAGTCACCCTTGAAGTTTTTAAAGCGTTAGTAATGATTACCGTTGCTGCCAAATGGTGCCACCACCTACAAATGCTATCAGAGGTATGTACTCACATATGTTTAAATGGTTAAACCTTAAAGAGTATTTGCAGGAGAAGGGATCTCTTTCGATAGATCCATAAGGATCTCAAGATCCAACACATTCAGAAGAATAATGCAACTCAGGTTTGATTATTCTATTATGCATCTATTTGTTATGACATTATCTTGATCAATGTTGCATGTTGAAGCCATGATCAAGGTATTATATGGATTAAAAGTTGAGATCATAGAGCTTATCCTCTAACCCAACCTTCTGTCAAGATAGTGTAATGTCTCAATATAGAAGACAAGTTGAAGAAATCACTCGTCATCTTGAGTGAAGGAGACTCGGAAGAAAGGAAAGCACTCATTCCTGAGGACAAGGCTCCATGTTTGATTAATCAAGTTAATAAGATTCAAAGGTACACATGACAAGTTGATGACTATAGTTGAGATAGCAGTCTTTGTAAAGTATCATACTTGATAGCATGTGAGCATATAGAGGTAATTGCTTAACATAATCATTTGTCTGATACAACTAACACCTCCTCTAGGAAGAATCTCGTGTGTTAGTTGCAGGTTGCCATGGGTAAATGTTTGATCACAACACTATGAGAGTGTTGACCTCATTTTCATATTGTATTCCTTACCTTTAATCTTGCTTCAGACAAATTACAAGTGATAGCTCTAAAGGAGCTACTTTGATGATTGTTCATGCTATTTCTTTATATTATCAAAAGGATATTATTCTTGCTTGTTGTTTTGTTGACCTTTCTCCAGGTCACAGGTAATAACCCTGAGGAATCTATAGTAAAGGTTGCAGAAGGCAACGTGCTAAAAGAGAAACCTTAAAAGAAGCAATCATCATTGGAAAACGAAGAAGGTGGATTGTATAAGATAAAGGGTCACTCAGAAGCTGCCATGACCCACGCCATTGAGAATCCATGTGAACTTTGGCATAGAATATTAGCTCACATTAACCACAAGGCACTACCATACGTATGCAAAGCGGTCACAGGTTTACCAGAACTCAAGGTTGACCATGAAGGCATATGCAATGGATGTGCACACAGGAAGAACATCAAGAACCCTTTTCCGAAGAGAGACAACAAAGCAGAAGGAGTCTTATAACTCATTCATTCAGATGTGTGTGGTCCAATGACATTGTCCTCCATTAGTGGGTATGTATATTATGTATCATTTATTGATGATTATTCTTGTAAGACCTGGGTGTATTTCTTGAAATCTAAAGATGAAGTGTTCAACAAGTTCAAGGAATTCAAAGCCTTGATAGAGAATCTTTTTGAAAGAAAGATCAAGATACTCAGGTCAGATAATGGAGGAGAATACACCTCAAAAGAGTTTGTGAGCTTCTGCAAAGATGTTGGGATCAAGAGGGAACTCACTACTCCCTATAATCCCCAACAAAGCGGTGTGGTTGAAAGAAAGAACAGAATGATAATGGAAGTCATGAAGACCATGATCCACGATCAAGATCTTCCTATGTGTTTATGGGTAGAAGCAGCAATGAAAGCCGTATATATGAAAAATCGATTGTCC
Organism: Picea mariana; assembly: GCA_032191745.1. Taxonomy (NCBI): domain Eukaryota; kingdom Viridiplantae; phylum Streptophyta; class Pinopsida; order Pinales; family Pinaceae; genus Picea; species Picea mariana. The sequence continues at coordinate 379,941 of JASDQU010101945.1, forward strand.
CATAGTGCACTTGGGTTCAAGACCCCGGAAGAGATGTTCACCGGAAAGAAGCCATAGGTAAGCCATCTCAAAATATTTGGCTGCCCAGTATTTATACATATACCGAAAGAGAAAAGAAACAAGCTGGAACCCTCAGGAAAGAAGGGAATATTTGTGGGATATTGTGAGGTCTCCAAGGCCTTCAGGATCTATATACTAGGTCACCACCACATTGAGATCAACAGGGATGTGACCTTTGATGAATATGTAGTGCTCAAGAAATCAAGAAAATGCTAGCTTGAAGAGGTATATGAAGAGGAACCCGTAATCCCCAGAGTTGCAGAATCAGTGAGGGAGGTTCCTAGAGCTATTGAACCAGTGAGGGAAGTCGTAACTTCCCCTGATCAGGAAATTCTAGAAGATCATGACGTAGATGAGTTTCAAGAACCTCCTTAGATGACCACCCTCCATAAAAGAAAGCCAACTTGGGCTAGAGAGCTTATTCAAGATGGAGAGAAGTATGGTGTTCTCGAAGGAGCCACGAGACATGTGAAGAAACCTAAGCCATTCTCCAATTATATGGCTTTGATGTGTGATCTCCTAGAAAAGGATCCTACATGATTTGAAGAAGCCATTCAAAAGAAAGAATGGGCAGATACCATGATAGAAGAATACCAATTCATAACAAAGAACAATGTATGGGAAATAGTTCCCAGCCCAAATAGCAAGGATGTGGTATCGTCCAGATGGATCTTTAAAATAAAACATGACGCTGATGGAAGTATTGATAAATATAAAGAAAGATTTGTAGCTTGTGGCTTTTCTCAAAAAGAAGGCATTGACTATGAAGAGACATTCACTCCTATAGTGAGATACACTTTGATCAGAACCATCATATCCCTTGCATCTAAGATGAAGTGGAAGTTACACCAAATGGATGTAAATACAGCTTTCCTAAATGGTGTTATTGAAGAGGAAGTGTATACAGAGCAACCTCAAGGATTTGAAGTTGAAGACAGGAAGTCTCATGTCTACAAGTTGAAGAAAACCTTGTGCGGATTGAAGCAAGCTCCTAGATCTTGGTATGGTTGAATAGACATCTTTATGACGAGCTTGGGATTTACCAAGAGTAAAGAAGATTCTAACCTCTACTTCAAGGTTATGAACGATGAGCCAGTGATACTATTGCTATATGTGGATGAATTATTCTTAACTGGAGAAGAAAAGCTCATCACCGAATGTAAGAAGAGAATCGCTTCAGAATTTGAGATGAAAGACCTTGGCCTAATGCACTATTTCTTAGGTCTTGAGGTATGACAGACTCCAAAGAGGATATTCCTTAACCAAGGGAAGTATGCAGTCGAAATCTTGAAGAGATTCGACATGTTAGAGTTCAAGCCCATGAATACAACCATGGAAACGAAGCTGAAGTTGTTGGTCAATACTTCGTCATAATTGATTGATGCCACACTATATAGACACTAGACCAAATATTTGTTTTGCCATGAACGCCTTGAGCTAGTTTCTAGTAGAACCCAGACATGTTCACCTTGTGGCTGCAAAATATGTGATGAGGTACCTTAAGGGTACATTAGATTGTGGTCTCAATTATGATGGAGATCATGATTTCACATTGAGTGGGTACACTAATTTAGATTGGGAAGGAAGTGTTTCTGACAGGAAAATCACTTCAGGATGATGTTTTAGTTTAGGATCAACCATGATCTTGTGGCAGAGTAGGAAGCAATCCAGCACTGCAGAAGCAGAATACATTGTTGAATGTTCTGCCAGCTCTGAAGCTATATGGCTTCGAAAGTTGTTGACCGACCTATTTGAACTAGAGATGGAAGAAACCATGATCCTATGTGACAACCAGAGCTACATAAAGATGACAAATAATCATGTATTCCATGATAGCTCGAAGCACATAGAGATTCGTTATCACTACATCCATGACATGGTGAAGAGAGGAGCCTTAAAGCTCCAATACGTTAGCAAGATGAACAGGTTGTTGATGTGTTGACCAAGCCTCTATCTCGTGTAAAGTTTGAGCACTTCCAAGATAATCTTGGCATAGTCCGAAAGGACCTTCCTCGAAAGGGGGAGTAGTTGTTGTGATGATACATCTCTTGCTTCCAACCTAATGGTTGTGACGTAAAGTAAGATGATGTGATGAGACTAGTACTGTGCTTCCGGCTTGACAGCTGTGACGTAAAGCCAGTCTAGTATCTTTCTTCCAACCTGATGGTTGTGAAATAAAGCAAGATGATGTGATGAGACTAGTACTGTGCTTCCAGCTTGACAGCTGTGATGTAAATCCAGTCTAGTATCTTGATTCCAACCTGATGGTTGTGACGTAAAGCAAGACGATGTGATGAGACTAGTACTGCGCTTCTGGCTTAACAACTATGATGTAAAGCCAGTCTAATATCTCGCTTCCAACCTGATGGTTGTGACGTAAAGCAAGACAATGTGATGAGACTAGTACTGTGCTTCCAGCTTGACAACTGTGACATAAAGCCAGTCTAGTATCTTGCTTCCAACCTGATGGTTGTGACGTAAAGGAAGATGATGTGATGATACTAGTACTGTGCTTCTGGCTTGATAGCCATGACGTAAAGCCAGTCTAGTATCTTGCTTCCAACATGATGGTTGTGACGTAAATCAAGACGTTGAGATGAGACTAGTACGGTGCTTCCATCTTCAGAAGCTGTGACATAAAGCCAGTCTAGTATATTGCTTCCAGCTTGATTGTTGTGACTTAAAGAAAGACAAGTACTGATATTCCAGTTTAACAGCTGTGACGTAAAGCCAGTCCTGTATTATGATGAGCCAGCCTCGTGTTTTGATGATGATGATGTATTACTTTTATACTAATACATATTGATGCAGATGATGATTGCATTCCTTTGAGAATTGTTAGAATATTTAGACACATAGGATTTATTAAGATCTACTTGGTCTATTGTGTCGTTAGGTAAAAGTGTGTTTTCTAGTGTGTTTCTTTAGTATGCATTAGTATGCATTTGTAGTTAGGAAATCCGACGATCATGATATGTTCATGACATAGAGTGATCCGATGGTTCATACTCTCCTTGATCTTAACGGCCATTGATTCGTGGCTTAACACCCAATTGGTCCATGATATCTATTTAAAGAGCATGGAGGGTCATTTTCCGATGATCAATTGTGAGAAACTCTCTTGTAAAATATCTTTGTAATCTTTTTCTTTGCATTAATAAACTGCTTCAAGTGGCCGCGTTGACTGGGGCCATGGATGTTTCCCCGTAGGGGTTTTACCACGTGAAAACATCAGTGTGTTGATCTTTGATTTGGTTATGTGAGTGTTTATTGAAGGTGTTAATCCTCTTTTGGAATACCTGTGTTGTCGAACATGGTATCAGAGCCTGTTTGAAGACCCGCTCATGTTGAAGATCGAGATCGTGAAGCCGAGTTGCTTCATCTCCACTTTCTATCATTTTCGTACATTTCTGGGATGAGAGAACTGTTCCATTGCGTCTAGAGTGCTCATTTCAATCAAAAACACTTTTCGTTTCACTCGAAAAGGTTTCCTTTTGCCCAAGATATGACCATTATAGTCAGATCCAGAGGTATAAAGCTTGAATACGCTTTTTTTTTTAATTTTGCATAGTAGTATTTTGGTGTTATTTCGGTTTTGTTTTATTTATATCCGGGTTGCTACTCTTTTAGATTTGTGTATGCTCTTTTCCCTGTGCCCTGTGCGATCTTGAAAAATCAAAAATAGATAGGAAAAGGTGCATCTTTCGGGTAAGCTAACCGAGATCTAACCCTTGTTGTCATCGAGAAGTGAAATTTTTTTCTTGTGTGAAAAGAATTTTTTTTAGCACGCTCTCCAAGACTGTCAACAACAACAACAACAATCCTCCTTATGAACATTACAATATGTTTTGCTAGATCATTTGGTTAAAACTTGCCTTATTAAGTAAGAGGTCTTGAGTTCAAGTCTCTCTTTTGTTACCTTTTTTAAAAAGTTCATACTAAAATTGTAAAGTGTATTTCACTTCAAGTATAAAAGTGAATCACTATAAGTAGCTTTAATCTTTTATTTTAGAGTTATTTATTTTGCATGCATCTTTTCTATTATAAAGTAAGTTCATTGTAAAAGTGATCCCCACTTCTCTTTATAAAAGTGGGTCACTTCATAAAGCAACTTGCACTATCACGTGGTTAGTTGGTTACCATTTATGCCTTTTTTCAAAAGGGCATAACTCTCACATCGGAAGTCCATTTTCAGTGCCGTTTTTTTTAAAACTGCATAATTTTTCGAGCTCTTTCCATCCAGATCATCAATTTCAGTTTTTAAGACCATATTTAATATGACTTCTACAAGTACTATCTTGCTTACCAGCAACAACTACTTCCAATGGAAATCTCATATGGAAGATTTATTAAGAAGTAAAGGCTTGTACCGGATTACCTTGGGAAAGGAAAAAGCACCCACTGATGCTGATAAGAAAGCCAAGTGGGATAATAGGAATGATGAAGCATGTGGACTAATCAAAATTTCCATCTCTCCCGATTTAAGGTACCACCTTCAAGATATTGATGATCCCAAAGAAGCTTGGGACACGATTGAATCTATGTTTGGTAAACTCAATATTATTTGAGCACAACAGTTAGAAAATCAAATACTAACCTTGAGTCCAAATTATTTTTCTTGCCTTGGAGACTACCTATCTAGGTTTAAAACACTCAGAATTTTATGTGAAGAATGTAAGATAAAGGTGGAGGAAGAGCGTTGCATCTATCTTATTCTTTCTAAGCTAGGTAGTGCATATTTTGTGTTTGTATCTACCTTTTATGCCATGAGAGAGGCTCTAGGGGAAGAAGCTTATGAAAAACTCAGTCTTGAGTCCTTTTGTGCTTCTTTGATTCGAGAGGAAGACAAGCTTGTACAATTTGGAGTGATCAACACTGCAGGTCCCTCCAACAAAGCCTTAGTTTCCCAACAAAAAGATAAACCCAAGTATACCAAGAAGCAACATCCTCGCTACAACAACAAACAACATAAGGTTCCCAAACCTGCTCAGACAGCTTCAACTACTACTAGTGACAAAGGGGCAAAATATAAAAGTAAGAATACTAAAAAGCATTGCAACTTTTGTGATAAAGATGGTCATGATGAGTCCAAATGTTTCAAGAAGATGGAAACTTTAGAAGCAGCGATGAAGAAGCACAACATCAGTATTGATTCTACTTCTTCTTCTCACAGACATGCACTTTCTTCTTATGGTTTCTCCTTCAATTCAAATTCTACTACTACTTCTTCTTCTGATGAGTGGCTTATTGATTCAGGAGCATCTCATCATATGGCTAAGGATAAAGCCATATTTTCTTCTCTAAATGAATGTAACACCACAAAAATATTTGTTGGTGATGATAGATCTCCTAGTGTTGTAGGATCTGGAACAGTTCAAGTATATAATGGTCATTTCAATGATGTATTATGTGTTCCAAGTCTTTCTTGTAACCTTCTATCAATATATCAAAACACTCATTCAGGTGAAGGTAAAACCGTCAAGTTTTCACCTCACCAAGTTGTAATCAAAGATCTAAAACATCCTAAGCATGTTCTTGAACTAGAATTGCTAATGATATTACCAGGTTGTACAAGTTTGACAACTTTGGGTCATCGTCTTTTTCATCAGTTTTTGTTGCTCATAGCAATGACTTGAACAAACTTTGGCATGAGCGGTTTGGTCATCTAAACTATCGCTCATTGCAGCAACTATGTAATCAAAAGATGGTGACTGGTCTTCCTCTTGTTTCATGCAGAGATGGTGTTTGTGTCGGTTGTGTTCTCGAAAAACATCATCGGGACATTTTTGACAAACGTGCCTCTTGGCACACCTCGGGTCCTTTGTAGCTTGTTCACAGTGATTTGTGTGGTCCACTTTCTTCTCCTTCTTTTTATGGGTGCAAGTATTTCTTAAATCTCATTGATGACTTTTCCAGACGTACTTGGGTTTACTTCTTAAAAATCAAGAGTGAAGTTTTTGACAAGTTTTTGGCCTACA
>JASDQU010101945.1:396615-408708 GCA_032191745.1 Picea mariana
CGCGTCGTGGATTGACAGATTCAGGAGCGCCGTCACTGCGTGTTCCTGCGTTTCAGAGTCGGAAGACAGCAGAAGCGACACCAGTAGCGGTATTGCTCGCGTCTTCCCCTGCCCGAGGTATGCTCTGTGCGACGGCTTCGTCTTCGTCAGTTCCCGCAGCTCTCGGGCGGCTTCCTGGCTTTCCTTTTCTTGCACAATCTTCTCCAGCAAGATTCCCAAATACTTCTGTTCTTCCAGTGTGATGCCAGATTTGGTGAGGGTAGATTCATCCCCATCCCCATTTCTTGCTGCTGCTCTCATCGGCGCTTCCAATCCCCGGCTCTCGCACCACTGTTCTATCATACTTTGCACAAGGTAGTTTGGGGTCAGGATCAAGTGCGGCAGCACCTGCTTCGTCTTTGGGCATGTCCGGTTCCCCGCTTGTAGCCAAGCCTGGATAAATGCTCGGTCGTATGTCTGTACAGCAAATCCAAATGTCAGACAAGCCTATTAATACTATCGGTGGCCACAAGAAGAAGAACTAATTGGGAAATTTTCATGCGCTTGTCAGATTCTTTAGCCAAGTGACTTAGGGTTGGACTCCCAAGGCTTTTGCCGGAATTGGGCGCTGCCCTAGCTCAGACAAAATGCATTTTAATTGTATGAATACCCTAGCTCTGACGAAGCTAACCATAGATGTTTAGGAGATCCATGAAATTGGATCTGCACGGACCGAAGAGTTGAATAAGAGTAGCAAATTATACTGACCTCTCCCGTAGCCAATATGACGGGATCCCTCATGAGCTGAGACGAGATTGGGCACAGAAAATGCTCGGGCACGGCAATGTTGCTTAGCCTCTGTGACGTAGAGGCTGAACCATTGCCCTCGGTCCGTTTCTTGAACTTGATGTCCTTGAGAGCAGCGAGTGTGTTGGAAATCTGATCGAAGAGCCCAATCCTGCATTCGTCCTCGTCGGTGATAAAATTCACGAGCTTCCTCAATTCCTTCTTCAGCTCCGAGACTCGCCTGAGCGTTTCCGTGTCTTGCCCACCCGGAGACAAAGCCAATGCAGCAGCCGAGCCTAGAAGATCGTCCATATGAAGGAATCTGGTCATGTTGCCTATGCCTGTGCGTTTTCCCTGTTACAACTCAGAGTCATTGGATGCAGGAGCGGCAGGGTATCGGCAGAGTAGTCTGCCATTCTGTCAGTCCGTTTGCCAGCTCAAAAGTCGCAGCAGATTAGGAGCTCAGTCATTCCTGTGGGTTAAAAATCATAACACCACATACCAACGAAAGCTGCACCGCAGACAAAGCAGTTCAAAGACGCGTGGGCGTAATCTCCCCGGGAATTTCGTGGTGCTTTGCGATGATGAAAGGAAAGAAAAATAACATCCCTTGACAAAACTACATGCTCTCACCAATTTCAGACGGATGGCACGATTGACCACGTGGAAATACCAAACTTATTCTGGTCCCTCACCGTTCCTACTGCCCGACGGCCCATTTTATATACACACAGCCATTCCATCACGCCCTACGACACTCTAAAGCTGATGGAGACGGTGGCCGCCCAGCATCTTATGTTACGGCCAACACCCATGGCCCATTTTTCTAGGGCTCAATTGCTCAAAAAAGCAAAAATTCGAAATGCGAATATATTGCGGTGCGCGTTTAACAAGGGGACGACAAGTTAGTCAAATCTTGCACCAGTTGGTTTCTTTTGGTCAAAGGACGGGCGTTGGCTTTTTCTTCCATGAATCCTTGGGGGCGTAGCATCCAGGTAAAGTTTTTTTTTTTTTCCACGTTGGAATTTTGTGCTGGAAACTCATTTCAGATACTTCTCCACATAGTGATTGATATGGGAGTGATAAAGCTTTGCAGTTCCAAGGGACACAGGTTTCGAACTCGTGACCTTTCCCAAATTGGAAGAGTGTGCGCACGTCTTAACCAATTGTGCTATCCCATGGAATTAGCATCCAGGTAAAGTTAAAATTGAGTACAAATAGTTTTTAATTGATTTAGGACTCCATATTTTTAAAAACTTCGGGTAGAGATTCCATCATAAAAATGACTCGAAGCCGTTCTGAAAATTTTATTATAGTATTTTACCAGAAAAATATTAAAAGAGATATAATTTTCTTGCATTTTAGGGTTTTTTGAAATTTTGAGTTGATTTAAATTTTCTATCAGTCTGAGAAATTTTGACTTAAAATTTTATGACACTCGAATTTTTTATGCGCTATTTGTGTCCCCAAAAAAATAGGGTTTGAATTATCCTAATCATAAGACCAAAAGCCCCAAAAAATCATTATAAAGATTATCCAAATCAACTTTGAATTACATTATAAAGATTATCCAAATCACTTTGAGTCTCACAATTCCAATAAATTTTAAGGTTTTTTGAATTTCCTGAAGACTTGAAAAAATTAGGTTAATATTAAGTACCATGTACTAAAACAATGATTGATTTATTTTCTGATCGTTCTGTCAATTAACTAAAATGTAACAAACAAAATGCACTAAATAGTAAACCAATAATTAATTCACTACATAGTACTTAATATTAACCCACCATGAAACTATGAAAAACATGAGAATCCCCAAATTTATCCTTTTTGCTGTTGCTGACCAATCAAGGCTTCCTCACTGTACTTCCAATTTGTTGAGCAATAATTGGTTCTTCTCTGTTCATTCATTGAAGTTCCTTGTGAACTTTAAATTTGAAGTTATTGCTTGTGGGTTGGATTTTAGATGGTGAAGATCGTTAACCTAACCTGTAGGCTGACTTTTCTTCCTTGAAATATGAAGCCATGGATAAGTCTTATCATTTTCAAAATTTAATATTTTGTACAATCATAGACTTACTTTTCCTTAAAATCTGAACTTGGGCTAAAATCTTAATATTTATATAAATATATTTGTACTATGAAAGATGACTTTTCTCCCTTAAAAATCTGAAGCCATGATTTAAATCGGGTTCTGGTTCAATTTTCAAATTTAATATTTATAAATATATGTTTATACTTTGAAGTAGTACTTTTTCTTAAAATATGCCATGGTTTAAATATGATTATGGTTCAATTTTTAAATTTAATATTTATAAATATGTGTTTATACTTTGAAAACCTAATTTTCCTTAAAATCTGAAGCCATGGTTTAAATCTGGTTTTGGTTCAATTTTCAAACATATTTGTACATTGAAGCCTTACTTTTCCTTAAAATATGAAGCATTTGTTAATTTCAAAATGTAATATCTATACACATGTGCATATACTATAAAATTGCTGAAACCAATTTTCAAGGCTTTTAGCTCGAGCAGTTTTCAAATCCTAAAAACCAGGTAGGTGCCACCTGGGTCAACCAACCTCATAATAGAGCTATTCTTATTTTTATTAAAAGCCTGCGCACTTGCTTTACCTTTTGCGTAATATCCTTTGCAAGTAATCGCTAATTTTAGGTTACGAGCGACAATCCAGGAATATTTATTACATGAAATAGCCTGGTTACGTCATTGAGGTGGAGTACTAGTACGCATCATAGTATTAAATTAAATGGAAAATAAAATTATATTTTTATATGTATTTTGAATTTTTAATAAAAAGACATCAAATTTCAAAATTTAATGAGTTATTTAAATCATATCACACTTCTGCATGCAAGGTGGAGGAGTGGTCACTCAGGGCGATTGGATTTGGGATTTTATTGCAAAGGAGTTTCAGTTTTTGCTTGTGTATGTGGAGGCTTAACCGTGTTAGTTTTAGAGTCACTCTGTGGTTTTCTTTGCTTCTCAATTGGCAAAGGGCTATGTGGTCTAGGTTCTTCTTGTCGTCCTTGGATGATTGGGCTTATCAAGAGGTTAGAGATTTCTTGGGTGCTTTGGTAGTCTTGAAACTAGGTAGTATGGTGTGTCATAGGTATACAAGTGTGTGCATCCCATGTGGGTCATAGGTATATAAGTGTGTGCATCCCCTGTGAATGGAATGTCAAAGTTAGGAAATAGACAAAATGGAAGCAGATTTGAAAATATGATATGAATTAGTTTTATGTTTTACTTTTTAATTTTTTTTTCAAATATTTTAGTTTTATGTCTTACTCGAACTTCTTTTTCAAATATTTTTTTCCATTAAATCAACTATAACACCAATTCAAAATGAATACCAATTAAAAATGAAGAAATAATTTAACAAGACATGACAACTGAAAATGCAACATTAAAGTTAACTCTTTAAACATGTATCAAACAATAAGTTCTCAATATGTTTTTTGGCTAAGTTTCTAAAAGTGTAAGAACTGCTCATGTTATTAAGTACTCTCTTTTTATTTGTATTAATTTAATGTATGATAAAGTCACATTTTCTTTTGAATACAAATAATAACCATTTAAGTTTTTATTCTTTTAAGTAATTTTTTTATTATAATTTTATTATATTTTTTTACAATTTCATAAATTAACTTTTACTTTTAATAAAAATCATTATCTATATTAAAATAAAATACTTGCTAAACCACTCATTATAACAAGAGGAGGAGACTTACAGAATAAAAGTAAAAAATGAAAATGGGCATATTGTTGTGCCTTCACCCCTTGAATATGTCTAAATAATAAGATAAATTAGTCCAAATTTTTAATAGTTAATTTTTGCATTGTTTTTTAAATGTAAAATAAAATTATTTTTGTTGTTGATAAAAATAAATTAAAATTGTTAAAAATTTGAATGAAAAAGTAAGGATAAAGATGGAGTGAGAGAATATATTAGGAAAAAATACCTTTTTTCTTAATATGTTTTCTCATTTTCACTTATTAATTCTAATATTTTTTATCATTCCATTTTTATATTGTACATATAGGGGTGGAGGTGGGGAAGATATTAGGGAGAATTTATTAAGTAGTTTCCCATAGCTTTCTTAACTTCATACTTATTAAGTAGTTTTTCCTAATATCTTCCCCCACTTCCAATCTCATATAGGGATGGGAAAAGATATTAGGGAAAATTGCTTAATAGATTCTTCATAATATCTCTCCACCACCACCCTCATATTAGTTTTTTCTAATATCTCCCCCCACCCCATATGAGTATGGAGGAGTGGGGAGATATTAGGGAAAACTACTTAATAAGTTCTCCACAATGTCTCTTGGGCCACCACCCTCATATTGTAGATATGTGGGTGGAGATGGGAGGAGATATTATGGAGAACTTATTAAGTAGTTTTCTTGAACATCCTCCCACCTCCACAAAAATTTGGTTTTGTATTAATTTTTGAAATGTTTGGCGAATGTAATTTTTAAAGTGAGATAAAGTATTTTTTATTTTTATTTTTGAAATTTAGATAATCTTTTCCAAATGGATTAAAATCCTTAATGACAAAGGTTCATAGTCAAAATTCCCATCAATTAAGTAGAAGTATAACTTTCTTAATGAACGTTAATCATCATCATTATCATCACCAATTAAGTTTATCCACCTTTTAACTTATTCCATTCAAAATAGTTTTCTATCATAAAAAAATAAATTAATAACTTAAAATTTTAATCCAGTTAAAAACCATAAACACAAATTTTTTTATCAATTAATGATTTCTAATAATCTTTATTCAAATACCAAAAAGTAAAAAGAACATTATTATTCCCTAACAACCTTGAAAAAACCCTCACATGGAAAAACTATACCCTGTAACTAAGGAGGACAAGATACTCCCAAAATTTATCCTTTGCGTACGCTATAAGTCAAGGCTTCACCGTTTGCAATCGTTGGTTCAGCAAGGTTCCTTGCCAGCTTTAAAGTTGAAGTTGTTGCTATTGGGCTTTGGAATTTGGATGTTCAATGATCGTCTACCTAATCTGGAAGCTTACTTTTTACTTCCTTGAAATAAAATCTTACCTCTTCTTTAATTTATATATATATATATCTTATTTTATTTTTTTTAATTTAAAAAATTATAATTTAAATTATACATTAAATTAGTATAAATCTCTTAAAAAGAAACACATATTCTTAATCATTAAACTCATTATATATAATAAAATATTTTAAATCAATATTCAAAATTTTCCATTTACTTAATATCTTTTACAAATAATTATTAACTTCAAAACATCAGTCTAAAAATTCTTTTTACATCGACAATACCAAAAATTCTTTATTCTCCAGATTTGTTTTACTTGAGAGTAGAGGTTCTTACAAGTAGAATACCTCTATTTTGTTGTGTGAAAAATTATGGATAAGCTTTTAAATATTTAATTTATATTTTCTAAATGTTAGAAACCAGGGTTTCTCAATAATGATAATTTTTTGTTGTAAATCTTTTATTTTATTCTTTCACTTAATTAAAAAAGGGTTTCTCAATAATGATAATTTTTTGTTGTAAATCTTTTATTTTATTCTTTCACTTAATTAAAAAACTCTTAGTATATGATGTTTCTTTCTCCTTAAAATATTATATATCATATTTTTTTAATCTTATAAATCAATTTTTATTTTTATTTTAATATTTAAACTAAAATAAAATAGAAAAATCTCTTAAAATCCATGAAAAGAGTTAAAGTGTGGGTGAAAAAATAAAATTGGGGTGTGCGTTTACCGAGGTAACATGTCCGACCTATAAGACAAATCAGGGCAGCCAAATCTTTGAACAGAGAGTTTCTTTTCGTAAAAAGCTAGCATTGATTCTTCAAAATTATTATTTTATTTTTTGATAAATAAAATAATTAAAATTAATAAAAATTCAAACTTTTTTTTTATATTTTACAAAAGTTTCATTTTTACTTTATTTTTTAAATCAATATAAATTGTTTTTTTTCCTTGAAATGTAAAATAATTTATTTTCTTTTCCTTACCTTATATAAATTTAGATGAATAAAAATTTAAATGTTCTAGATAATTTGCAAAACTTTTATTCTTATCTTATTTTTTTTTTCCTTCAATAAAATAAATTAAGATGATATAAATTTGAATGTTCGATATGATAAGTTATTTTCTTCCCTTGAATAAAAGATCGATAAAAATTTGAATGTTCGATATAATTTTTGCAAAAGTTTCATTCTCGTCTAAATCAAATCAAATAAAATTTTCATTCTTTTGTAAATCAAATAAAACAAAACTTCTAATAAAATATAGTTATCGTCTAAATCAAATCAAACAAAATTTTCATTCTTTTGTAAATCAAATAAAACAGTACTTCTAATAAAATATAGTTATCTAGTTATCTTGAATTTTTAGGATTTTTATTTTTAGTTTTGTCATTATTGGAATTTTATTATAATGTAATTTTTGTTATTTGAATTTTTAGATTGGTAAAATTATTTTGAAATTTAACTATTTTTATATTAAAAATGGATTGAACATTTTTTATTATTTTTATTATAATTAAAATATAGTTATCTTTATTTTTAGTTTTGTTATTATTAAAATTTTATTAGAATTTTATTATAATGTAATTTTTGTTGAATTTTTAGATTGGTAAAATTATTTTGAAATTTAACTATTTTTAATATAAAAATGGATTGAACATTTTTTATTATTTTTGTTATAATTGAATTTTATAATGAGAATAAGTTTTTGGAGTTCTTGAAGTTTACTATCTATATTAAAGATGAGAAGGTAGAGATCTACAAGTTTTTAAGTAAGTTGTCTTCATTTTATAAAGAATAAATACAATTTGATGAACTTAAAACTTTTGAAGAGACAATTTTTGGAGAAATAAGAAAAAGGATAAGTAAAATCAAAGGAAAAAGGATTTCAATCTTCTTTCTTGAAGAATAGTGATAAAGAACACTGATAGTACATATTAGCAAAGCTAACCAACTTAGAGTGGATCTAAGATGGCAGAATCCTTGGGGAAAAGGGCAAGACAACCAATCAAATGTAAGGGAAGTGAAAGAGACAATTTGTGCAGAGATTGCTCTCAAAAGGAAAGAGTGTGCACCATATCCAGAAGGCAACTACAATGGAAGATGTGGGTGGAAACATCCCAAAAATATATGTCACCTTGGAAAATCAATAGGAAAATCAATCGAATTAAAGGTGGAACTAAAAGGCGCAGGTTTAAACTCATGACCTCTCCCCAAACTGGAAGAGTGTGTACATGTCTTAACCAATTGTGCTATCCCATGGATTCATTGTACCAAAAGTTCGAATAACCAATCTCTTAGAACTACCATTGTGGCTCTTCAAATTATCTGAAATTTATACTATGGAGAATTTAATATTTATACAAACGTATTTATATTATGGAAACTTACTTTTTCAAATATATTTATATAAATATATTTGTGCTGAAATTTGTACCGTGAAGAATTTAATATTTATACAAACGTATTTATATTATGGAAACTTACCTTTTTCAATTTAATATTTATATAAAGATATTTGTGATTAAAAAAACTGTGTTTTATGAATTTTTATAGCCAAACTTTTTGCATGAGAAATTTTCAAAGCCTTAAAACCAGCAAAGTGCCACCTCGGTTAACCATGCTAATAACACTGCTAGTTTTATGTTTATTAAAACCCATTGGACTTGCTTCTGCTTTGCGTAATATCTTTTACAAGTAATCGCTATTTTTTAAGGTTACGAGCGGCAATCCAGGGATATTTATTGCATCAAATGGCCAGGTTACCTCATTCACGTGGGGAGTATCGATCGCAATGGATTTATAGTTTTATTATTTGTTGTTTTTATATTTTAATTAAAGGTATCAAATTTCAAAATTTTATGTTTTAAATTATTTAAAACATATCTCTCTACGTAATCGCCACTATTTCTTTAGGCTCTAGATTTATTTAACTTCAAAACATGAGAATATAAGTTCTTACCTAAAGTCCACGAGTAAATTCTTTAGAAGTTTTTTTTTTTCAATGGAAAAATTCTCCATTATATTGATATATAATGTATTCTTAAAATAGATTTTACAAATGTAGAAAGAGGTTAATGTTGAAAGGATGCAACTTTCTCTTGTAGTGGTCTCTCGACCAACGAGGGTGGAAAGTTCTAAGATGAAAGTAAAATCCAGAAATATCAGAGAGAACTGTAAGATAGTTGTCCAGACTAGCAAAGAAACAGGTTTCTATTTGATAGAAAGGAAGGAAATGAATCAGAAGTAAAAAAACCAATTTTCAGATCTTAAGAGGCCACTGTGGAGAGAGAAACTGATTTTAGAAAAGAGTTAGGAAAATAGGAGGGCCCTCATGCCCATCTATCCAGTGATTATAGGAAATGATACCCGCTTTTTTCTCGAGAGCAGCCTTTGATAGATGGTTTGCTGATTTGTTATGCTCTCGATAGATGTGATTGTAGCTGAGCTTTTTGAAGGCGAGTTGGAGAAGTTTAATTCTATCCTTCCAAGCTGAGAGAGTGATTGCTTGAATATCACCCATGTTGTTTAACCACTCAATGATAGTCCTGGAGTCCCCGAGTATTTGGAGGAATTCAATATGAAGTCTAGAGGCTAAGTATAGTGTGGCCCAGGCACCCAATAATTCTGCCCTGGTGTTGGTGCCCAGGCCATGGTTGAAAGTCCATTTATAAAATGAATTTTTTGTGATTCTGATCATCCCTCTTGCACCACTCTGATCTCCATTAGATTGCGTTGCTTCGTCGAACCAACCTGTTGGGATGTCCTCTAAGTCAAGATTCTTCTTGTTGTTTTGCAGTCTTGTTTTGTTAGAGTAAAGCTCATTCCAGGTTTTAAGAAACCAAGTGTTTTGTAAACTACAGTGCCAGTAGAGAGAATTCCATTTTCAAAAAATTGTATTATTCCTGACCAGACAGATAGACCAACATGCCAGGGAAGGAAGGTGTATATGGTTGTGTTCTCTATGTGACCAAGAGTCGAAGCAGCCTGAGAGATTTGGCCCATCCCACTTGGTTTTGATATTAAGAGCCAAAGTAATTATGTCCCAAACTTTTCTGGAAAATGAACAGTTAATAAAGAGATGGTCTGTAGTTTCAGCATCAATGTGACACAAGTGGCAAAAGTTTGGTCCAATCCAAACTTTTTTTTGGAGTGTGTCCCAAGTATTTAATTTATAGGCAGTTAAATTTTCTACTTATACACTCTATTGGAAAATTCTTTGAGACTCCATGGAGTGAGATCAACTGATGATGATGTTTAATATCCTTTAAGACTTTCTATGCTTAAAAAGTATTGAGAGAAGTGTTCTAAGATCACTATAGTTTTGACGCCTTAGGAGATTAGGAAGGTTTGTATTGTGGCAAATATTTTTAAATTGGGATCTAATATGCGTATAGGGAGGAAATCTAAGAATAAGTGTTTTTCATCTTCTACCCTCTTAGTGTCACAAAGATGACAGATTCTTTCATCCCACAGTGTTTTGGGAATTGCCCAATGCCCACTTTCACTATGTAGCTGGTGAAAGTTTGTTCTTATTTTAGCAATGTTGATTTTCTTCTTTGCACTTCTCAAAACTGAGAGGTATTTTTGATCTTCTAAATTAGGGTTGACCACCTCCTTGTAGTATCTTAATTTCTTTTTATCCACTAATTCTTTATCACACCACATATTCTCCTTAAATTTAAAAGTGATAATATTTGTAATATTATCGGTATTCTGCATGATGGCTTCTTCTTTTATTCCCAATGATTTAGCCAAGATTTGACATCTTTATGTCATCCCCGCTAGAGCCACTGGTGGTTTTGGCTAGAGTTTGAAGCAATTTTAGGGAGCCTCTTGTCATCCATGTTCTTTTATCTTGTTCTTGTACGTTAGGTATCTAATCATAGCAATGCTCTCAATGGGGAAAGACTTGCTTCTATGAGGAGGATATGATAGGGTGTATTGTATTTCCCTTAATTGGGAGATTATAAGTTATAAAATTCTTTTGGATTTGTTCTATCTTTCTCCAGGATTCTCCAGATATACTGCTACCCCAAACTTTACATCCATATAAGACAACCGGAGTGACGAGAGTATGAAATATGAGTTGTTTTTTTATCCCAATGTCAAAGGTCCGTTGATTTACAATTGTTTTCAATGCCATAATAAACTTTCCACCCTCCATTTATCCTTTTTCAATGCTATTGTTCCAATTGAGCTTATGGTGGATATTGGTTCCAAGATATTTGTATGAAGGCACTTTCTCCATGTTAAGAACCAAATATCAATATAGCATAGAAAAACCTCAGAATAAGTGCTCAACGCCTTGAAAAAGAGATAATTTCAAATAATAAGCTTCTTTGAGGGGGCAACCTCCTTTTACCCCACATAAATGTTCAAGTACAAGATGATTCCAAATGAAAATGTCTCCTTGGTATATATAGAAGACTAGGAGGTATAATTACAACTAATGGAATAAAGACGACATAAAGAAAATAACATTACTAATGTAATATGCCCCAATTAAGGGGTGATGAGCCAATATTAGGGCTTAACATGCCCCTCCCATTGGGATAAGTGTTGTCCGCAACGCTTGAGTAACTCTGGATGCTTCTGTATAAAAGACTCATTTTCCCAAGTAGAATCTTCAGCCGGTAGTTTCCTCCATTTAATGAGATATTCTGAAATGGATCTATTCCTCAGCTGGTGAATTCTTGTGTCAGTGATGGCTTCAGGCTCCAATATGATTTTTCCTTCCTTGTTAAATTCTGGAAATATAGTTTGAACTGGGATCTTGTCGCCTATAACCTTCTTTAAGCATGAAACATGGAAAACTGAGTGTACTCTTGAAGATGCAGACAACTCCAATTTGTATGCCATAGTACCAATCTTTTGCAACACCTTATCAGGGCCATAGTACTTTGGTGATAATTTATTATCCTTCTTGGCTTGCTTGAGGGGCATCTGTTTGTATAGTTGTAGTCTTAAAAACACTCAATCCCCTATTTCAAAACTTCTTTCACTACGATGTTGATCTGCTTGTTGTTTCATGCGATTCTGTGCCATGGTCAGGTTGTCCTTTAAAATTTGGAGAACTTGTTGTTGATTCTCGATGTGATCTTCCACTGCTTGAACCTTAGATTTTTCTTTTAGAGAAGAAGTGATGGAAGGAGGGTGGTATCCATAGAGTGCCATAAATGGTGTCATTTTTGTTGCAGTATGAAAGGAAGTGTTTTACCACCATTCTACCAAGGGTAACCATTTGAACCATTGTGTTTGTTTA
>JASDQU010101945.1:413220-474658 GCA_032191745.1 Picea mariana
AAGTGCTCATCTAGAATATATGTTACCTTTATATTCAATCTTTGAAAGTTCTCAATGTGCTCGGTAACTGAACCCTTTTGCTTGAGATTTATCAATTGGCTAAAGAAGGTATTGCTCCTTGTATCCTCATAGTGTGCTATCATTTATTCTATGAAAATTGTCCAAGTGAAGAGTGATTTGCAAGAACAAAGCCATCGATACCATACAAATTGATTGGGTGCTAAATATAAAGAAGCAATTCATACCTTTTTTGTATGTGGCACATTATGTAAATCAAAGAATTGCTCCATCTGAAGTATCCATGTGATTGGGTCCTTGCCATCAAAATTCCTCATATCGATCTTAGGAACGTGGTTGGTCTTCAACCCAAAGTTGGAGTTTCTCCATTCTTGATTCACCTTCCTTGTGTCCTCATCATGAATTTCATGGTATGCATTTTCACTTTTAGTTGTCTTCTCTGTTACAAAATATTTCAATACTTCCATGATCTCTTCTTTTAAACCATCCATCTTTGCCTCCAACTTAGCTTCCATCTCTTGTAGTTCATATTTTGTTACTATCTTCTTTTGTAAATCATTTATGTCCCAACACATTTCTTCACCTTCATAAATAGTCCAAGTAGGATTGTTTGGAGGCTTATTTGGTGTAGAAGTTCCCTTTTTGGGTGGCATGTTGGCCAAGTATCACTTTTGAACCTTGATTTTGAGGTGGTTCTGCTAGACAATCTTTCTCCTGTTGTATCTCCCAAGTTTCTGCCCTTCTGGGTATGAAAATTTATTTTATGTAGTTCTCTGATATTTCTTCTCTACAATGCCACAGGTTTGATCAAAATTGGATGTGCCAAGTGGAATTTATGGCAACATCCCCACAACTTGCTGATTTTTGGCCTTTCTCGGAGATCTCACTTGTATAGCGTTCCTCACACAAAATAATTGATATAAAATTCTGAAACTTGTACCAGAAATACTACAGACTGTCTACTATCCAATGAAACTGGTCCCACTCAATTTGTATACTCTAGGAAGAAGTTATGATTGTTTTACCTGGAACACCTTCTTGAGACTAGTCAATAGGACTAATCAGTTACCCTATCTTCCACAGGGTGTATATACAAATGCAAGATAACACAGAAGATGAAATTTTTACCACGGATACCTTACTAATTTTTGTGAATCTCCTCCGAAGTTCAGGGTATGAAACATTACAGAAAAAATTTTATAGCGAAAATTCTGCAATGACTCAGTTCATGATGATTCGAAAACCTTATCTTGTACAGGCTGTATCTCCGAAAGTATAAGGCCTCAGGAGCTAAAATTTTAACCCAACATACCTTGATCCGTATACTAAATATCCTCCAAGACGTTCCTTCTGAAATGTTGTAGAAAAAAAGTTATATCAAAAATTACAAGGTGTCTCAGATGTAGCAGCGAAACCCCAAGACCTTGAGCTCTGATACCATATGTTAAGAACCAAATATCAATATAGCATACAAAAACCTCAGAATAAGTACTCAACACCTTGAAAACGAGATAATTTTAGATAATAAGCCTCTTCTAGGGGGCAACCTCCTTTTACCCCACATAAATGTTCAAGTACAAGATGATTCCAAATGAAAATGCCTCCTTGGTATATATAGGAGACTAGGAGGTATAATTACAACTAATGGAATAAAGACGACATAAATAAAATAACATTACTAATGTAATATGCCCCAATTAAGGGGTAATGAGCCAATATTAGGGCTTAACACTCCAAGCTATTGTTATCATAAACAAACGTATTGTAGGTGATCCTTTTGGATTTAATTATCATAACCTTTATTTTTTCAGTGTTCACAGTCATACCCATGCTAGAGTAGAAGTCCTTGAATATTATTAGTTGCTTACCTAGGTCATAGGGACTCTTCATCATAAGAACAACATCATCAACATAAAGAAGGAGGATGATGACTATACTAGCGAGAGTCGGGCTAACATAGCCTGCATCCTCCAAACAAAATTCTAACTTATCAGTATAGATGCTAAAAAGAGTAGGGGGTAGGGGATAACCTTGCTTGAATCCTATATTACAACTAATTTCCTGCGGCCAACCCTTGGTGTTCCTAAACTTGGCAATAACTTTCTCATATAGCCTTATTGCAACAACTCTTAACTTGAAAGGGACTTTAAGCTCTCTTACCTATTGTAGAGGTTAGTCCTAGGAACAATGTCAAAAGATTTTCTAAAATCAACGAAACAACAAATGTGATCAGTTTTATCATTACAACACTCCTCTGCAATGATCCTAAATGTGACAAGGTGGTCCACAATGGAATGGTATCCTTTAAGCCTAGTCTAGCCTCTAGCTCTTTTACCATAGCTTTCTAGCCATGTACCGATATTCTTTTCCAAAATACTTCCATATTGCTTAGCTAAAATGGGGCTAATCATAATGGTCCTATAATTAAATGGATTTATTTTATCCCCAATTTTAAAAATAGGTACAATGAGGCTTTTAGTCCAAGGTTTTGGAAAGCCTTGCTGGATAGCTAAATTGAAGAGCTTATGTATGTGAGGGATGATGATAGGTCCTCCAATTTTTAATATTTCAGCTTGGTAACCTTTGATGTCCTTAAATTTTCCTTTTGAGAGCCGCTTAACCCCAAACTTAATGTCTTCTATAGAAAACACTTCATCCTTTGTTGAGCTATTTGACATGTTGTCCATGACATGAAGGGATTCGTACAAATTTTTAAGGTAGAAATTCCAATCCTTCAAGGGAAACTTATTATTTTCTTTAGTTTTACGAGTTAGAATTTGTCTCCAGAATTTCTTAGGATCTATCTTAAATATATGAAAAGATTCTCTTGCTTTCTATTTATATAGTCTTTTTTTTTCTTCTTTTAATTAAGGTTTTGTATCTATTTATCTTATCAGATTTTAAAGATGCATTAGAAGCATCCCTAATGGATTTTCTATCAATTTTACATTCATTATTGTACCAAGGGTTAGTTGTACTAATTTTCTTTTTATGTAGCACCTCAATAGAAAATTTGTTAATGGAAGTAGAGAGGGTTGTTGTAAAATTTTGATAGTTAGTTTCAATATTGTTATGATGCGATATGAGTTTTAAATAATTGGTTGAGTCTTTTAAGAAAATATCGACTTTATGTTTGTCAAAAAGTAAGTGCCTTTGGTTGTCAGAGCACTCTTCAATGGAGCTTTTGTGCATGGAAAAGTTAAGAGTTAGGGTTAGACATCTATGATCATATTCAATTTTGTGGTCATCTAAAAGATCAAAGTTTACTATTTGGTTGTATATGGAAATATATGATATTACATAATCAACGACACTACTAACCATCCCATGGATACAAGTTATCTTGTTAGAATTTGGCCACCTCCTTATACCATTGCAAATTATTAAATCTTGAGAACTATAGAGCTTGATTAACTCAATACCAAACAAATTCTCGATCAGGTCTTCAAAATTTCTTTTGTAACTTTTAACTAAAACAAGGTCTCATCTAGCCAAAGAAGATTAGGTTTGGAGTCATTACTTAAAATAATAGCTTGATTGGTTGCAATTATAGCATTAAAATCTCCTAACACGAGGACACTACCTTCATTTTTTATATTGTAGATATCTTGTTCTTAGATTTTGTAGAGACAATTCTTATCTAGATTGTTTTTTGTATAAAAAGTAGATTTAATAGGGGACTTCTATTGTGAATGATAGGGATAAATAACTTTCTATCAATTTTCAAAAGAACATGTGATATAATGATATATTTTGTAATTTCATATGAATCAACGTAGATTCATCTTAACTTTGAATCTATCATGTGCTTAGAGGCATCAAATTCCTTAGGTGCAAACTTTTTTTAGAGTGAAAAACTTAAGGAAAAGTTTGCACCTCAAAGGATTCAATCTCTCTGGGCACATGGAAAATATGGAGTTAATATGGATCTACATTGATTCTTAATGTGTGTGTGTGTGTGTCAACTCCATATTGAGTATGAAATGAATTGCACATCTCCCTCATAATGAGGAACACAACATTTGAATATTTTAACCATAAGATATTTTAAAGTTTCAATTATATATATATATATATATATATATATATATATATGAAAATGTAATTAAAATATTTTAATTAATGTGGACATCGAAATTTTTTATTTATGGTCCACATTGAATTTTTTTCTTATTAATTTTTTTTTAAATGTCACATATCAACTCCCTATTAAAGTCTTGAAAGAATTACATATCTCCCTTATAAAGCACTTATAAATGATTTGTTTTCTCTCTCTAAAGTCCATATAGAATTATTTTACTTAAAATAGATATTAAAATATTTTATATATGACCAACATTAAAATATTTTATTATGATTAATATTTTTTTTTAAATTTCATATATAATACAAGAAAAAATCACTATTATATATTTATATATCATTTAAATGTATAATTCAAAAAGGAAGTGATCATTGTGAATGCGATATTCTACCCATAAACATTTGACCACTAATACTAAAAACCAATACAAGAAATGTTACTTGGAATATTTTAACTACCAACACTAAAAAAATAATAAAAAAACGGATGCTTGAATCATTTGGTATCATGTAAAATCTCCTTCTATATACAATTCATAACTAACTAAATACACTTTTGGCAAGTTGCGTTTTCTTACACTTCATTATAACTATTTTTAGAATAAGCTCGAAATTATTATCATATATATATATATTTAATAATTTTCCTATTTTAAAATTCATTTTTTTATAACCATTTTTTAAAATAAACTCGAAATATATATATATATATATATATATATATATATAATTTCCTTTATCTTAAAATTATAATCTTTTTGATCCATGATGACTTTAGATATCCCTCTCATATATGTTAACTTACATAGAAGACTTTAGATATCCCTCTCATATATGTTAAGTTACATAGAACCTAAACAATATTGAAATCATAGTTTGATACTGACTCCATACTATTTTAATTTTATACTAATTAAATTTTTATAATAATCAAAATGATGTAAAGATATTGGAATTATGAGAAAAATAAATTTATTGAATACACTTAAATGGGGGATAAAAGGAAGTATTATCTAGATTTTTTTAGGAGATAGTTATTGTTATTCCCCATTTCTAGGGATAATGGAGGAGATGATGTCTCGAGGTCTGCAAGTTGTAGATATTTAGTACCGAGAGACAAATAAGCATGCATAGCCCTTCACTCACCACACATCACCATAGATCATCGTGTCTTTGAGATATTTAGAGTGGGTAGCCAATCTGGTCCCGGTGAGAAAGAAAAGTGGGGAAATCAGACTTTGTGTCGATTTCAGGAACCTGAATAGGAGATCAAAGAAAGACAATTACCCCTTACCAAAAATGGAACACATATTACAGAGGGTAACTGGCTCATCAAGAATATCCATGATTGATGGCTTTTCAGGATACAATCAGATCTCAATCCTGCCTGCGGACAAAGAAAAAACAACCTTCACCACTCCTTGGGGAACATTCATGTATGCCAAAATGCCCTTTGGGTTGATGAACACGGGGGCGACCTTTCAGAGAGCCATGGATATCGCTTTCATTAGAGAAAGGGACAAGTTTGTGGTCATCTATCTGGATGATATCACAATCTTCTCCAGATCAGATAGGGAGCACTGTGAGCATTTAAAAAGGGTTTTCCTAGAATGCAGGAAGTTTGGTCTCTCCTTAAATCCCAAGAAATCGTTGTTTGTCATGAAGGAGGGATAATTATTAGGGCATATAGTATCTGCTGAGGGAGTAAGAATTGATCCCTGAAGGGTGGAAGAAATCCAAGCCTTGTCACTCCCGCGATCCAAGAAGGAGGTCCAGTCTTTCTTGGGGAAAGTCAATTTTCTGAGAAGGTTTGTTTCAAATTTTGCTGAATTGGTGAAGCATATCACAACCATGCTCAGGAAGGGGAACGAAGTGAAATGGACTGCTGAGCCCAGAGAATCCTTCAGCCAAATTAAGAAGGCACGGACTGAGGCATCCATGCTGATCAGTCCCGATTATTCTAAGGATTTCCTAATCTTTTCCTTTGCTTCATGTGATACAGTAGCAACCGTTTTGTTGCAGAAAAATGTTGAAGGGCTGGAACAACCTATTTACTTATTCAACAGAGCATTGAAGGATGTAGAGATCAGATACGACATCATGGAGAAGCAGGCCTATGCCTTGGTGAAAGCTCTCAAAGATTTTAGAGTCTATGTCTTGAATTCAAAGATCATTGCATATGTTCCTTCAGCTTCTATGAAGGACATCCTCATTCAACTTGACATAGATGGGAGAAGGAGCAAGTGGGTTTCCAGGATCCTTGAATTTGATCTGGAAATAAAACCCACCAAGCTAGTTAAAGGCCAAGGTTTAGCCAAGTTGTTGGCCGAATCTAATTGTAAAACTTTGGGGGTTAACTTCATCAACACTTGCTCAGAAAACTAGTAGGTTGAGGCGTTTGACATAAGTCCTTAGGACAACCCTCCATTGACAGAACACACCTGGTACAAAGACATTATATATTTTTTGCAGGAGTTGCAGCCTCCAGATGGTATGGGAAATAATAAGGCAAGAGATTTAAAGCTTAAAGCAATCATATATTGCCTTATTGAACAAGTTCTGTATCGGAAGGATCCTCTAGGAGTGATATTAAGATGTCTGGACCCATATGAGGCCCAAAACATTATATTTGAGTTCCAGGACAGCCTATGTGGGGGACATCATTTCTGGAAAAGCACTGCCTACAAAGTTCTCAGGGCTGGGTACTATTGGCCTACTTTATTCACTAATGTCTGTGCAAAGGTCAGGGATTGTATCAAATGACATCAATTTTCTGGAAAGCAAAAACTCAAGTCTCTGCCATTGAAGCCTGTACTAGCTTCAAGACCCTTTCAACAATGGGGTCTAGATTTTATTGGGGAGATTCATCCTCCTTCAAGTGGTCATCACAGGTGGATCCTAACTGCAACAGATTATTTCATTAAGTGGATAGAGGATATCCCCATAAGGAATGCCTCTCATAAGGTGATCACCAGTTTTCTGGAGGATATTATAGTAAGATTTGGTTGCCCGATCAGAATCGTCATTGACAACACTGCATTCTTTAAAGCTGAACCATTGATCAGGTTCTGTGAGCAATTCAGAATCACACTGATTCACTCTACCCCCTACTATCCGCAAGGCAATGGATTAGCAGAATCCTCTAACAAAATCCTGGTAAAGATCCTCAAAATATTGCTAGAGGATAACAAGAAAGCATGGGATTCAAAGCTCAAATTTTCTCTCTGGGCTGATAGAGTTACAACAAAGCGGTCACTGGGTATCTCTCCTTTCCAGTGTGTATATGGGATGGAAGCAGTTTTTCCTTCTTAGCTCGCCTTGCCTGTGGAAAAGCTCTTCCAAGACCGCCAGGAAGAGCTTGATGACATGATCAGAAAAATTCATCAGCTGGTAGAAGTGCAACAGGTAAGAGAGAAACTTCTGGACAAAGCGCATTACTGACAACAAAAAATCAAGCAGACCTTCGATAAGAAGAGTGGTAAGGAGTATTTTTAGCTGGGAGATCTAGTGCTCAAATGGGATGCACCCAGATAGGACAAGGGAAAGCATGGAAAATTCAAATCCCTTTGGATCGGCCCCTTCAAAATTTTTGAAGTGTTTCCAAATAATACTTACATGCTGCAAAATTTGGAGGGTGACGAAGTTTTTGGTGGCCCTTGTTATCACTGAAATTTCGTTCGCAAATGGTTACAAGAATTCAGCATCGTCAAATAGTTATGAGGTCACCCATGGACAAAAAATAGCACAAAATCATTCCCAAAGGGTCAAAACTATAAAACTAGTGCAAAAATTAAAGGGCGCTATGAAGACACAGGGCGCGCGCGCACATGTGCAAAACAGAAACGCAATATTCGCGCACATGCACACGATGTGTGACTGTTGTCGCAAAAAGTCGTGCACCCAAGAAACGATGCATTTATGAGAGTGGTTGGCCTCCCATCCACTTTTGGTTCAGCTTCCAAGTTGATTTGACACTCAAATCTGGACTGGATTCGACTGGGTGGCTGGTTAAAGACCTAGAAATGCCCTAATTAGCGTCTTAATACACTACAAACTAGTTGGACAATACCTCAAAGGAATGCTATAAAAAGGCCATGGATACACTTCATTTTTCAAGGAATTCATAGCAAAGTTATGCTGCCATTATTCTCTTGAGGGATCCCCTATCCTGACCAAGAGTATACTTGCATCATTGCATTAGGCAATTCATCTCACCGCTTGAGTGGATTAGCAAAGAATTCTTTCACAATTTTCATTTTCATTTTCAAAGTTGTAAGAAGAGATTATTTGTGGGGGTGCAAGAACCCTCCCTTGGAGGAAGAACATAGTCCTCTTTATTCTTGGTGTTTTCTTTCACTAATATCAGCCTTATCATTGGTGAAATGGGTCTAATTGTTTCTTTTGTCCTTATGTTCCTATGTTCATTAATTTAGTTGTTGTTTTATTTCTTAGTTTATTTCTTAGTTTAATTCTTAGTTAGTCTTTTATATTTCTTTCTCTAACCCTTTTCCTTACAGCTGTCTTGCTTAGCAAACCCAACTAAGCTTGCAAGAACCTCTATTTTTCTCACTAAGGTGACGAAAGAGGTGCAACAGATTGACGACTCCATTGGGGAAAGGTATCAATTTTCTACCTCATTTGGGTTTTTCTAGCTCTTCTTTTGGTTTATTTAACTTGTAGGTGCGTTAACCGGCCTAAACCGACCTGCCAATCATCCAATTCCAAGGTGAATTGAGAGAATTCCATCTGGAATTTTTATTCATGGCCGTGTGTCACCTGTGCATGGGTTTTTCGGCCCACAAACGCGCATCGTACGCACATGCACCTGAGTCATAGTTCTGTTCTATGCATGTGCACCCATTAGTTTGTTTCGATCTGCGCACATGCGCTCTATGCGCCTCTGTCTCCACTGAGACCTGCACACCTGTGCAAAAAATTCACATTGTAAAGTTTTTGAAATGTGGGGAAGGCCCTTAGCCTTCTTAAAATTGATTTCAAGCATGTTTTAAAACTGCACCACACTTAGTCCCCTCTTCATATAAAGGGATTAGTCAAAACACATAGGCACTTAGGGGGTTAAAATCATTATTTCCTCTTTTGCTTTCATTTTTCCACATGGATGGCTTGCTTTGACTAAAAATATAAGTTGGAAATCATTTGTAATCACATTTAAGTTGCATTGGGACTAGAAGTTGGATAACAATCACTTAGTATGCTCTTCTCTCGTGCCTCCAAGCAACCTTGAGAATCAGAAAAAGATTGTGGGACAATTTCATCTCCCTTAAAAAGATTAAAACCTTTAGGAGAGGACAACAACCCTTCTTGGAACTCCTCTTAGTTTATTTTTTCAAACACATCTTAATATTGTAACGGGGCCATACATGTCCACATGTCACAAAGATAAGATAGTGTTGAAATTTACTTTCTTAGCTTAAAACACTAGGGAAGTTTAAAGGCTTTTGTAACGGGCCCACACATGCCCACATGAACATAATCTAGGATGGTTTCAAAGATTTTCTTAGATTAAATCACAATAGGGAGTTAAATGAATAGTAACAGACGCACATGTCCACATGCTAGCTTCTTAGGGACTTTTGAATTACGTAAGGTTGTACCAAAGACACTTAGTTAATTAGGTAAATCAACACTTGTAAGGACCAAGCGAAGTCCACATGTAGCAAGGTGACACCTAATTCATTAAAAATTGACACACTTACACTCATTCACATACAAAAGTCACTTATCACTCACATAGTTTCTTCTTGAAACGTGGAGGTCAAAGTAAGTTTCCTCCAAAGGGATTTCGAAACACTCCACCCTTTTCTTGACGAAATATCCACTCCCATTTAAATTCAACGAGGTTGGTTCACACCCCCAATCTCTCAAACCACTACATCTAAAATTTTTCTAAAAACTTACTAAGTTTTCTTCCACAGGAGGTGCCAAAATATTTTTTTTAGTCTAGGTAGGATTTCGGGGATAGGCATCCAAATAACTCCCCGTTATCTAGTTCTTACATTGTTAAAACCATAGAAGTTGTCAAATAGGGAACTGAAAATCCTCCAAGTCAAGTGTTCCTATCACCATAAGGCAGGGAGATACTCGTGAAGGGTTGAAGTCTGAAGTCCAGTTGTTCTGTGCATTCCCCCTTGAGGCACCCACCTCTTGGACGGGATCCAACCTATGACCCATTTCTTAGGCCGAAAATCTAAATGCCGCACTTTGACCGAGGTACCTAGTGACCAAATTTTAGGACATCTAACAAGGTGGCAATTGTGGGCTGCAATTGCACCTTGATCAGATTTTGTGTGGCTATTGGAAAATATCGCCAGCTCTTTTGGGATATGCCCCCTTTACCCCTCATTATAATCGATTATTTCATCCTTCACTAGTCTCTCTTCCGGTGACTTCAGACCCCACTGTTGAGTACTATTGGAAGGTCTAGTGCTATTTGAGAGGAATGACGTTACGTCTTTTAGGACACGAGCATTTGTTTTCTTTAATTCCCCACGCAGGAAAAACCCACTTATCCACATATATGCTTCTTTTTCAAACCACTTTATGTATGGTTCACTTCTGATTACATTTTGATTTGGATATATATATATATTGTGTAAAGTTCAAAATTTGCAACAAAGGCTCTTGTTTCTTTATTACTCTCACCACCATTTGCACACATTCACTTAGCTAGTTGGACGTCATAGGGGACCCACAGAATCCCTGTCATTCTCGACGCTTGCTAAACCTCCCTCCTATCTTAGGGGGAGTGTCTGGTCTTGCCCACTCATCGACACCACTGTCTCACACTCCAGTGAGCGCCACTGTCTTAGGATCAAACTTGCTTGGTTCCACATTACTTGGGTCCACTTCCCAAGGTCCTCCGTCCACTCGCTCTCCTTTACATGGAAGCAGGGGGGAAACTTCCTCTCAAGGGGGAAGTACCAACCCACCTAGGCCCCCTCAAGGGTCAGGTTCACAACACACTTACACCATGGCTAGAGCTAATCCTCCCCCCCCCACTACAGATGCCATATTTGGCCTCTCTTAACATACTAGATCTAAGAAAACTCACCAATGATCCTATATTGCATGACCCCACATGGCCTGCAATGCCCACCAAACTACCTTCAGACATCCCCAAGTTTGAAGGAAAGGCAGGAGATGACCCTGCCAACCATGTCATGACTTTCCACCTATGGTGCTCTTCCAACAACATCATGTATGATTCCATTAGACTACAATTATTTCAATGCACACTCACTGGCCCATCAGCCAAATGGTATGTAGATGAAAAATCAGGGTCCCATGCGACTTTCAAGTCCTTGGCCAAAGCATTTTTGATCTTCTTCCAATTACCAATATGCCATGACAATGGTCTTGAACTACTCTCTAATTTCAAACAAAACTCAACCACACATATCGCTGATCACATTCATGAGTGGTGTAGACGATGTAGTTTATGCAAAGCTGAAACCACCAAACAACAGTGCCTTGACTGGTTTCTTAGATCACTTGTCTCTCTCCTCGGTAAAGATGTAGCTTCCACCTTCCCTCAATCAGAAGAGGAAGCCATCAGTAAGGCTTAACAATACGACCTCATCTATTCATAGTCAAGGTACTTATACACAGTACTTCCTGACCTCCCCAAACCCATGCCATTTGGTCAAGACAAACTTGGGATGTCTCACTCAGCAGACGGATTGATTGGTAATACCACACACCACAGTCCTCAACCCCAACCACCACCAATGTATGGCACACCTCAATATCCATCAGCATATGGGGGCACCTCTTATTACCCCCCACCCCCTTATCAACAACCATAACCTGTTGCTATGCCTCCACCCATCAGTGGGCCACTGCCGACACCCCCCACACACCCACCTATTCAAACAAGTTCTGGTACCCCCTCTACATCAGCTTATAGTACTAGCCAAAGCACCACACCTTCCTATGTACTTTATGGATCGTTACCCCCACAGAATCTGTACTTTCCATTTCCTAGTCCCCCACAACCCATGGCTCCCCCACATCCTCATGCTGGGGTGAATTTTGTTCAACCCTCTCATGTTCAGCAATATCAAAATTTCGAACAAATGAATATGGAAAATCCGACCCATCCGTCGATTAATGCCAAAAAGAAAGGAAGAAACAAGAACAATAACAACCCAGGCCAAGGTGGGAATCAACCCCAACAAAACCAACCGGCTGGGGGCAACCAGAACCAAGGGAATCAAAACCAGGGATGATTTTAAGGGATAAATTTCACTCATGGGCTAATTTTCCATGGTTTTTCCAAAAATGAGATTCGCTATTTTAAGAAATGATTTGCCCAAATTCTATAGGATAAAATTATTTTACCTCGAAATCGCCAAAATTTTATAAAAACTATATAAAATACTTACAAATTTGAATATTTTTACAAAAATATCGCCAAACATTTATAGTTGATATATGAAGGACTAGTAAGATTTGCCAAGGTTTCTACATTTTAAAATAAATTTCCATCCTTAAAATCATCCCTAATCAAAACCCCCAAGGGGGAAATAACAACAGGCATCAAGGGAGAAATAACAATACTATCAAAACCAATTTCATTTGTGCCCTTTGCGGTGAGTTCGGTCATTATACTCATCATTGCCCCCAAATCGCTGATTTTAAACGGCTGAAAGACTTAGGCAGTCTACCACACCCTCCAGCACCGCCTGCCCCTTAGCAGGCCCCACAACAATACGTGCAACAACCCCCCCTAGCCGTGCTGCAGAATCCTATTCCACACCAAGGGGTGATAAACACCCAATAGGACATGCAGCCTCCCCCACCTCAGGTGGGACAGTACCTCAATCCAAACAATCCAGCAGATCGCACGATCCTCCTCACTAGTGAGGAAGAAATCCTTCTATAAACACGTAATCGTCAGTATCATGCACCCACTGTGTCTCCTCCCATTCCTCCAGAAACAATTCCCACACCATTGGGACCCCCGTTGGTGATCCCTCGCCCTAAAACAGAACCACATCTTCGCATCCCTCGCATCCCATTACGCAGGAATGTCCACAACCCACAGGCTAGGGCAGCTCATAATTACAGTTTGGTTGATGACTTAGCACAATCCGCGACTGCCTTGTCAGTCTTAGAAGTCCTTCAGACTTGTCCCACTTGGTGGAAATCATTACTTTCTGCCTTGGGGGCAGTCAACCCCGCAAATACTCGACTCATTACATTTGATCTCGATAGTGGAGAACCTCGCCTTCCTGCCTTGATCGCTTTTCAAATCCTAGTGAAAATACGGAACATCACAGTTCATCGGTGCATCATCGATGAAGGTGCATCTACATGCATTATGTCCAAATCTGTTTGGCAGAAACTTAGTTCCTCTAAACTCATACCCTCTGCCATTACCTTACGAGCTTATGACGGACGACCATAATCTCCTGAAGGGCTCTTCCAAAATTTCCCTGTAGAACTCGGGGGCAAGACTATTCTCATCGACATTGAAGTTATCGACGCCCCACTATATTATAATATCCTGTTCGGTTGTAGCTACATGTACGCTATGAAGGCATTTGCCTCTTCCGTCTTTCGAACAATGATGGTTCCCCATAATGGAAAGATCGTTACCATTGACCAAGTCTCACATTACGAGCCTAACCCTTCTGCCAACATCAATAACATTCTTCCTCTCATCCACACAAGTCATGACGCATACCCACTCCTCGAAATGGGTCCCAAAATTTTCAAAGATCCATCATTGTTAGGAAATTACCATGGAGCACTACCGCTCCTTCATCCTTCCAATCAAGTATGCACCGTATCATCTAATGGAACTGACATTGAGGATACCCTTCCTCCTAGGGAGGCTTCTATCATATCTGACATCCCACTAGTCGCAGAGCTCCCCCCTCACAAGCCTCCTGCGAACTCGTCGACCCCACCAGTCCACGATTTCACCCCTCCCCAAGGACATATCCTAGTTTGGGAGACAGTTCCCCAAGCCCTTACTCAAATCCCCTTCTTTTACCCTCCACCTGGCATCAAAGCTTTTCAAGTAGCCGCAATGCTTACCCTCCCTAATATGGTGTTAACAATCCCAGTTTGGTATTTACATCCACCCGAGATGGTCCCTCGACCATCCCTTCCCCCCCAGACGGAAGGAATCCCAATGACAATTCCCATACTCACTCTCACCATACCCTCTCCACCCCCACTCACTACTCTCCCTGCTACAGCTAGGGGAAGAAGAAAGAAAAAGGAGTCCACAACCCCACTTCCCCTGCACGTCCAACCCCCTTGTGCACTATGTGAGAAAGATGGACATCAAACCAACAACTGCCCATCTCTACCGGAGTTATGGAACTTGATTCCACTCGATCAAACTCCATCAACACTCGCCACCGTAGCAAGTACTGCCGTTACCGCCCCACTCAAGTAGTAAAGGGCTGCGAACCAAATTCGCTTGCGCTATATGTTCAGAATATGGCCACTATACACACCATTTCCCAGCACTGCCACGCTTTTGGCAGACATTATCCACAGTACACCGAAACTTCCAGAGCGAAACCAATCTAGCTACGTCATCCCTACCAAAAATCACTAACATCCATTATGTCACAACTTCAGTCAATGAACGTATGAGATGCCCTTGCTCTGTATGTGAATCCTTAAATCATTTTACATACCAGTGTCCTATGATCATTGAATACATGCAACGCCAATTGACCTTGCTTCAGCGACCCACAGAATCGATGGTTGACCTTACCTCATCACTAGAGATTCTTCATCTCATTTCTCCTGAACCCGAGTCCCTCCCAACGCCTCCGTGGTTCTTGGATGACTTATCCAAGGATTCACCCCCAAATCCCCCCAATTTCTCCGCTCATTTCCCTACGGAAATTTTACATCCAACTACCATGGGTACTCCTCAGTGTTTCGATATTTGGTTTATGTCGAGCAAACCATCGCAATTCTATTACGATGTTCCCCCTGCTTCTTCATCACCAGGGGGCAACCACACGACAACAGTCACCAATATCACTCTTCACAACCCCTTGTATTCCCATCACTTCCACTGTGACGAGGAAATACTCGAAGAGTTAAACACCCCTGACTACCCATGGGATGCAATACACCACTGAGTGCTCTTCTTTCCACCGGAAGCCTCCACGCCTCCTAACCAACACCCCATATACACGGTCGAAACCAAGGATTTTATCCCATCAGGGCATATTGACTGGTTCAACAACCCCATTCCCGCCCCTGATGCTTTTGAAGAAGGCAACATGGCCAACATTTCCTCGACCATCAAAATCGACATTTCCATCAACAATGGCGTCATCAAGGAAATCACCATTGGAGTCGCTTGCACTCCTTAAGAAATCACCGCCTATAAAGCCCTGTTCCAGGAATATTGGGATATTTTTGCCTGGTCATACACAGAAATGCCTGGCGTTGATCCCTCTATCGTCGAACATCACATCGACACCTGGCCCGACATTACACCAATTCATCAAAAATAGTGACCACTACACCCATCCAAAGCAGCGGCCATCAAAGTCGAGATTGACAAATTACACGCGGCTGGGTTCATCTACCCCATCGCCTATACCTCATGGGTTTCCAACTCTGTACCCGTTAATAAAAAATAGGGCACTATCTCCGTTTGCACGGACTTTGCGATCTCAATCACGCATGTCCCAAAGACAACTTTCCAATGCCTTTTATCAATCAAATTATTGACGACTGCGCAGGCCATGAGGCTCTATCCTTCATGGATGGTTTCTCTAGTTATAATCAAATCCAAATTCACCCATCCGATCAGTACAAAACCACATTCACTACCCCCTGGGGTACTTTTTCATATCGTGTCATGCCTTTTGGCTTAAAGAATGCTGGTGCAACTTTCCAACGGGCTATGACATACATTTTTCACGATCTGGCTCATATCATCCTCGCATATTTGGATGACCTCACAACTCGATCCAAGAAATGCACCCAACATCTTGATGATTTACGGATCATCTTCCAACGGTGCCGTCAGTACAACATCCGCTTGAATCCCCTCAAGTGCGTATTCTACGTCACCGCGGGGTGCCTCCTCGGATTCATCGTTTCCCAAAGCGGTATTACGGTGGACCCCCTCAAAGTCCAAGCTATCACCGAAATTCCACCTCCCCGGAATCTACGTCAACTCCAGAGCCTGCAAGGAAAGGCTAACTTTCTACGACGATTTGTCCCAGACTACGCCACTCGCACACACGGTTTCCTTCACTTACTACACCACGACATCCCATTTTACTGGGATGAACATCCCCAAAAGTTATTTGAATATCTTAAAATGGCGCTCTCCAATGCCCTTTTAATTAGTGCACCCAACTACAATCACGACTATATCCTCTACATATCAACATCAGCTGTTTCAGTAGCAGAAGTTCTTGTTCAGATCGGTGATGACGATCGTGAGCATGTCATTTATTATGTTAGTAAAAACCTCTCAGGGCCACCCTTGAAGTATAAACATGAAGAGAAAATATCCCTTGCGGTCGTCCTCGCAGTCCAGAAACTGCGTCATTACATTCTGCTTCGCACGACTAAGGTCGTAGCAGATTCCAACCTTATGCAATACTTGCTTAGTCATCGGCAAATTAATGGCAAATTTGCCTGATGGATAGTTATCCTTAAGGAGTATGATATTGAATTCTCAACACCCAAGAACAAGAAAGCCCTCGTCCTCGCCGAACTTGTCACGACCTTCCCCTCTGACACAACCAGTGCCCCCGTCAATACCAACTTTCCCGATGAACACCTCTTTTACATCACTTCGGATGATCCTTGGTACGACGACCTCCTTGTCTACCTTCAAACTCAAAAGTTCGGTAACCACCTTTCACGAGATGATCGTCGTCGTATTCGCCATCAGGCCCCTCGCTACCTCTTCATTGGAGACATCTTATACCGGCGAGGGTTCGACACCATTCTTCGTCGATGCCTGACCATTGACGAGGCTGACAGAGTCTTGAACGACTGCCATAGCGGCACATGTGGGGGCCATATTTCGAGAATGTCCACTACTCAGAAGATTATCCAAGCAGGTTACTTTTGGCCTACATTGTTCCACAATTGCATTCATGTCGTGAGATGATGCGAGAAGTGTCAGCTTTACGCCAACAAAGCCCAAGCATCACCTGCTCTTATTCATCCAGTCATTAATGCCGACCCTTTTTGTAAATGGGGCATCGACTTCATGACTTGTAATCCCCCCTCCAGCAATGGACACAAATACATTGTTTTCGCAGTCGATTACTTCACAAAATGGGCGGAAGCTATGCCCACCTTCAACAATACCGCTGACATCGCAGTGCGTTTTTTCTTTAACCACATTATATCCCTCTTTGGAGTACCACTCCAACTAGTTTCTGATCATGGGAAACACTTCGAGAATGAGATTTTCGTCGCACTCTCATCTCGGTTAGGATTCTCCCACGAGTTTGCTTCACCATATTACCCTCAGTCTAACGGATAGGTCGAAGCAGTTAACAAAGTCCTCAAGACCATGTTACAACGCACGATTAACAAACATAAGACCAATTGGCATCATATGTTATTTTCCATGCTATGGGCATATCGTATAGCTGTGAAAACAGCCACTGGTTTCACACCATTTCATCTAGTCCATGGGGTTGATGCCACTCTGCCCATCGAGTGCGAAATTCCCACCTTACGCACCATAATTGAGATATTACCCAACACTGCTCCAATGGAGCAGCGCTTGCTGAACTTAGAGTCCTTGGATGAAGATCGTCGATCTTCATTACAGAACAATGAGGCAGCTAAAAAATGATCCAAGGCCACCTTTGATCGACATGTCAACCTTCGCTCATTTAACGAAGGTGACCTCGTCCTTGCTTATGATATTGCTCACGATACCTTCGGTCATGGCAAATTCGAGTCACTATGGCATGGCGCATACATCATCCAACATTGCCTCACCAAAGGCGCATACATCCTGGCCTCTCCTGATGGTCTCTCTCTCAAAGAACCTGTCAACGGGTTATACTTAAAGAAATTTTATGCCTAAACGTAACAGTTCTACTTTAGGTTATTTCTTTTATAGTGTTTTTAATCTTTTTTTCCATCCCTCACGTCTAAACTATCATTTGTGCTATTGACAGAAGCTTCCTCCACCAGCCTACCACATCAGTTACACTGACGACGCCAACCGTTGGACACAAAATCTCGCTTCGACAGCTTGAGCCCTCTATACCCCCTCACATGAAATGCTCCATTCGAGCGGCATATGTTTGGGTTCAGCCACTAACAACCAAGCTGAATACACTGTTGTCATTGGTCTCCTCACCAATGCCCAACATCATCGTATTCATTACCTTAGCATCTTTCTTGACTCTCAACTAGTCGTTCTTCAGCTCAACAATGTGTACCCCATACGCGATCCTTGCCTCTTTCGCAAATACCTGCAGGTTAGACTTTTATCTCGACATTTTTATTCCGTTACATTTACACATATTCCAAGACAATTGAATCAAATAACAGATAACTTAACTAATATTGTGTTAGACTGGCATATATCACATCAAGATACCTCTACACATACATAAACATATCAACAACCTGTCACATCATATATAGATTAGACATCATCAACACATTAACAAAACACATGTAAACACCACATAGATATCAAAATGTATACTCATGTATATATAAGACGGTCCACAGTGCCATATGAATGGTTACATATAAAAATACAAGTATCCACAGGCCAGTGAAGCACCTCGGTATAAAATGGGCTCACCAGCCTATATACAAAAGTACAAAAATACATAGAGCACCACTCAAGGTGCCTTTAGATCACCACCTCCTTCCCCTCCCCCAGGTGGTGGTCCCCCACCCACTACTGGTCCCTCCTGACCAGGAGGTAACCGTCCAGTCATAGCAGCACCTGCTACTGCTACTCGTCATACCACGGCCCGCCACGGTGGAGGAACCCCCACACACTGCTCCAGGATACCCTCATCCTAGATGCGCGACCACATTCCCTCAGGAATTCCATATAGCACCGCCTCCAGGCGGTGACGAATGTCCTCAAAATCTGCTCAGGCATCTGCCGGAGGGGTATGTGATGGCCCGACACCTGGGTCATCAAACCGACGTCCCCTCGCTGCTCTCTCAGACTCAGCTGGTCTCGCTTCAGTGTCCTCATGCCGACATCTCTCTCCTACCCGCGACCCTCCCCGCGGCTGTCTCCCTAGCTCTTGGCGAGCCGGCGCCCTCAACAACTCAACCTCGTGCCCGCGAGGTGCCACATCTGCACATACAAACAAACAACAGATAATATCAGCATCTATACCAAATACACTTGTCATGCTATCTCAAAAAACATATATATAAAACTCATCAACATACCTCGATGGTCAAACACCTCCCCTGAAGGTAACGTCATGTCTGGATCCTCCCGGAAGTCAACACCAGCATATGGGAACTGCAATATCACCTGTGGCATCTGCGCCACATTTGCGCCGCCTCCACTGTGAATAAGTGGCTGCCCTTTCCACCACCATGGCGAAGAAAAATAGTCGACCACCGCTTTAGTCACGACTCTCGCACCCCAGGAGCACCCAATAAAATCTTATGGCGCAACATCGGCACCCTCTCCAAAAACCAGGCCACTAGGATGGACCCAAAAGCAAACTCTCTGGTATCAGTGGACCAACAATGGTCTAGCTGTCCTACCATCCTGGCATGCAGCGTAAGCCCCTAGGCGAAGTGCTCACTGGCCAATACCCTCTCCATCACACACAGCTAACCACCACTGATCCGCTAAGTCGCAAGGGACCCATACACTCTCACAATCATTGTTGCTATACAGCGATGCGCTAGAGCATCCATCGCCCCAATGCTCACAATAGTGCCCGACATAAATTTCACCCCCGAATAGAACCTCCGGCCCACTTTCACTAGCGCCACATCCCTAGGTAACACCGTTTCCACCGATAGGGGCATTCCCTGAAACGAGAGCCCAGTCAAAAAATATATGTCCTCCACCGCAGTGAAGGCAATCTGCTCTCTCTGCACCATGAAACAATGCAGGTCTGGACTCCACATCCGGATAAGGAACTGCAGGAGATACTCCTGCACTCGTATCAACGGGCACTCAAAGAACTTCAACAACCCACAGGCTACCAAAGTCGCATGAACCCCCGGATCCTCAATCGCCACGACATCTCTCAGCTGGGGCCAATCCCGCTCTCGCCACCCAACCGACATCGTGCAACAAGATCACCTACAGCCACATAAAACAGTCCTAGGTTAGCCACATGGACTATAAAAAACATTAAAAAGATAAGTTTTACTCCCGTCAACCTTGCCTCCAAGGCGCGGATGTTTAACCCACAGGTGTGCATACATGCATGCCTGTTCACTCCACAGGCGCACACGTATGCATGCCTGTCCACTCCACAGGCGCGCTTGTCCATCCTATAGGTGTGCATGCATGCGTGCTTACTCAGCCTACAGGGGCACCTTCATGCACCCCTATCATGAACACAGACGCGCATCAAAGTGCACCTATCCAATACACAGTTGCGCACACATGCACATCTGTATAGCCAACAGGCGCGCACATAATGTGCGCCTTTGCCCCCTTAGAAGCGCCCCCATGCACGCCTATCCGGTGGGTAGGCACACACTTGTGCGAGCATACTTCTGGATTTCCCGCACACGTGGAGGTTCACACCCATAAACCCCCCTATACGACCCTCCATACAGGCCCTGCCCAAAAATGGAAACCCTACTTCTATGCAGGATGATCAGACTACTAACCTGAAGTTCGCTGGTCCTCAATCGGATGCCTTATCCTCCCGGAATCTCCAAATCTCCTCTGAATACTTCTTGTCCAGTCATTATAGCAGCAAGTACAAATGAGGTGGCAATGTGGGCCCTACAACTATATATAGGCCTTTTCGCCAAACTTCCACTCACCATTCCGGAAGCTCCGGGTGTCCATCCCCCGATCCGTCTTCAGCCACGGGATCAACATCTGGGCATCTACATCACGATAGTCCCCAGGCCTCTTTTCATCTTGAGCCCCTGGGATGCCATTTTTTTCATACCCCGACTAGGTACACATGCGCATAATCAAAATTATCAAATAAATGCTCGTATATTCGATTCTCTTCAGATATTGTTCATGCTGGGTATTTGGTTTTCATGTGTGCAGGTACTTGGTCATCATACATCAATGCCACCCCTTCAGGTATATACTTAGCACTGGCATGTAGTCATTCCCTATAAATCTCACTTGCATCTCCAGTCACATCCTCTGACATTCACCTCTAGGATCCACATCTCTGGCTCTACAGTACCAACACCTCCATCTGCATCTTCAGTGCTGTCATCCGGTAGCACTCTCCCCCACATGAGTTGTCCCCTTCATAGCACCCTTTTTCACATTGACACTCATGCTGTTTTTTAAACCTTTAGGGATGGGAGTCCCGATAGTCTTACATTCTGTCGCGAATCAACCACATACTCATTCTCCTCATTTTTCTAGCTTTCCCACCAGACTCCCCGATTATCTCTTCAAGGTCATATTTTTGACTGCACCTCCGCAGTATCATGAACCCTCCATTTCATCCACAATCAGTTTGCCCATCTGCAAATTTCCCTTCATTTCACCTACCTCATACAGAAACCCACCCATGGGGCCCCCAGTCTCCACCAGTTCTCCAAGCAAATTGTGCCCTACCCGGGCCAACCATATTCTATTGGGGCACCCGTTTCTGTATTTGTACACTCATCCCATATTATTTATTAATTGTACAAACACCTTTTGTTTCCAACATTTACATTACCTTTTTGTCGTCACCTTTGGCGACCTTCTTCCCTTTTTTGAAAAACGCAAACCATGTCGCCCTTGGTTGGGACACTTCTTATCATCTACCCTTATTGACATCGTCCATATCCTCTGAGTATCCCATAGGCCACTTACCTCTACCCTCTGAGTTTGTTCACTTTGTCCCACCTTTGGCACAACTTATCCCACGTCTTGTTGTCCCCCTGACACTCGACTTAGTTGAACGGTTGCAACCACTTATACTTCGCATATACCCCCAACCAAGGGCAGTCTTGAGTCTGCATACATATTAAATTCGACCATGTACCTCCTCCAATTCCTAACCTCACCTCGTAGATTTCACGAAGCCCTTTTCTTCTGGGAGTCGTGTCTCCCTTTTGTCGACATCAACACAATTTTCCAGAAGGGAGACAGTATCTTGATTCTCATTACCTATCCAATGAGAGATCTCGGACGACACAGAGAGAACCACAATTTCTCCCTACTGTCGTTGACCCCTGTAACATTCGAATTCAAAACTTTCTCATGTTACGGTGGGTCTTACTTTGTGACTATTGCAGTTATTTCTTATATTTGTCGAAGACCTCCGAATTGGGTTGGGCTATCAATGCCTACAAAATATGTGATATTTTTTACAGATATCACTGCCTACCGTTCAGAGTATGTTCCTCTGCATAATTGTCTTTTGCCTTTCTCATGACCTCCCCCAAGGGCACTGCAGTTGTCTACATCAACACTTCATTCCTTTTTGAGTTACATGACAGGAGCATGGGGCATGCCCGCCTCATTTGTACACAGTTTATTTTTACACACCTTATGGAAGGTCGGGTTCTACATGTTCCCTTATCCCTCCAATGGGTAACTCTTGACAATCCCACTATCACTCTCTCTTACAAAATCACTCTCAGTAGAAGAAACATTGATGGATTTTGGTTATACGTATGCTCCTAACCTCATCCATCAGGGGGCATCTGTTATCACTGAAATTTCGTCCACAAATGATTACAAGAATTCAGCATCGTCAAATAGTTATGAGGTCACCCATGGACCAAAAACAACACAAAAGCATTCATAAAGGGTCAAAACTATACAACTAGTGCAAAAATTAAAGGGCGCTATGAAGACATAGGGCGCGCACCCACATACGCAAAACAAAAACGTAAGATTCGCGCACATGTGCACGATGTGCGATTGTTGTCGCAAAAAGCCGCGCACCTGAGAAACGATGCATTTATGAGAGTGGGCAGCCTTCCACCCACTTCAGGTTTAGCTTTCAAGTTGATTTGACACTCAAATCTAGACTGGATTCGATTGGGTGGCTGGTCAAAGACCTAGAAATGCCCTAATTAGCCTCTTTACACACTACAAACTAGTTGGACAATACCTCAAATGAATGCTATAAAAAGACCATGGATACACTTCATTTTTCAAGGAATTCATAGAAAATTTATGTTGCCATTATTCTCTTGAGCGATCCCCTATCCTTACCAAGAGTATACTTGCATCATTGCATTGGGAAATTCATCTCACCCCTTGAGTGTATTAGCAAAGAATTCTTTCACCATTTTCATTTTCATTTTCAAAGTTGTAAGAAGAGTTTATTTGTGGGGGTCCAAGATCCCTCCCTTGGAGGAAGAAGGGACTCATAGTCCTCTTTCTTCTCGGTGTTTTATTTCACTAATATTAGCCTTATCATTGGTGACATGGATGTAATTGTTTCTTTTGTCCTTAGGTCTCTATGTTCATTAATTTAGTTGTTGTTTTATTTCTTAGTTTAATTCTTAGTTGTTCTTTTATATTTCTTTCTCTAACCCTTTTCCTTACAGCTGTCCTGCTTAGCAAACCCAACTAATCTTGTAAGCACCTCTATTTTTCTCACTAAGGTGACGAAAGAGGCACAACAACCCTGAATGCAGTGATCAAAACGCGTTTCTGTAGGGAGCAAGTCGCTTT
Source organism: Picea mariana (assembly GCA_032191745.1). Taxonomy (NCBI): domain Eukaryota; kingdom Viridiplantae; phylum Streptophyta; class Pinopsida; order Pinales; family Pinaceae; genus Picea; species Picea mariana. Next base: position 437,144 of record JASDQU010101945.1, read on the forward strand.
GAGTATATATACTCAGTTTTTATATTTTGTAATGGTCGATGGTAGAGAAAAGCTTCCGTATTGTAAAGTTTTAATGAACATTCTAGTTCTCTGGTTATGTATATGCATTTGAGACATCTTGTTTAATGACAATCAACTTTCTTACTCTCTCCTGTTTCCCTCTGATGCTGAAAGAGTTCATGGTTGAATGGTTCACTTGAATTATTGTGACTGAATTATGATAAAAGTTTGATTATAGTGTTGTTATGATTCCTTTCAGTTTCTGTGAGATTTAAATTCAATAAGTTCTTGTGTTTAAAATGTTCCTCCTCGGGTTATCGAAAGAATTGATGTCCTTGGCAGGCCTCTTCATTTTCGCACTGACGTCTTCCTCCTACTCACCCTTACTACAACTTACTATCTGAAGTTAAATCAAGACCTCACTTGCTAGTGCATATCAGTCCAGTTTTCTGAGTTAAGATGATATTTTCCTGAGACTGCACCCATTTGACCCTTTTATAACCAATCTGTGACATAAACTCTGATGGGTATCAGGCTTACCTCTGTCGCAATCTAGAGGTGACTTTTGGTGCTAACAAAACCAACTAACACTCCCGTCGTGGCTCGAACTGTAGGTTAACGATTGCCTAGTTCGAGAAGAACCACGATGTCATGAGGGAAGACTGTGAAAATCTCCTCATGATGATTCTAAGGGGCACACAATAAGGCAGGGTCCTTATTCCTTAGAGGCCCTTAGTCTCCTACAAGGTCACTCGATGGAGTATTGACTCCATGGGTTTGACGTCTACCAAATTCAGTCAAGAGGCGAGTGACACCCTTGGAGCACGTAGTGCGTCTTGAAGGTCACATCACACAAATAAAACAGAAAGGGGCGAGTGGCACCCTTGGAGCACGTAGTGCATCCTGAAGGGCACGTCACGATTTTAAGCATGGTAGGTTAATAAACCTAGTGCCTAAAAACCTATGCCTCCTTAGGACCTGGTCGACCTTAAAATGAATGATGTGATGAGTAAAGTTAATAACAAATTTTCCTTTAAGAACTGTTGCCAAGCCTAGTGAATTTAAAACCTAGGTCTAAGTAGAACCTTTGAACAAAAAAACTATTTAGACATGTAACAAGAAGGGGGTAAAGAAAAATTCAATCTTTAATAATTAAAGTAAAGTTTTTAATAAAGGTTTAGTTATTAAAAGGGGTAAAAGGTTTTTTTTTGTCTAAAATTGCTAATTCTGAACTTAGTTAAAAAAGGGGGAAACTTAAAGAAAAAGAGAAACTTAAAGAAAAGGGAAAACTTAAAGAAAAAGGGGAATTTCTAACTTAGTAGGGAATCTAACCTTTGGAACTTTCTATTTGTGAACTCAACTAGGCTTTAAGTAAGGCATATGTTATTTAAGAAATGTAAGGGAACAAAGGGACACAAAGGAGTGTTTTTAGGAATGCTTTTAGGTGGGTGAGGGAAATAGACAAATTTAATTAATTAATAAATTAATTTTCTAGTGAAACTAAGGGATCGGGTGACATGTGTACGGGGGAGGTTTTTCGTAATTAAATTTAATAAAAAAGAATCTAATGAGGGTTTGGGAAACTAATCACTAAGAAAAATCTATAAAAAGGATGGCAGAGGAGGAGTATGGATCACGTCTGGTTTGCGTAAGGTTACGCTGCCATAATTTTATCTTGACTGAATTTCTCTTGTGGGAGTTGGGATACCCAGCTTGGGTAACGAGTGGTAGCTCGACGTTATGAGCCGAGCTGGGAGATAGCATTCTCTGGTATTGTGTGCATGGCCCCTTTGGGGCTCGGGGGGCTCAGGGGGAAGAAGAGTACCCCTAACGTTGGCTGGGAGGTACCGATGAGGTCTCAGCGGTTGGCAAGACGGAGCTGGATGGAGTGTGAGAAAGTAATAACGGAACCTTCACCTTTTCTCAAGGTACACACGTCTAAATTTCACAGATTTTATTTAGTTGAATGCATGCTGATTTACATCTAGATGGTATGCATTTTTGGTTTTTCGCTCTATGTTTCGTTGATATTGTATGGCTTTATGATTCTCCCAAGAGAGACTTCATCCTTCTGCAGTTAATGGTCTCTATTGCTTAAGGATCTGCCCTTTTGTTTAATCTATCTGTAGCCCAAATCCGGTAGCGCAACAACCTTTATCCATTCAAGTTTCGTCTACATGCTTCCTTTTATTTTTGTAGCACTGTGATAGTTGCACCTGCTATATTATTGACTGTTATACTTGTCATTGTGGTTTTTAAATTTTTTGGTGACCTTGTTTATAGTAGAGCATCCCTTCGGTGCCTTTTGGTTTTAATTGCGTGTACAATTTTCTTTTCGAATCTTATCTTGTTGTCTGAGATTTGTTCCCACGAGTTTCCATTCTTATAGTATCACCTCCCTCCTAGTTCTTCTTGCATACTCACTTGCTTCCACCTATCTTAACCTATCGTTTCTTGAGCCTTAGAATATGGATTTGGATTGAGAACTTATTTTATTTTGACTTTGCATCACTTTATACCTGGAGTAAATATCTTAATCTTCTCATGACAGCACGAGCCCCGACCCCAACCTTTCCATATGTTTTCATTTTTATTTTACCAATCAGAGAAGCACGTTCTAAATGATTTTTTTAAGGAATTTAGAAAAGCCAAGGTAATATTTTTTTTATTACCGATCAGAGAAGCGCATTCTAAATGATTTTAAGGGATTTAGAAAAGGCAAGGTATTCTATTTTTTTTATTATTACCAATCACTTCTTATTGGAATTGGGAACATATTTCTCTCAATATACCACCATAATTTAGAATTGAGTTACAGGTAACAGAAGCACATTCTTGGAACATTAATCAAATCAGGGAATTCTTGCTTATTTATGGTTCAACAACTATCCAACGAACCAAGTATAATTTACCTTGATTCAAGTTTTTAACTTTACTATGCTTCGTCATTGGAATGTTTTATTTAGATGCATATTCCTTAAGCTTGATTTATTCCTTATAATCACTCATAACAAGCATAACTTTCATATCCTTTGGGATTTGTCTAAAAGCAACAAAAGGAGGGTTATCTGGACTTTTCTTCTAGCTGTACGATTGGGATGATTGACCCAGCCTCCTACCAAATTCTGGTAGTAAATATAATTAATGGCATTTATGATTGTGGACAGAGGACATAAAGGCTATAGTTATTAGCAGCGATTGTATGCTAGGCGACTTAAACGCTTTCCCAGTTTTATTTTGTTTGGAATGGGGTCTTACGTCCAGGGCCATGTGACTGAAAAGTGGTAGTTTTTTTTATTTGATTATAACATTTCTAAAGCCATATTACTTACCTTGTGCACGCAGAGCATAGTATGGTGTAATTATGTCTGTAAAAAAATTAATTGGCGAAGTGGCAACTCCCTTGATTTAATGTTCTACTATTTCTGAGCATGGCAGTAGCAGTTTCTTTGTTGGGTGAATTTCGATTTACTGACAGTTGGCTGTCTAATTAATTCTAATCCGCATTTAAATATTTAAATATTTCCTTGTTTGAGAACCACAACCTACTCTTCGCTGGTAAATGTAATATTTCTATATCCGAGAATCTTGGTTTAAATATGCCTAGATTTTTATATCCTTTAAATAATTAAGAGACTTTAATATAATACACAAAGATTTATATAACTACATCGAGATTTAAATAATCACATAGAGATTTCTAAATGTTTAGTGGTTAGCACTGGCAGTTTTGTAATTTAGGAATATTTTATGTCATGACTATGGTAGCTGAAATTATGGCAGGGGACCTACTATTGTGGTTATCCCATTTAGATCAGTTGATTGTTTTACAATTTAAGGTATTATTTATGATAGGTGTGATTATCGCTCATTATAACTTAATCTTTTTACAACAGTTTAATAATTCATTCATTTTGCAACTGTCATAATGGCTTACTTTTATTAATGTCTTATCGTAGTTGAACAGTCTTACTCGCTTTTACATCAGTCTTAAGGGATAATTGCATTAATGTGTTATCTCCTAATAATAGTTCAATTGCTTTACAATAGTCTTCTATGTTTTAATTGTCCGTATTATGATTATCGCTTTATGACAGCTTTATTCGTTTTCACAATAGGGAACTGATTAAGGACTTATTGAATCCTTGATGTGGTTAGTGGAATCCTTGCTTGGAAATTGGTAATTACTTAATTATGATTTTTTGTTGAAAAATTTAACCCTATATTGAATATCATTACCTTGCGCGTCCTTAGCATTGATTGAATAGAGTTCTCTTGTTATATATTCCATTATAAGGTATGATAGTTAAGTTTGGGGTTCCTGGAATTCAGTGATTGTGTCTTAAGTTTAAGTATTCGTGACTGTTTAAGTTTGTGCCTTAGTTACAATCACGCTTATCGCATGGTGGCGCCATGATTCCTTATGACAAGATCAAGGTGCGCTTGAGAGACAGGTGCATATGATAACCTAGCATTGAGTCTTGTGATTCCCGATGTGGGTGTGGTTGTTCATTGTAATTGACTTTTGTGCTTGGTTCTGTAACATTTTAATGTGATTGGTTTCTTGATTGTCGTAAAGGTTCTAATTACTGGTCGTCGAAGTTGTTGTGTTTGGATTGATTGATGTTGTCTTTTAGATTAGTAGGCGTGATCTTGCGTGTGTCGGGTAAGAAGTTGACACCTCCTTGTTCCTCAGAACAGTCGCCAACCTTGAGACCTTAAATGGTCAAAATTGATGGGAACCTAGGCTTGAGCATTGCTTATGTGTCCTGGAGGTCCTAACTTTGCAGGGTAGGACGAGCAGGTAGTCATTTTTATTTTTGTCTAATTGGTTTTCATATGTTGCATCCAACTGCATGATGTGCTAGTATGCTAGGTCGTTATGTTGTCTGTTTCCTGAATTGCGTGCATTGTGTTCTTCATCAAGTTACATTGATTGACTTTTGTAGTTGTTACTTTCCTTCTTTTAAAAAAATAAAATAAAAAAAATTGCACTTGTTATGAGTCTTCTGTTGTCATAACGACAGGGGTCGTTACGTATGGTATCAGAGCTGGTTCGACCCACGACTTGGGATCACTACGGCTTCCATTGATTGGATACTTGATTATAAATGTTGCTAATCAAAATTGATTTGTATTCGTGCAGGTAGTCATGGTTAGAGGATGTCCTGGAGGCAGACGATGGGGTGCTAGGGGAGGAGGCGCAACACCCCTAGTAGCATCCACGCCCGAGGGGTATAAATCCCAGGGAGACGAACAGGTTGTCAGGTAGGAAAAAATAGCTGTGGGTGATGTGGTTGGGCTGATCAGGTCCTTCCATAGGATGTTTGAGGCACTGATCATCCGTTTGGATAAAGATGATGTCAGGGCGCCGACACCTTCTTAGCGTCCACCGCATGCCTCGGTCGGTACTGGTAGCTTTCACCGTGAACTCGAGAAGGTCAAGTTTCCCGAGTTCTTTCGTGCCCCGGACGGCATAGCTATTGATGCATGGTTGGAGAATATGGCGATGTGATTTTCACTTCAGGACTATACCTCCAACATGAAGGTCCACATGGAGGTATTTCAACTGAAAGGGAACACTCTTCTATGGTGGAAGATGCTCCTACCACAATTGAACATGGTAGTCAAAGACGTGTCATGGGAATTATTCGAGGAACGGCTCCGGGAGAGGTATCTGTCTGAGGAATTCATTGAGCTTCAACTCAACGAGTTCAACGCCTTGAGACAGGGCGGCCATACGGTGCCCGAGTATGAGGTCTGTTTCATGGAGCTGCTTTGGTGTGCTCCGCACCTGAATACTGAGAAACTTAAGGTCAACAAGTTCATGTTTGGCCTTAATGTCAACATTCATGAAAAAGTGAGGATTCTGATGCCTTAAACCTTGTACAATGCTGTCCAGAACTCATAGTAGAGGAGGAGCTTATTAGCGGGGGTCATAGAAGGACTCCAGTGAGACCAGTGGGACATGCGTCATCTGGTGCGCAACAACATCAGACACCAGCTAGACATTCACCAGGATATCATGGCATCCAGAGAGGATACACTTACACTACACCATGACGACCGATGCCTCAACAATGGACTCCTTACTGAGGACCACAGTACCAGCAACAACGTCAATCGTAGCAGCAACAATTTAGGCATGTTCAACAAGATAGACTAGGGTTCTAGGCCAGAGGGCCGTCAGCTTCTACTTCAGGTACCAGGAGTACTGGACTGAAGAAAGGGTGCTGGACATGTGGAGAGCCACATTACTAGCATGACTACCCAATTAAGAGGAAGAAAGAATCTGGATCATCCGGACCCACTACCGCGGGAGATTTGGGCAAGGCCCATTAGATTCATGCAATGGTGAATAAATGCCAGGAAAAGCACCAATCGACTGTTCTCGAGACGTTAGGTACCGTCACTGACCAGACCCTTAGTATTTTGATAGATCCCAGTGCTACAAAGAGTTTTATTTCTGGTGCAGTGCTAAAAAGAATTAAGGTAAAGGCAGTTGAACAGGACAAGTTTAACCTTGTATGAATGGCTTCGGGAGCCAAACAGAAGGTTGGAGGAAAGGTTACAGGCTATATAATTAACCTGGGAAAGTTTTTCACTAGGTCTAACCTATACGTCACGATCTTAGGGTCTTATGATGTCGTGATCGGTATGGACTAGTAGGAATCACATGAGGCGATACTCAACTGTAAGATGAAATGGTTGAGTTTGGTCAATGATGAGGGACAGAGACGCGTGATTGTAGGTCAGACCTAGGGATTTTTGCTAAGGTTCATCTCTTCTCTACAACTATGGAAGAGCATGCGTAAGGGATTCTAACTATATGCGATCCTTGCGTTAAACGAAAAAAGCATGGCAGAAGGACTGGAAAACCTTCCAGTAGTACGAGAGTTTTCATATGTCTTCCAAGAGGATTTATCAGGGTTTCCGCCTGAGCGGGAATTTGAATTTACCATTGACCTAAAACCAGGAACTGAGCCAATACCAAGAAAATCTTATCGGATGTCGACCCCTGAGTTACAGAAGTTAAAAATGCAATTGAAGATGTTGTTGGACATGGTAATTATACGTCCAAGTGTGATGCAGGAGCATCGTAAGCAAGCCATTAAAGCAAGCGCAAGAGTGGAGGACAACTGGATATGCACTAGTGCACATTTTGAAAGCATTTTGAATTTGAAAGGATATGACATTAATGTAATATCTTGAAAGGATGCATTCACATTTATGTTTTGAGTTGTAATATAGATCTTGAGCGGTTGCTCTCATCTGTTTGTTGGAGGTATTTATTGTATTAAATGTAAAGTAGTTGTAGCTTTTATTTCGATTAGATAACTTAGAGTGTAGGAGGGAAAACTCTAGAAAGCTCCCTCACATGTATTGTAGGTTGATTCTCATTGTAATAATTAGTGAGTTGTAGAGAAAGAGAATAGGAGAGCAAGGAAAAAGAAGAAGGTTGAAGTCGCCTCATAGAAGTTGACCCCAGAAGAACTGTCACCAAGTCCTTTGGCTTGGAGCCATTGAAAATATGAACAGACGATGGAACTTCTTAGAGGGAGGAATACTGAAATTCCATGAGACGTTGGATCTAGTAGGTCAGCGGAAAGGAAAATGATGATAACCTTTCAGTGCTCACAAGCCTAGGAGGAATAGTATCCATTAGATCTAGATCAACGGGAGTCATTGGTATCTTGAGTTTAGATCTTGGCATTTCGGAAGTCGGGAGTTGGAGAATTGGGCTTGCGTTACACAAACAATCCCGATATCACAAAATGTGAAGTCGTGATGCGATCGTGGCTGTCGATTGAGGAGGAGGCACAAGACTATCAGATCTAGTCCTAGGGAGAGGTCCCACATTGGGTTTCAAGGTTTCATGGATGTGGAGTGTTGGGGTTGTATCACGCCAATATCCCCGAAATCGCAATTCACGAAATACCTTTTCGGATAAAGGTTGTGGTCACATTGGTTGGTCACGTGGGTAAGAGTTCATGCCTAGTTCTTTTTTGCACAAGCATAGCTCCTAAGAAGGACCTGTGGTTACAAGTGTGAAGATTCTAGCTAGGAATCGAAGAGCCATTTTGGCTCAAGGGGAGATTAATAATGATCCTTAGACTGAGAGGTCAAGAAGAACTTGTTGAGGTAGGGGTGCTGCGTCAGGTGGTATCAGAGCATACAATCATTGTTTTCTGTAGGCAGGGGGAGACAAAAGAGAAGTTGTAAATTGAATTCTGCATGGAAGATATTTGAACAATGCCGCCCAAAAGATGTCAAGATAGGCCAATGCTCGATCCAGTCGTGGAAAGGGAAATGAGAGAACTTCGTGCTTGATTAGATGCTATGGAGACAACACAGAGACGAGCTACTGATACATGAGATGTTAGTGAATCTGAAAGTGAAAATGAGGCTAGAGCCGAAGACGCTGCAGAAGAACGTCTATTCAAAGTTGTTGCAAGAATAGGAGCACAGGACAGAGCCCATTCTAGATAATGTAAGGAATGCAGACAAGGGGAGTGTCTTAGTTGAGAGACTTAGAGTAGAGCTAGTTCAGAAGTGATGGAGTGGAAGACTTTGCAGTAGATATACAAGAGCTCCATAGTAAGATCAAAGAGCGGTTGCAAAATTCCAACCAGGAATATAAGCGCAGAGAAGATGAGCATAGAAAAGAACTTTAGTTCAAAGTGGGAGAATCAGTGTTAGCGCACCTAAGAAAAGAAAGGTTCCCAAGGGGAACGTATAATAAACTGAAGATGAAAAAGATAGGGCCGTGTAAAATCATTAGAAAATTCGAAGCAAATACTTATGAGATAGAGTTGCTAGATGATGTGGGAATATCACCCATATTCAATGTAGCAGATCTGTATCCTTACAAAATAGATGAAGCCAGAGGAGAAGAAAATCACAAAGAAATTCAATGGGTTAAACAACTTCCTGTAGCTGAAAAGTCACAGATGGAAAAGGTCATTGATCAGAGAGTTACCAAAAAGACCCAGAGAAAGACATATTTTGAGTATTTGGTCAAATGGAAGGGACACCTGATTGAGGATGTGAGTTGGGAAAGAGAAGCGGAGATCCAGAAACATGGATAAACAGTGCAAGAGATCATGAACAAGAGTTCATGAATTTTTCAGCTAGAGGAGTATGATGCAGGAGCATCGTAAGCAAGCAAGCAAAGCAAGCGCAAGAGCGGAGGACTGCTGGATATGCACCAATGCACATTTTGAAAGCATTTTGAATTTGAAAGGATAAGACATTAATGTAATATCTTGAAAGGATGCATTCACATTTATGTTTTGAGTTGTAATACAGATCTTGAGCGGTTGATCTCATCTGTTTGTTGGAGGGATTTATTGTATTAAATGTACAGTAGTTGTAGCTTTTATTTTGATTAGATAGCTTAGAGTGCAGAAGGGAAAACTCTAGAAAGATCCCTCACATGTATTGTAGGATGATTCTCATTGTAAGAATTAGAGAGCTGTAGAGAAAGAGAATATGAGAGCAGGGAAAAAGAAGAAGTTTGAAGTCACCTCACAGAGGTTGAACCCATAAGAACTAATGCCAATTCCTTTGGCTTGGAGCCATTGAAAATATGAATGGACGATGGAACTTCTCGGAGGGAGGAATACCACAATTCTGTGAGTCGTTGGATCTATTAGCTCAGTGGAAAAGATGATAACCTTTAAACACTCACAAGCCCAAGAAGAATAATATACATTGGATCTAGATCAATGGGAGTCGCTGATCTCTTGAGTTCATATCTCGACATTTCAAAAGTTGGGAGTTGGAGAATTGGGCTTGCTTTACACAAACAATCCCGATATCATGAAACGTGAAGTCGCGATGTGATCGTGGCTGTCGATCGAGGAGGAGGCACAGGACTATCAGATCTGGTCCTGGGGAGAGGTCCCACATCAGGTTTTGGTGTTTCGTGGATGTGGAGTGTTGGGGTTGTATCACGCCAATACCCCCGAAATCACGATTCACGAAATACCTTTTTGGATAAAGGTTGTGGTCACATTGGTTGGTCACATGGGTAAGAGTTCACGCCTAGTGCTTATATGCACAGACATAGCTCCTAAGAAGGACCTGTGGTTACAAGTGTGAAGATTCCAGTTGGGAATCAAAGAGCCATTTCGGCTCAAGGGGAGATTAAGAATGATCCTTAGCCCGGGAGGTCAAGCAAAACCTACTGAGGTAGGGGTGCTGGGTCAAAGTGTGTCACTGTGGGGTGCACCTTTTATTTTCATACAAAAGAAGGATGGGTCGTGGAGACTCTGAATTGACTACCATCAATTGAACAAGGCAACGATAAAAAATTAGTATCAGTTGCCAAGGATTGATGATTTGTTTGATTAGATGAAAGGTGCGATGATGTTTTCAAAGATCGACTTGAGATCAGGGTAGCACCAATTATGGATCAAGGAGGAAGAAATCCCTAAGACCGCCTTTAAGACGAGGTTTTTACATTTCAAGTTTACCGTTTTACCGTTTGGACTGACAAACGCCCCAGGGTATTTATGATTTTGATGAACGGCGTGTTCTGCGTATACTTGGAAAATTTCGTCCAAGTATTCATTGACGATATTTTGATATATTCTCGGAAAATGGAGGAGCATGATGAGCACTTGCGCTTAGTACTACAATTTCTACGAGAGAACAAATTGTATGGGAAATTATCTAAATGCTTGTTTTATCAATCAAATATTCACTACTTAGGGCATGTCATCTCCAATGAAGGTATCACTATGGATCCAACAAAGGTCAAGTCTATTATGGAATGGCTTGTGCCGATGAATGTTCCAGAAGTGCGTAGCTTCATGGGTTTAGTAGTATACTATCAACGGTTCATCGAGGGTTTTTCGAAGATAGCAAATTCGATTACGGAATTACAGAAGAAGAACAAGAAGTTTGTTTAGACTGAGAAATGCGTGGAAGCATTTCAGAGGATTAAGGAGTTGTTGATGACAAGGCTAATACTAAAGGTCCCTAACATGGACACAGAATTCTTGGTATGCACTGACGCATCCAAGGAAGGCTCAGGCGGAGTCTTGATGCAAGACGGTCGAGTGATCGCTTACATATTGAGAAAGTTGAGAATGCATGAGGAGAGCTATGCGATGCACGATTTGGAATTGTTAGCCATTGTTTATGCCTTGAGAGTATGGAGACACTACCTTATTGGACGAAAATTCGAACTAAAAATGGACCACTGTGGTTTAAAACACATATTTACACAAAGAAACTTGAATGTGCGACAACGGTGTTGGTTGGAATTTCTTAGCGAGTATGATTTCGAGATTACTTACATAAAAATTACAATGAACATAGTGGCTGATGCGTTGAGTTAGAGAGCACGCATATTTTCGATGATGCCTCTTTAGACGAATCTACGTGAAAATATTCTAACTTTACAGCGCAACAACGACTGGTACAAGAGGTCAAGAAGTTTTTTGGACAAAACATAATGATGGTACCAAAATTTGAGGGGTTTACTGTGGAAAATGATGGAGTATTGAGATTTAAAAATCTAATTTATGAACCGCCCAACGACGAGTTGAGGAGTTTGATCCTAAATGAGGCTCATAGAGCAGTGTACATGTCTCATCCTGGAGTAACAAAGATGAGGGTAGGCCTTAAACCCTTATTCTTCTAGAGAGGAATGAAGGCGGACTTAGTCAACTACGTGGAAATATGTCTAGAATGTCAGCAGGTGAAGGCTGAACACAAACATCCGACAGGTTTAATACAACCACATGCTATTTCAGAATCAAAATGGGAGGTCATTTTGATGGATTTCATTGTCAAATTTCCACTGACGACAAGGAGAAACGACTCAATTTTTGTAGTAGTCGACACTCTGACGAAGAGTGCTCATTTTATTTCTGTATGTACGACGTATGAGGCACCAGACATAGCTAGAGTTTTTATCAGTGAGATAGTGAGGTTGCATGGTGTGCCTAAGAGGATTATATCTAATCGAGGATCGATGTTTACAGGATGATTTTGGACTAGTTTCCAAGAGGCCTTGGGAACTCAAATTAATTTTAGTACTGCATATCACCCGAAGACAGATGGGTAGATCGAGAGAATGAACCAAATCTTGGAGGATATGTTGCATATGTACATGATGGACCAACATAAGCGTTTGGAAGAATTCTTTCCATTGGTAGAATTTGCATATAACAACACTTATCAAAGCACCATTAAGATGACATCTTTAGAGTTTCTTTACGGGTGACCATGTTAGACGCCTTTGAGTTGGGATTGGCTTCAGGATAGGGTCTTGGTGGGATGAGAAATGATCCAAGAAATGGAAGACCAAATGAAAACCATAAGACAAAGGATAAATGAAGCACAGGATCGACAGAAGAGTTATGCCGATGTGCATCGTTTCGACCGTAGTTATGAATTTGGGGATCAAGTCTTTTTGCGAGTGAAACCGCATAAGAGTTTGATCAAGTTTGGAAAGGGTGATAAAATATCTCCTAGGTTCGTGGGATCCTTCAAGATTTTGGAAAAGAAGGGGTCCATGGCCTATTGACTAGCCTTGCCTGATTCTTTGAGGTGCATGCACGATGTTTTTCACGTATCTTTTTTGAGACATTATGTTAGTGATCCTACACATGTTATTGACATGAGTTCCTTGTAGGTATCAGACGAGGGTGCACTCATGGTGGAGCCAATCCACATCTTGGACCATTTCATTCGATAGCTATGACGTCGAACAATATATTAGGTCAAGGTCCAGTGGGACAACTATAGTCCTCTCTCGACGACCTGGGAGGACGCATAGGATATACGTTAGGAGTTTCCATTTTTGTTTGATAGCTAGACATATTGATATTGTTAGACACTTTATTTCGACACTTACATACTGTGAAACTTTCAGATGAAGTTTAAAACAAGAGAGGGTGTATGTAAGATCCCACTCTTGCGCGCACTAAGCGGATTTATTCTTTGAGGACACTTGCGTGCAAGTGATCCGGTTCCTTATACGATTGGCTGTTTTGATTATGATTATGAGATGTTGTGGATCTGATGATATGTTATTTTTCTATGTTTACATCGACAACTGCTATTGACTGGTTTCTCCTAAGTGTACAAGACTCTGGATGTTAGAGGATGCCGATGGCATCGATGACTCTCCTTGGAATTTGGATCGAGTCAGGGAGTGGACTGTTATGGTTCAAATTTTGTTGATATAACATATGTGACATATGATTAGATATTATGATGTTGATTATTATCGATGACATGTTTCATTGATGGATGCAGGTTGACAATAACTTTTTGACCAGACTCACATTTGGAGTAAATGGGTCACGCACGACAACCAGATACATTGAGGGAGAGGTGTGGCAGCAGCCCTACTAAAACCTACTAGCACTCCCATCGTGGATCAAACTGTAGGTTAACGATTACCAAATTCAAGAAGACCCACGATGCCGTGAGGGAAGACTGTGATAGTTGCTCATGATGATTCTAAGGGGTGCACAATAAGGCAGGGTCCTTATTCCTTAGAGGCCATTAATCTCCCACAAGGTCACTTGACGAAGTATTGACTCCGAGGTTTTGACGTCTACCAAATTCAGTCGAGAGGCAAGTGGCACCTTTGAAGCACGTAGTGCGTCTTGAAGGTCACATCACACAAATAAAACAAAAAGAGGCGAGTGGCACCCTTGGAGCACGTAGTGCATCCCGAAGGGCACATCACGATTTTAACCATGGTAAGTTAACAAACCTAGTGCCTAGAAAACTATGTCTCCTTAGGACCTGGTCGACCTTAAAATGAATGATGTGACGAGTAAAGTTAATAACAAGTTGTCCCTTAAGAATTGTTGCCAGGCCTAGTGAATTTAAAACCTAGGTCTAAGTAGAACCTTTGAACATGAAAAACTAATTAGACATGTAACAAGAAGGGGGCAAAGAAAAATTCAAGCTTTAATAATTAAATTAAATTTTTTAATGAAGGTTTAGTTATTCAAAGGGGTAAGAGGTTTTTTTTGTCTAAACTTGCTAATTCTGAACTTAGTTAGAAAAGGGGGAAACTTAAAGAAAAGGGGAAACTTAACGAAAAAGGGGAATGTCTAACTTAGTAGGGAATCTAGCCTTTGGAACTTTCTATTTGTGAACTCAACTAGGATTTAAGTAAGGAGTAAGTCATTTAAGAAATGTAAGGGAATAAAGGGACAACAAGGAGCATTTTTAGGAACGCTTTTAGGTGGGTGAGGGAAATAGAAAAATTTAGTTAATTAATAAATTAATTTTATGGTGCAACTAAGGGATCGGGTGACATGTGTACGGGGGAGGTTTGTTCTAATTAAATTTAATAAAAAAGAATATAATGAGGGTTTGGGAAGCCAATCTCTAAGAAAACTCTATAAAAAAGATGACAGAGGAGGAGTATGGATCACGTCTGGTTTGCGTAAGGTTACGCTACCGAAATTTTATCTTGACTAAATTTCTCTTGTGGGAGTTGGGATACCCAGCTTAGGTAACGAGTGGTAGCTCGACCTTGCGAGCGAAGTTGGGAGCTAGAATTCTTTGGTATTGTGTGCATGGCCCCTTTGTGTCTCGGGTGGCTTAGGGGGAAGAAGATTACCCCTAACATTGTATGGGAGGTATCAGTGAGGTATTAGCAGTTGGAAAGACGGTGCGGGACAGAGTGTGAGTGCATGACAATAGTAGCGGAACCTTAGCCTTCACTCAAGGTACACACGTCTAAATTTCACAAATTTTATTTAGTTCATTGCATGCTGATTTAGATCTAGATGGTATGAATTTCTGGTTTCTCATTCTGTGTTTCGTTTTTATTGTATGGATTTATGATTCACTCAAGAGAGACTCCATCCTTATGTAGTTTATGGTCTATATTGCTTGAGGAGATGCCCTTTTGTTTAATATATCTATAGCCAAAATTTGGTAGCGCAACAACCTTTATCCATTCCAGTTTCGTCTACATGCTTCCTTTTATTTTTGTAGCGCTGTGATAGTTGCACCTGTTAGATTATTGATTGTTATACATGTCATTGTGGTTTTTTAATTTTCTGGTGACCTTCTTGCTACAGTGGGAAAAACCCCCTACGGACTACACTAGGGTTCTAAAGTGCAGGCAGAGGTAACCATCTAAAGTCTCCTACTTTTAACAACTATCCCAACAATACCCCACATTCATGCATAAAATACAAAGTATAAGGATCCGATAGTCTTACCTTAAACTCCGCATCCAATGTCGATCCTTCTGCATTCGTTCGTTCTCAACTGCAAGTCTCCTCCCAAGGCTAACTTTCATTCACCAAAAGACAAACAAGAAACTACGAAAATGCATCTTATATATGAATTAATGGGTTAGATGTCATCAAAGAATGTAAATCAAACATAAAAATTGAACACATCATATGGCGGGATGAAAAAAGTACTTCTTTATATTAATCTCACAAAGTCACTTACAAAATGAGATCAATGACTTCTCCTCGAACCCGTTCCTGGGCTCCTCATCACCAAGCTCCAACTACTTCCATGTATCCTTCTTCTCTCACACTTCTCTCTAGAGAATGGGCATAGGCTTATGAATGAGGAAAAAGGCAAGAATAGGGAATTCTGGCTCAAAACTCACAATGTGGCTGCAAATTCTTGGGGCCAGGGGGGAAAGTGAAATGGGCAGAGTTTCACTATAACTATGTTTCTCCTTGGAATGAGACCCCAAAACCTCCTTTTGTATAAAAAAAGGATGGTTATTCGGTTGGGTGATAGGCTATAAGCGGTCAATTGGTTGGGAAACTACCCAATAGCCCATAATCTCAACGAATCCCTTGCAACTTTTTATTTTTTGCAATTTTTTTGGGTATACACGGGTTGTAATGGTGCAACTAGTGTATGCACATGGGAAGTAGTGGAGCAGAGCACGTACATATTCAAAAATTGTGTTTTTAAGAAGAGTTGTTCAGTGTTGGCTTGGAAAAAATAGTAAGTAAGATGGCCTAATACTAGGTATGCATGTATGATGCAATTTAGGGTTATAACAAATGCCCCATAATGTGTGAGGTCAGAAGAGCATTTGATTTCCAAAATACATTACAAATATTCACCAACGTACGAAGCGAGTGAGCCCCGGACTAGAGTTCGGGAGGTGCTATCTTCAAAATAACAATTGTCTCACTGAGGCGGGCATACCCATGCTCGGGCTGAAATAAATCATGGCTGCCAATCAAATACACTACAGATCCATGTTATATAACTATATAAAGTGTAGCCGTGAGCAATACATAGCAGATCTACATGTCAAAAGCAAAGATATAGTTGTATAGTATCCATATTCAAGAAGCCAAAAATGTTTGATGGCTGGAGATGAGGTCTTCAGAGCTCAAGAAACAACTTCAAGATCTTCAAAAACTCGGGTAGGAGTGTAATGTGAGTGTATGACTTCACTACCCAGAGGTCTTCGACAGCTCGTTGGGGAACAAACAAGAGGATCTCGGTGATCAGGCAGAGAACCTTAGTGATTTTGAACAAGGACTTGATTGGAATTTTGGGATGGTCGGGCATGAGGTCAAGATAAAAACTGCAGAAGGGCTGACTCAAGTTGGGTAAAAATTCCCATGGACAATAGCACGATTGATGATTAGACTCAGGAAGCAAGACATTGACATAAGTTCATGATGCTGGAGGCAACACRGACTCTCCATATGTTTGGAAGGATAACCAAACAAAGGAGGACACAACTCTATGTTACGAGAACAAATTCCTAAGGTCCTATTAAATCCCAAATATTGACGAACAAATGGAAGGATGTGCTTTGTCCAAGGGTGACTCATTGTGCTACCATAAAAATAAAATACTTTTCCCATCCTCTTTTTTGGGGTATATTTGATTTTTTTGTCTTTTTCAATATTTTGGAGAGCTTGAAAAAGAATAAAAGAATGCTACGTTACAAAGGAGGAATGAGTGTCGCAAGCATACTAGTTCCAAGTGCAAGGAACACACTAATTCTTAGAGAAAGGATACGTGTGTAGGCTCTACCACAAAATTACGACACTTCTAGAGCAACAATGACGGTTTTGTGTCGCAATTCGATGGGTTTGATCCTATGGAAAAGCGAAAAAGACAACGAGGTGCAACATGTGGAGGAGGAATCCTAACTTAGATGCAGAAAGTTGGGAAAAAAACTTTTTACCAAAAGACCTTAAAAGTGCCCCATCTCTCAAAAGGTTTTTCCAAAACAAAACTAAAGTGTATCATAACATCCAAAGAGAAACTAAAGAACCATGTTAAATGATTTTAAAGCCATAAAAAATGACAAAAGGGGTCAAAAAATGACAAAAAGGGAAAAAAAAGTCTATAAATAGAAGCTGGCAGCTCATTATCACCATTGCAAATTGAGAATTGACCAAAAAGCCAAAAACAACCCTTTGTTAAAGAAGTTGATTCCAGGAGCTTCAGTGGACGAAACAAATTTCTGCTTGGACCAAGTAAGTACAAACTAGCTCTTCTTGCATTTCCATACTTTATTTTTCCATTAGCTTTAGTTTTTTGGGGGGCGCACACCTTTAAAAAAGGTCGTCCCTACGTGTACATGAGCTATCCTAATACATCCTGCGTATGCCTGTGGGCAGACAACAACTTGCCCTCCTGCATACGTGCTTGTGTCTAATACAGCCCGCGTACACCCTCAAAGATATGAAAAATTTAAAAATGCAATACTTAACTTTCCTTTGAATTTGTCATTTTGCAGAATGTATGTCCATTGGAGAGAGAGGGAGCATGAGGACATTGATCTACTAGTCGATGAGGACCCTGCAACTATGGCCACATTCAGACAATGCGGTTTGTGGAATTTCTTCCAGTGTCCATTCATGAGGGCACAACCCAGGCTACTGAATGCTTTGGTAGACTATTGGCATCCTGGCACTGAGGTGTTTATGCTCAAGGGGCAGTCATTGACTCCAACGACTGAAGACATTTATTTTCTGACTGCCCTCTCAAGGAGAGGTGAACCAGTCAACTTGCATGATTTCCCCCCCATGCCTCACAACATTGGAGAGTTGATTGGATTCCATTGCGAGTCCGACACTGAGAAAGTAGGTTCTCATGTGCCCATTAACAAGATTAACAACCTATCACTCAAAGTGATAGTTTTACTCATTCGGTGGATCACTGGATCTGCAACTTTACATCAGGCTTCCCGGGCACACATGCATTTTGTAGTGTAGTGCTTGAATGCACAGATATTTGATTGGAGCATGACCATGCTATACTGCATGAAGAGACAAATCACTGAGTAACATGGGAGGGAAAAAAAAAACTTTGGATTCATAACCATTTTGTGCTTATTTTTCTTCGAGAGAGTTCTCGGTCTCAGTCCATGAGAGACAGTGCACATGGCCTCCCTCCCACCAGTATATAGATGGGAAGCTTTGATGCTGTGATAAGGGGGAGGAAGGACCATAGAGGCCTTCGACAATGCACTTTTTTACTAGTGGGCATGACAGATTCCGGTGATAGAGGACTACCCCTACGCTGGGATCAACTTTTCCAGGGACCAGGACATGCCCATACCTCCCAGAGCAGAGCGAGGAGAGATAGGTACATTCATTTTTTGATGTTATTTAATTTTTTATTTCTTTATATATATATATCATTTTTTTATGGGAATCAAAGTATCTAACAACTATGTATCTGTTTATGTACAGATGTGGGGCCATTGCGTCCAATAGACTTCTCAAGGACTAGGCGATTTCCTCAACTAGAAGCAGTACCATCTGTAGCCGCCAGAACAACAACATTAGCAGGGGGACCTCTAGCTAGAGAGGCTAAGAGAATTTTGAGACAGGTAGAGTGGAACCTCACCGCACTCACTCACGCAGTCCCTATGGCAGAGATAAAGGATATGCTACCATCAATGCAACCTCACGTAGGTGGGGTGCCACAGAGCTGGGTCCAACTCTTTTGGAATTTGACAAACATCGTGGTTCATTATGGTAGGGCCAACAGGTTCCTTCCTTAGCTTAGTATGGACCACTTACATGCCGGGGGAATGTTTTGTATATTTTTGAGGGCATAAGCCACATGATATGTACTGGATATGTATTTTTGAGGTGCTTGCACCCACTTACATACTAAGACTTTCAATATGTGTGTGTGTGTGTGTGTGTGTGTGTGTGCATATTTTCTATCTTATGGATTACATTTATTTACAAATGTATTTACATGTGTATGTGTGTGTTTTTTCTTACATGTGTGCAATATGCCAATCTAATAATTGATTAGATAGAGTATCTGTCATTTGATTCAATCTACTAGGAACATGGATATATGTAATGTAATCAAAATAACATTCTAAGAGATGTACCCTAAGGAATCTTCAATGTAGAGTAGGATCATAAACGTGATAAACCCCGTTTAACTGGGACAGAACTAATTGTGCATCTAAGTAGACCTGGAGGTAAGAGACACCATGCGAGAAGGCATCATAAAGTAACTCTATTACTGCACTGTATTTGGTGACATTGTTTGTGGCATCATTTAAACAGATACCTCCAGAGGATAGAAACTGGCCTTGAGGTGTGAAAATCACCCAAGGTGCAAAAGCAAGCCTCTGAGTGTGTCAGCTAGTTCTGTCAGTGAACCCAACAAACACCTCTGATTCACTTGACATCTGCCACAGTGAAAAAGATGACATCAAAATGACACATCCATAAAACAAAAAGGACAAAAAAAATTGTATAAGAACTATACATATAAACAAGAAGTCGCCCAAGGCGACCCACCTATGAGTAATATTTCTTAAGATAGAGCCCATGTCTAGGCTCCGCTAAAGCGTTCCCTTCAAAATCAACCAGACGATAAGCACCCTTATTTAATACCTCCTTCATGATGAAAGTTTCAAACCACATGGGTTTGAACCTGCCTGTCCCTAGGGGATCCTTATCTTGGCCATAGACTAGGACAAGGTCGCCTTTGGAGAAAATTCGAGGATGAACAGACTGATCATACTGACACTTGACTCTTTGCTTGTGATCCTCGTTAGCCAAGGCTACATCGCGTCATTTCTCATCGAGCTGCTCGAGATATAATAAGAGTTCCTCAAGCGGTGAAGTGTCTGGAAATAATTGTACTGCCAACTTAAGAGATGGGATCTGTCATTCTATAGGCAAGAGTGCTTCCAACTCGTAAATGAGTTGAAAAGGTGATAAATTGGTGGCAATATTCACAGACATTTGTTAGGCCCACAATGCCGAGTATAACATCAAATGCCAATTTGACTTGGACAAATTGATCGTTCACTGTAGAATGGTCTTGAGAGACTTATTCACAGCTTCCACTGAACCATTCTCTTGTGGGTAATAAGGTGATGAGTGTTATTTCCTCAACCCTATCTTTGACGTTAACTTAGACATCATTTTGATCCAAAAGTGACTGCCATGGTTAGTGAAAATCTCCTTTAGTACGTCGAAACTTTCTATTATCTGATTAAATAAAAAGAGAGCTGATGTCTTGCCATCATCTTTGAACATTGGCATAGCTTCGACCCACTTTGTAAAGTAGTCTACTGCTACAATGATATAACGGTTCCCCCTAGCTGAAAGGGGTTGGAATGTGGTATAATCAATCCCCCACTTAGGAAGGGGCCAACTATAATGATGGGAAACATAGGAGCGGGGTGTGCCCTCATCTTCTGAGAGAAGATATGACACGGGTGGCACTTCTTGACCGATTCAACACAATATTTCATTAACGTCGGCCAATAGTAACCGAATCATAGAATATTTTGGGTTTTTTCCAACCCATAAAAATGACCACCACATTCTCTAGTGTGGTAGTCGTTAAGCGTGAGTTCCGCTTCTTCATGAGTGAGACACCAGTGAAGGATGCAATCTACACCTCGATGATAAAAAGTGTCCTTGAGTATGATATAGTTTTTTTCCTGATGGCGTATACGTCGACGCTCATCACAAGAAGCAGAGGCAGGGCACTTCAAATTTTGGAGATAGAATAGTATATCTCCATACCCAGGATCCGAAGATGAAATCAGAAAAAAATCTTCTTTAATCGGTGATTCTTCAGGTGTTACATCACCTGACTCGACCAGAAGTTTTGAGATAAGTTCCATAAAGACCAATGACTTTTTAGATTTTGTGGAAAAAAAATCTAAGTCAAATTCCTGGAGGATAAAAATCCATCTACTGATATTTCCTCCGATTACACGTCGTGTCAACACATATTGGAATGGATTCACAACGACAATGATGGTGGTCTTGTGAAACAAGATATAGTGACGGAACCACTGGACATGATGTACTGCTGCCAACACAAGTTTCTCAACATGGGAGTAGTTGAGTTCTGGTCCAACCAAGCCTCATCTTAGGTAATAAATCACATGTTCTTAAAGTAGATCATCGTCTTGAACCAAGACCATACCGGTGGTCGACTCTGCTGCGACCAAGTATAATAATAAATCTTTATTATAATTGGGTGGCCGAAGTAGAGGGGTGGACGTGAGGGAACGTTTCAATGCTTCAAAAGAGAACTGAGCGGCTTCATCCAAAAGGAAAGGGACACCCTTCTTTAGTAAACGCATAAACTCTTTAGTGATCTCAGCATAGTTTGTGATAAAACGTCGAAGAAAATTGGTTTTTCCCTGTAAACTCTAAAGCTGAGGGACTATGCATGGGGGAGGAAATTGAACTATCACCTCAAGCTTTAGAGGATCGACCATGATCCCTGTTGTCAAAAATATAAAACCTAAAAGACGACCCGACGTCACAAAAAAACTGCATTTTTTTGGATTCAAGCGAATTCGATAGTAGCGACATCACTCAAAGATAAGTTGGAGGTGTGTGGGATGATCAACTCTCTTCTGAGATCGTGATGCTAAATTATTGAGATAAGCCTTGACTAGGTGTTTGATATCGTGGAAAGCAAAAGACATGGCTCGCTGAAAGGTAGCTCCAACATTTTTAAGGCCAAAAGACATCTTCCGATAAGGAAATCTACCCCATGAATAGATAAAAGCTATTTTATGTTGGTCCTCGGGCTTAATCTGTATTTGATTGTATCTCGAGAAACCATCCATGAAAGAAAAGACCTCATAGCCTGCACATGCATTGACGATTTGGTCAATGAATGGGGTGGGGAAATTATCCTTTGGACATTCCTTGCTCAAATCATGGAAGTTCATAGATACGTGAATCGTTCCCTGCTTTTTGTTGACTAGAATGAGATTTGACACCCATTGAGTCAATTAGACGGGGTAGATGAAACCAACTTTGAGTATTTTCTCTACTTCAGCCTTGATAGCTGCTGCTTTCCAAGGATTAACCAGATGAAGCTTTTTCCGGACTGGCTTGGCGTCAGGGTAAGTCATTATTTCATGTTCGATGATTCTTTGATCAATGCTTGGCATTTCCTCGTAAGAACAGGAAAAAACGTCGCAGAATTCTTTAAATAAATCTGTATAGATTTGAATCTCCTCGGGGGAGCAATCCACTCCGACAGATACATTCTCCATGACACCAGGGGTTCTGGAGATATCAATAGGTATCATTTTAGCGATGGTTGCCTTATTACCTTCGGCATAAACTGCGTGCATAGCCAAAGGATTGATAGGACAAGACCTATCTCCAGTCATAGTCAACACGAATTTACTGGCCTCAATTCTTCCTAAATCCAGGAGAAAATAAGATCTGTGATGGAGATCATCCCAGGGTTTGTCTGGACTAGTCAATTCCTCTATAATCACCTCGTCAGATGGAAAGACCAATTCTAAGGAATCGATAGTGGAGAGTGAACCTTGAGCCCAGGTAGGCTCAAAAATTGGATCTAACTTCTGTGTGGAAGTCATATCAAGGTTAGTGGAAGCTTACTAGACTATAGATTACACAACCTCTTCCATGGACAAGGGCATGGACATGCCATGATTCCCTATCCCTTCCATTGCGGCCGATGGGGAAGGAAGATTCCAAGGATCATTAAAGTAAGTCATGCGAAATGACGACACTTGAAATATTTCAGGCTTAGGCTAGTCGAGCACAACTAATATCATGTTGACATCACCAAAGGGATGTGGGTAATCAAAAGTACCCATGAGAGGTGGGTACAAACCAACCCCCACATTAACGATGTCGAGCTATGGGTTATCAATCATCATGACCGTGGATTCCCCTGATGAAGGGTTAGGCCTAGAGAAGGACAATTGATCAATGGTCATGATTCGACCGTCGTGTGGAGAAAACAAGACCCAAAAAACTGTAGCAACCACTGCATGCATGGCATATGTCCAACTCCTTCCTAACAGGAGGTTGTAGTCAAGAGGCGCATTGACCACTTCAACTTCGATGCATACGGTCTTTCCTCCTAGTTGCACGACAAAAGAAGGAATGATTACATGTGGTCTGAACTAATGACCATCGGAAGCAGTGAGAAGAGTAGGTGAAGGAGACAAAATAGGTTAGCCAATGGCCTTCCAACATGCCAATGACATCACACATGTCGAGGCACCCTCATCAACCAACATGCAAAAAATGTTCCAGGTAAAATATTTCATGCTGTAAGCCACTACTATCTAAAACACGACATAGTATGGGAGATGAGGCTTCAAGTCGGTTGTATCAAGCGTGATAGTTTCTGGATTACATGTCTCAGTAGATCCTAAGGCAACTAGCAGAGCTTTTCTCTGCAAAGGGCAGCTCTGGAGGACCTCCAAAGTAGACATCATGCAAGGGGTTTGTGACAAATCCTCCACCACAGAGTAGTTCTGGGCGGCCCTCGCATTTGGATTATGTGAAGCCTTCTTGAACTCCCTTTCTGGGATGTGTGTCATTGTTTCTCATATCGTTCTCTCGATTTGGAGAGGAATAGAAGGGTATTTGGATTCTTTACCCTTTTCAATAGTACTTGGCATTCCATAATCGTGTGCCCTAGTAGCTATGTGGGATTCACCTTTCAACATATAAACATTCAAGGTCGAGGGATTACTAGACGATGAAGGGGGTCCCTGACTGCCCCCATCTGCATTTGCAGAGGCTTGAGTTAAATTTTTCCCATGTGGAAATGGGTTTGTTAACCCAGCAGGCTGTTTCTGCGCTAGTAAATTTTGGGCCTCCGCGAGTCGAGGGCACATGTGAGTCGGGTGGTCTTCCATGAAAAGGTTACACAAATGATTTGAATTCTTTCTCTCTATGTTGCCCCCACCAACATTATTGGTGGGTTTCTTATCCCCCTTACCCCTCTTTCATTGTTTCTTATTCTCGTCGGCTTGCTGGTTGGATTTTGGGTTTGTCAATTGCACACTGTGTACATCTGACGTTTGAGTAGGGGAAGCAATTGAACCAATGGTTTGGCTGGCCACTATCTGCTGTATCGATAATTGCTGCAATTGGTTCGACAACTGATCAATGGGCTTTGCTTCTGTTGAACTGATAATGCCATCGACATGTGGTCCAGACTTCTATCTTTTCTTGTCAAGTATAGACCTCAGTGCATCTGGCAAGATTTCATA
The DNA here is from genome assembly GCA_032191745.1 of Picea mariana. Lineage (NCBI taxonomy): Eukaryota > Viridiplantae > Streptophyta > Pinopsida > Pinales > Pinaceae > Picea > Picea mariana. The sequence continues at coordinate 461,640 of JASDQU010101945.1, forward strand.
AAGTAAACCAGACTGAGAGTAAATCATCTCTAGCTGTTGAGCTCTCATAATCGCTTCTTATTCTGAAAAGAACCCTGACGTTGCTATGTCTTTGGATACCTGAGGGACCAAATAATTGATGAACCACTCTAGTAGGAAAGTAGGTGGGATTGGTACCTTTATCAAACTCTTCCGATGTCTCCATTCTTGGATGTGATCAGAGATATGGTCCGCCTTCATCTTCTAAAAGTTGGCCAACAATTCGGTGTCGACATTGTATCTCATAGGTAATTGGAAATGGTTTAAGAAAACCATTGCCAATTCCCCAAAAGTCGAGTATCTTGAGCAGTCGAGCTCAATGTACCATTTCACAAAACTCCTGATGAGAGTACGTTGAAACAGACACAACTATACAGAGTCATCTTTCAATGATTTGGATGAGAAACATAGGTGAAAGGTAGTCACATGATCACCTGGATCTTCATTAGGTTTTTCTTCAAACTTTGGAATGTCTAAGGGAAACTTAGTCGGCATGGGAGGCCAACGTGGATCGTGAAAGATTGGGCCATTTAATAATCTTGACAAGTCTGGAAAATGCAAAGTTTCCAGAAACGATAACTTAGGTTGTTGAATATGTACAGGAGGATAGCGGCCTGGGTTTTGGCTGGCACCAGGTTTCCAGAAAAAGTTAGGTTGTTGGCCTAGGTTGTAGTAAGAACCATGGCCTTGGCTAGCATTCAGATACTGCACTTGTTGAGACATCATTGGATGACTCCCGTAATAGGACGTAGTGGGCTAGGAAGGGATTTCTCCTGACATTGTGTTCTAAAGGTTATGGAAAGGGTTTTCCCCTGTCGATCCGACGGACATAGGTATTGAGCCTTGGCTGGGGTTCCATTGACTATGGAAGGGATTGCCCACAGTCAACATCCCTGACGAGGGAATTGATCCCTTCCACAGATTCCAAGATCCTTGAGAAGTGTGTGTCCCCTATGCAAGAATAGTACCTTGCATAGGATTTTGTGATCCAAAACCAGGGTTTCCCCCAGCCGAGACGGAAGCTGACAAGAATGCGTTGTTACAAAACACACCGAACAAAGAGAATGACAAAGAACCCACCCATGTGGTACTAGAAGAAGGTCCTTGACTACTTTCTCTAAACAAGTTGTAGTTCATGTTTGGCCAGGTGGGTTGCTGAGAAGCACCACTGAGCGAGGGGGACGGCGGAGGTATATGTCCCCCGCTGTAAGGGGAAGAATTATAGGGTAGGGGGCTAAGGTTCCCCTCATGTACCCTTGTAGAGGAGAACTTGAGCTCCTTGCCCCCAGACCCCTGGTCTATAGGGTGGAGTAGGAAAGGATCGAGTTCATATCAAAACCAGGCATCCTGTATGAAAACAGAGGGCCTGTCACACTCTACATGAAAGGTGCAGTGATTGTCGCCATAGACAGAATCAGACCACCACTCGAGGTAGAGGTGGTCAAGACCATAGTGGCCTGGAGTTGCGAAGGTGATTTAGGAGGAAGAATGCCCCCAGTAGTGGCATCCGTAGAGGGATTATGAGGACTCCCTGATGAAGTAGCAACATTTTCTTCCATCGCTGCTCGTAGGACTATCTGACACTCTTGATGCATTACCCTTGGAGGGGCAAGATGTATCAAAAGTGGTGCCGACAAGTCAATTATCGAAGGTTTGTACAAACCAAGAGCTTCCACTCCAACATCAGAAATAGTCGGTTCCTATAGATATGAGTGTTATCCTCTCAGAGTTGGCTCAGGTACAGTTTCTTGTGGCTCGGTCACCTCAAATGACCTTTCCTGGTCAAGTCTTTGCCTTTGTGGTGGCGGTGGTGGCTCCAATTTAACCAGCGACAGACCCAAAATCCTTCACGACCGGTGGAGCTCTCGATATTCCACAGTGAGAAAATCAATGACACACTAAGTATTTTATAACTTTGAAGACCAAGACACACACTAGAAAAGTCCCTATGAGATATATCAAGAAAACCACTATAACTAGTTGGAAGAATAGTTACACCAACAAACACTAGAGAAACTTACCAGTGCAAGTGCAACTCAAACACGGAATCAGCCTCTGAGTATAATCTGCAAAGTGTGGCCCGATGTCTATCTTAGGTACCACAGTATACCCCCGCAGTCACCTGTCTAAGTCCCTAAAAAAGTGAAACTAGGTTGCCAGCTCGTGAACGATTACTAGGTGGGTACAGTCGACAGTTAGATGGACCGCAATGAGTAGGGTATCAAGACCGAAACCTATCGAGGGTATCGAAAGCAAGTGTTCTGAAATATGACTGAGGACCTCGAATGGATTCGAGACCCACGAAGCTCGGTGGAAAATGAAATCAAYAGAATCCCAAGATAAGTCCTCTATATGCGTTCCCCACTATGTTTGGTTCGACTTTGGAGGGGTTATCTCCGCTACCTTTCCGCACATGACCCCATGTTTAACCCCTGTGTTAGGGGGGGGTCCTAGATAATTTCCATGCTACTGGACTTCTACACTCCCTAGTACAGACTCGTATGTTTGTTTTATAGCCTTGAAGATTTTCCTCTCCAACCTAAATCAAGGCTCTAGCCTAGTCTAGTTGATGGACCCTACAAACACAAAGTTTGGTTAATTTTAATTAATCATTAATTTTAAGTGGTTTATCTTAAGTCAAATGAATAGAAATGAAACTGGTGGTGTTTGTAAAGAGATGAAAGAGAAGAAAAAATGTTGGAAACAAAATTACTTATTTTTCAAAAGATTTGCAACTTGAAAACTCTTTAACCAACTTTTCTAACTAACTTGCTTTCCAAGATATTTTAAAAGAAATAACCTAAAATTGAATTTCGCTCAACTACGAGCTACTTAAAGTCCTAAGTATTTAGTAAAGAAATTAGGAAAGAACTATTATTTCTGACAAGTAAAGACAACTAACCTAACTACTTAACCAAACAAGAAAATGAAATCTTTATTTATTTATTTTATGCTTCAAAATAAGAAACTTGAAAATGAATTCTTTTCTTTTCTTCTAAAGCAAGAAAAAGGGAACAGTGCAGACAAGGCAAGACCAGATAAACTGACTTCTGGTCTACTATGGATTGCAGGGAGTCACTGAAGGAATGAAAAAGGCTAAAAAATAAAAGACTCACAGACTCATCAAAAACCCTTTCAACGAAAAACACAAGCGATCTTGAAAGATAAAGAAATTGACATCAAACCTAGGCTATAAAGATTGTCACTACAGAGACCAATACTAAATCAAGAAACCCCTGAGAAGTCATACTTCAATCAGGTAAGAGGATGACTACCTCTTCTTAAGAAAAAGGCTTCCTGACACATGCACGCTACTGACACTAAAGCAACCTGCGTATGTACACAAGATTTCCAAAGGTAGGGCGCATATGTATGTGTGCAGACCCATTGAAGGCTGCATACACCTCTGTAACTTCTAAAAAAAAATTAAAACTAACAGTCAAGCTGACCAGGTAGGGAGTACTGGTATCGCAGAATATAATCCCTTGAAGACTCAACAACTTACAAAGAAATCAAAGAGGTAATTAAACCAATTAAAACACCCAAAAACATCCCCTAAAAACCCTAGATGCTCCCCAGTACGGTCGCCAATTCTGTTATAGTGGGAAAACCCCCCTACAAACTACACTAGGGTTCTAAAGTGCAGGCATAGCTAACCGTCTAAAGTCTCCTACTTTTAACAACTATCCCAACAATACCCCATATTCATGCATAAAATACAAAGTATAAGGATTCGACAGTCTTACCTTAAACTCCGTGTTTGGTGTCGATCCTTCTGCGTTCAGTCGCTTCTCGACTACAAGTCTCCTCGCAAGGCTAACCTACATTCACCAAAAGAAAAACAAGAAACTACGAACATGCATCTTATATATGAATTAATGGGTTAGATGTCATAACAAAATGTAAATCAAACATAAAGATTGAACACATCATATGGCAGGATGAAAAAAATACTTCTTTATATTAATCTCACAAAGTCACTTACAAAATGAGATTGGTGACTGCTCCTCGAACCCGGTCCTGGGCTCCTCTTTACCAAGCTCCAACTTCTTCCATGTATCCTTCTTCTCTCACACTTCTCTTTAGAGAATGGGCATAGGATTATGAATGAGGAAAAAGGCAAGAATAGGGAATTATCGCTCAAAACTCACAATGTGGCTGCAAATTCTTGGGGCAAGGGGGGAAAGTGAAATGGACAGAGTTTCACTGTAGCTATTTTTCTCCTTGGAATGATACCCCAACACCTCCTTTTATATGACAAAAGGATGGCTATTTGGTTGGGTGACGGGATATAGGCAGTCAATTGGTTGGGAAACTACCCAATATCCCATAATCTCGATGAATCCCTTGCAACTTTTTATTTTTTGGAACTTTTGTGGGTATAAATGGGTTGTAATGGTGCAACTAGCATATGTACGGGGGAAGTAGTGGAGCAGGGCGCATACATATTCAAAAATTGTGTTTTTAAGAAGAGTTGTTTAGTGTTGGCTTGGTAAAAATAGTAAGTAAGATGGCATGATGCCAGGTATGCATGTATGGTGCAATTTAGGGTTATAACATGTATGGTGAAATTTAAGGTACACATGTCTAAATTTCACAAATTTTATTTAGTTGACTACATGCTGATTTACATCTAGATGGTATGAATTTCTAGTTTCTTGTTCTCTGTTTCATTGTTATTGTATGGATTTATGATTCAACCAAGAGAGACGTCATCCTTATGCAGTTTATGGTCTATATTGTTGAGGACATGCCCTTTTGTTTAATCTATCTGTAGCCCAAATATGGTAGCACAACAACCTTTATCCATTCAAGTTTCGTCTACATGCTTCCTTTTATTTTTGTAGTGCTCTGATAGTTGCTCCTATTAGATTATTGACTATTATACATGTCATTGTGGTTTTTAAATTTTATGGTGACCTTGCTTACAATAGCATAGCCCTTCGGTGCCTTTTGGTTTTAATTGCGTGTAAAATTTTCTTTCTGAAGCTTATTTGATTATCCACTGCGAGATTTTCGCCCATGAATTTCCATTCTCATGGATTTGCCTCCCTCCTGGTTCTTCTTACGTACTCGCTCACTTCCACCTATATTTACCTATCGTTGCCTGAGCCTTAGAATATGGATTTGGATTGAGGACTTGTTTTTATTTTGACTTTGCATTGTTTTATACCTGGAGTAAATATCTTAATCTTCTCATGACAACACGAACCCCTACCCCAACCTTTCCACCTATTTTCATTTTTATTTTACCGATCAGAGAAGCGCATTCTAAATGATTTTTTTAAGGAATTTAGAAAAGGCAAGGTAATGTTTTTTTATTACTGGTCAAAGAAGCTTATTCTAAATGATTTTAAGGGATTTAGAAAAGGAAAGGTATTCTTTTCTTTCTATTATTACCAATCACTTTATATTGCAATTGGGAACATATTTCTCTCAATCCACCACCATAATTTAGAATTGAGTTATAGGTAACAAAATCACATTCTAGGAACATTAATCAAATCAAGAGATTCTTGCTTATTTATGGTGCAACAAATACCCAATGAACCAAGTATACTTTACTTTGATTCAAGTTTTTAACTTTACTATGCTTCGTCATTGGAATGTTTTATTTAGATGCATATTCCTTAAGCTTGATTTATTCCTTATAATCACTCATAACTAGCATAACTTTCATAGCCTTTGGGATTTGTCTATGCTAGTAATTTCCATTTTTAGACATTGAAATAAAAAAACAAAAAAACAAACGGAGGGTTATCTTGACTTGTCTTCTGGCTGGGTGATTGGGCCGATTGACCCATCCTCCTACCAAATTATAGCAGTAAATATAATTAATTTTATTTATGATAGTGGACAGAGGACGTAAAGGTTGTATTTATTGGCAATGATTGTATGCTAGGCGACTTAAACACTTTCCCAGTTTTATTTTGTTTGGAACGGGGTCTTACGTCCATGGCCATGTGAACGGAAAGTGGCAGTTTTTTTTATTTGATTATAATAGTTCTAAAGCCATATTACTTACCTTGTGCACGCAAAGCATAGTATGGTGTAATTATGCCTGTAAAAAGATTAATTGGCCAAGTGGCCACTCCCTTGATTTTATGTTCTGCTATTTCTAAGCATGGCAGTAGTGGTTTCTTTGTTAGGTGAATTTCGATTTAATAACAGTTGGCCATCTAATTAATTCTAATCTGCATTTAAATATTTAAATATTCCTTGTTTGAGAATCACAATTTACTGATCGCTGGTAAATGTAATATTTCTAAATCCGAGAATATTGGTTTAAATACACCTAGATTTTTATATCCTTTAAATAATTACCAGAGATTTTAATATAATACACAGAGATTTAAATAACTACAACGAGATTTAAATAATCACACAGAGATTTATAAATGTTTAGTGGTTAGCACTGGAAGTTTTGTAATTTAGGAATATTTTGTCATGAGTATGGCAGCTGAAATTATCACAGGGGACCTACTATTGTGGTTATCCCATTTAGATCAGTTGATTGTTTTACAGTTTAAGGTATTATTTATGATCAGTGTGATTATCGCTAATTATAACTTAATCTTTTTACAACAGTTTAATAATTCATTCATTTTGCAACTGTCATAATCGTTTACTTTTATTAATGTGTTATCGCAGTTTAACAGTCTTTCTTTTACATCAGTCTTAAGGGATAATTACATTAATGTGTTATCTCCTCATAATAGTTCAATTGATTTACAATAGTCTTATCTATTTTAATTGGCCGTACTATGATTCTCTTTATGGCAGCGTTATTCATTTTCACAATAGGGAATTGATTAAAGACTTATTGAATCCTTGATGTGGTTAGTGGAATCCTTTCTTGGAAATTGGTAATTATTTAATTATGAGTTTTTGTTGAAAAATTTAACCCTGTATTGAATATCATTACCTTGCGTGTTGTTAGCATTGATTGAATAGAGTGATATCGTTATATATTCCATTATAAGGTATGACAATTAAGTTTGGGGTTCCTAGCATTTGGTGATTGTGTCTTGAGTTTAAGTATTCATGACTGTTTAAGTTTGTGCCTTAGTTACAATCATGCTTGTCACACATTTGCGGCATGATTCCTTATGACGGGATCAAGGCGAGCTTGAGAGACATGCATGTATGATAACCTGGAATTGAGTCTTGTGCTTCCCTATGTGTGTGTGTTTGTTCATTGTAATTGGTGATTATGCTTGGTTCTGTAACGTTTTAATGTGATTGATTTCTTGGTCGCCGTAAAGGTTCTAGTTACTAGTCGTCGAAGCTGTTGTGTTTGGATTGATAGATGTTGTATTTTAGCTTAGTAGGCATGATCTTGGGTGTGTTAGGTGGGAAGTAGACACCTCCTTGTTCCTCAAAACATTCATCAACATTGAGATCTTAAATGGTCAAAATTGATGGGAACCTGGGATTGAGCGTTGCTTATGTGTCCTAGAGGTCCTAATCTTGTAGGGTAGGACGAGCTGGTAGTTGTTTTTATTTTTGTCTAATTGATTTTCATATGTTGCATCCAACTACATGATGTGATAGTATGATAGGTCATTATATTTTCTATTTCCTGAATTGCGTGCGTTGTGTTCGTCATCGAGTTGTGTTGATTGACTGTTGTTGTTGTTACTTTCCTGCTTTAAAAAAAAAATAAAAATTTGCACTTTCTATGCCTTGCATGTTTTCTTAACGATGGGGGTCAAATGTGCAAGAATTGAGGTCAAATCCATTTTGGCAGGGTGTTGGAGGCAATGTGAGTTTATCAATATTGATTCCCAGGGGGGGAGCAGAAGGCCTTTCTATCCAGTGGAACCCAACTACAATCATTCTTGAGAACTTGTTTACAACTAAATGTACTATCTTAGCTCAATATTGCATGATTATCTCTAACAAGGAAGGGTTTCTAACCAATGTCTATGGGCCGCATCGCCATATTGAATTATTTTTTTTTTGGAAAATTTGGAAGGTCTCAAAGAAATCATCCAAGACAGATGATGGATCCTGGGGGGAGACTTAAACATCATTCTCTCCCTAGAAGAAAAGAGAGGAGGTAATCACTGACTAGATGGGGATAGTGAGGGACTCAAAAATATTGTTAACAACCGTTGTCTTGTGATCTTGAAAACATTAATGGAAATTTCACTGGGACCAATAGGAGATTGAGATCTCAAAATATTGCTTGTCGTCTAGATTTCTTCCTCATTTCATATCCTTTGATGTTGGACAACCTTCTCATGGAATCTAGCATCCTTTCCGTGGCAGGCTTTGACCACTAACCCATCCAACTATGGTTATATGTTGCGGGATGCCCTTGACACAAACCATTTCTCTTTAAGAAATTTTTGTTTTACCACGTCAACTTCAAGGAAAACATTTAACATTGGTGGGAGGAAGCAACCATTCATATGGCACTCTAATGTACCGATTCCAACAAAAACTAAAAAACATCAAGAAACATCTCAAATAATGGAATAAAAATGTCTTTGGGAACATCTTTCAAGCCCAAAGGGACCTGGAATGAAAGCTAAAGGAAATATAATAGGAGATCATGGCTTAGGGATGCTCAGAGAAATTGAAATTATAGGAGGCACATAACAAGCAATAGTTGGAAGATAGGTATGCTCAAGAAGAAACCTTCTAGTGTTAAAAGTATAGAGTGCATTGGCTTAAAGAGGGTGAAAAAAAACCAAATTATTCCATCGATCCATGATTCAGAGAAGGCATATCAATCAAATCACTAAGTTGGAAGACGCTTAGGGGAAACCAATCATGGATCATCCTAGCATTGGGCAGGAATCAGTTAGAAACTATCAAGATCTATTGGCAGATCATTTCCCAGACATATCTCAAGCCATAGCCAAAATAACTCAGCATATTCCCTCTCTGATCTCGACTGAGAAGAATGAAACTCTCCTAAGGCCAATAATGCTAGAGGAGGTTGACCAGGTTATCAAATACATGCCCACTATCAATCCACATAGCCAAATGAATTCACCACATATTTCTTCCATCACTATTGGCACTTGGTTCGGGAAGAAGTATGACAACTTATAGAGGAATCTTGACAAACTCAGAGTGTACTTCTAGCACTTAACACCAATTTTCTCACCCTACTCCCCAAGGAGAATCGTGTCTCTCACACAAAACAGTTTTGACTGATCGCGCTCTGTAATGTCATCATCAAGCTTCTCATAAAGGTAATCTCACCTCGACTTAAGCCCCTTCTTCTTTTCATTATCTCGCATGAAAAATCAGGCTATGAGAGGGGATCTAAACCATGGATAGTGTTATCCTGACACATGAGGTCATTCATTCCCTAAATTCTTTCAACACTCATGGCATGCTCATTAAGCTTGATTTCCATAAATCCTTTAACAAATTGAGCTGGTAGTACATGCACTTTCTCCTTTTGGCTTTTGGTTTTAATGAAAATTGGGTAAATTGGATAATGACCCTCACATCCTCATATTTTTGCTCCATCATAATTAATGGAGTGGCTTTCCACCCTTTCACCCCTTCTAGAGGAATTCACCAACGAGATCCCCTTTCTCCCTTCCTTTTTGTCATCATGAAGGTCTCAACCACTACATCAAGGATTCCATCAATGATGGCTCTCTCAAAAGCCTCTCCTTACATGGTTTTCCCCCTCCTATCTCGCACAACCAATTTATTAATGACACAATGATGATGGGGGTCCCCATGTCCAAAGAAGCTCGATGCATCCTTAGAATCCTCAATGATTTTAGTGAAGCCTGTGGAACCTCCATTAACACTTAAAAGTCCCATATCTTCTTCTTCAATATTACTAGGGAAATTCGGGTCTTCATCACTCGTCTCCTGAGCTTCAACAGGATCTCCCTTCCTTCCAAATACTTAGGCATTCCTTTCATTAACAATTCCCTCCGCAACAGTTCTTGGGAGAGTTTTCTTTCATCCCTTGATAAGCACCTCAACTCTTGGAATTTTTCCACTCTAAATCTAGCAAACTTCTTAGTTATGCTAAAATCTGTCTTGCATGCCATCCCAATTTATGTGTTCTCTACCTTGGAAGTCCCCAAATATATGTTAAAATCCATCAGAAATATCCAAAGTAACTTCCTCTATAAGGGAGATAAAGAAATATCAAAATGGGCTTTAATTAAATGGGAGAATATTTGCAAGCCTAAACTTGCTAGTGGCCTCAGGCTAAGAGATCTTGACTTGCTTAACTTGATTATGGGGGCCAAAATTTGGTGGAGGTGTTTTAAAAATCCAGGGGACCTTTGGGCTACGTTGTGGTGGTATAAATATACTCATGCAATGGAGGAAGCTCAGTTCATCATATGGAATGAATAAAGACATGGCTCCCTAATCTGGAATGCATCCTAGAAAAACCGCTCCTTGGTTCAAGATCATGCCTTCTCGGAAATCAGGGATGATAATGAGGCTCTTTCTTGGAAAAACTTGTGGTAATAAATTCCACCATTGCAACATTTATACCAATTGGAAATCCTCCAAGAACAAATGGACCAGGATAGACCTCTCTGTGTAGAGGATCTATGGAAAGTCTCTACTTCCTCCTCAACATGGAGGGAATGGAAAATCACTAAAATAGGCCTTTAGATTCTAGCAGATATAGATCTAGGTCATTGGAAAGAGGAAGAAATGATGTGTATAATATGATAAAGCATGACGTAGATATCCTCTGATGGGGACACTCATCAAAATGGGTTTTTAGTGTCAAGGAGGATTATGGCCTAAAATCCCTCTTCCATCTACTATCAAAGAAGAACTTTTGGAGCAATATATAGCAAGCCAATATGTGTCCCAAAGTAAGAACCCTCCTTTGGATAGTATCCCACAGGAACATTTTAAATTGGGACAACCTTCGGAAAAGGGGATTCATTAGGCCTTCAGTTTGTCCCTTTTATCTTTGGTAAGAAGAAACCATGGAACACCTGTTCAACTAATTCCAATATATCTCAAACATCTGGGACCTAGCTGCTCAAATAATGTGCACCTTAGATTGAAAAAGGGATAACATTGTTACAACGATTGATAATTGGAGAATCTCTTCTTTAAAAAAATTGGTGTTAAATTGCATCTGGTATCTTTTACTGGGTTTTTTAATGTGGCACATATGGAAAGAGAGAAACAAAATAATTTTCCTCTCAACTCAGCTGCCTTGGATCACGATCTGGCTAAAAATTCAAGGGAATATCTTGGAAATGCTCAAGAAAAAGAAATGGATTGTTGAATATCTATCTCATGATCATGAGGAAATGTGCATTTTTCTCAAGTGGAATATATTCCTAACCCTAGACTTGGATCCAAATTATTCATGCACTCCCTTGGTCACAAGTTCAGATATTTAGACACACCCTCCTCATGCCTTTCTTAAACTAAATTTTGATGGAACTTCTAAGGGAAATCTAGGGCCGGAAGGTTTTAGTGTCTTCATCCATGATGGTTAGGGTTTGGTGCACCACATCCTTGTAGGTAGCCTTAGACACAACTCAAACAATGAAACTGAGCTATAGGCACTCATCTGACTCATTTAGATCACATTACAGCTTGGAATTCAACAACTCATTATTGAAGGAGAATCTCAAATCATCTTGGATTTGTTTTCTAAGATTATAACTGGATCATAGCTAGTGAGGATTATCCCCAATTCAAGGCTTCTTAGTAATATTTAATTCTTACAATATATGTTTCTCTTGAACCTAGTATTGGTGCCTTATCATATAAGATGTGATGATAATAAGTTCAAAGATAAACTAGCCAATCATGGGGTGAATAGAATGGAACATGATCTAAGATGTGGGAGTGATCAAAGACCCATGCACCCCTCATTCTTGGAATGCACACAGTTGGATCTACAAGAAGACACACCCCTGGCTGTGGTTTCAACGTAGGGTTAATGAAAGCCTACTCGGAAATTGAGCTACCCGCCACTTGGCTACCTGATTACCTAGGTGGTTTAAGGGAGAAACTTAAGTACTTCTCTGGTATTCAATATGCAATCTTTTTCTGGTGTTTGGAGCACGAGATCACAAGAAAGAGTACAAGAAAGGTGAAGGGTAGTACTACTCCAATCATTCAATCATTTATCATGCAAGTTCTAAATTTAAGGCTTTCTCACTATGGGAAGGAGATGGAAACATGCAATGGAATGTTTCTTAATGTAGTGAACTTTGAGGAAAAAAATGTTCCATTCTTATGATAATGGTTTGAGGTAAGAATTCAGACCCCCTCACCCATTTTATTTTTCTTTCTCCCTCATTTAATGCCTTGTCTCTGGGAAAGAGGGTTATTGTGCAGAGGGAGGATTTCTTCTTGGCAATGGGGAGTACACTAGGTCAATCCAGAGTGTTCATTTGTATATTTAGGTAGGGAAGGCATCACTTCACCTCATCATATTGTAGTCTTGCAGAAGGAAATGGTTACTCGGGAAGATAAGACTTAATTACATCCCACCTTGGAGGATTCATTCTTCCGGGGATGAAAAATTGAATGGTAGGAAGATGAAACTATGGCTACGGGTGAGGTAATCCTCTTGGGAAATTTCAACAACCAACCAATCCTAGATCCAACTCCACCAAATAAAAAATATTATGCAGAAGCCAAACACATGGAATATGGATGCTCTCCTTCTCCACCTCTAAATTCTCCTCAGGTGGAAGTTCATTCCAATGCAATGAATGAAGACTCCCAATGGGTGTATTCTATCTTAAATATCCTTTATGAAGTCATAAGTGAAGTTGCAGATTTAAATTACAAAATGAAGCAGCTTGAAAATAAGTTTTTCATGCTTCTAGCTCTTCGCTCTTAGCCGATGAATCCCCAACATGATTTTGAAATGGAACCTATAGATGCAGTCAATATAGACATGCCTATTATGTTGTCATCATGCCACATGGTCTTCTCATCTGTTGACAAATAATCTCTCAAGGGATCGTAATGAGTCCAGGTTGTTGGAAAAATAGCTGAGAGGGGGGGGGGGTGAA
>JASDQU010101945.1:474708-491934 GCA_032191745.1 Picea mariana
TATATAAGCTTGAAACTTTTCTTGTTATTTTTTGAATCTTTCTCGATTATTATTTAATGTGTTGTTGATAAATTAACATGCATAGATATATAATGTTTGATCAATCACATAGAATACACAGAGACACTGATTTTCATGAGGAAACCCATAAAGGGAGAGAACCTCTTCTTCTTCGGATGTCAATCAAGATCCAACTTTTATGTACATCACAGTCTTTGAGAACCAACTCAAATATGAGGCTACAACCTTTGATAGCAAGCTACAACTTGCAGAGAGCACCAACTCTCAGGTTTCTCTAGCACCTACTAGATGGAAGCACCAACTACCAGAATATCTTTTAGCACCAACTAGAATTTAGAGGACTACAATCCTCCCTAGCACCACCCTACCACCCTGATTATAAATGTTTTCTTGAATAATACTAGATGTTTCAACACTTAACACTTATTCTTTATTTTGCAATTATGCTATGCTTCTGTTTGTTCATGGTTGGCTCCACTTGCTGTCTCTTTACTGTTCTGCAATACTTCTCTGATTCTATATGCTATGCCACATCTCTTCTCTTTCGCACCTACACACCTCTTCGCTCCTCCAGAACAATGTAAAAAAAAACACAACAACCCCCTATTGCTCTGCGTGCTTCCTTTTATTTGCATGCCAAGTCCTCTTCATGTTTTGCTAACACAACACCTCTTCCTCTTCTCAAGTGGTTATCCTAAGTCTCTTTTTCTTATCTGACAGTGAGACCCTCCATCTTCTCTGGTGGATTCCTGAGTCTCTTTGGCTTCTATAGCAATTAAAGTCAGTCATTCTCTGTTATTTACAGGAGGTCCTTGCAAAGTTTACCCGTGCGAACAAGCACCGGGTGCAACGTTCCTCTCCACATGACCACTAGTTGTGACCACACACCAACCAAAAAGGCGCTACTTGACTTCGTACTTTGCGAGCTCTGGCGAGCAACTTACTCCCTTTTCTCAATTTCTGAGTCGACGAATACTCTAGACGGACACTAGCTCCTTCCGCTGGGCCCTTCTCTCCATACAACCTTAGGCTATGACCCATGGCTTAATCTCTTAGGTGCTTCATGACTTTGTATTTCATGTATTCTGCTGCAAGTCACCTCAATTCTCACAACTTTCGAAAATCTGAGGTGAAGCCTAGCGATGCTAGCTCATTCCCCTATTCTCTGTTGATGTGATCTCTGGCTATGACCACATGCTAATAAAAAAGGTGCTTTGCAACTTTGTGTTTTGTGATCTCGTGAGTTATTTCTCCTCCATTGTTCGATGTACGAACTCCCGAACTCTGAACTTCCCTGTGTCAGATCAATGGTCCATGACCATCCTTGATCTGCATGGATCTCTGCCAGGTTCCCTTTGTATCCCATGACTCAGATCTCCTCTTCGGTGCTCAATCCGATGGCCACTTTCACTCCTTCTCCTGACCTTATGAGACCATATCTATGGTCCATGCTCTCCTTTCATCCAACGACTGTGATCAGCTTCGCGAACTTGAACTTCACGAGTTTTTGCTTCTCCTATCTCTTATTTCCAAATTTTCAAATTAGCACAATGTTGATCTCTCATGACGTTTCCTCTGGATCCAATGACTTAGATATCCTCTTTGCACTTCACGAGGTCGAAAATTGGATCACCTCCTTTCTTTTGTTTCTCGATTTTTGAAATCTGCTCTCATCCGATCGACGACCCATAACATTCCTCAATCCAATGGTCTAGATCTCATCAGTTCTCGATCCAATGGCCACTGTCACTCCTGTTCTTTACATTAATGACAAGAACACTCTTCCTATAAACATGCCAACAATCTCCCCCTTTGGCATGGATGGCAACCTTGAAAAGCTGCACTATTATTCTTAGAACTCCAACTGTATCATCCAGACAACACCTTTTTCTCACCCTTTGACATCAATGTCAAAGAAAAATTGAGAGTGACTCTCCCCTTGATTGGATATACTATGAGCACTCTCCCCCTGATCACATAGACTATTTTAACTTGATAATAGGGTCACGCCCAACTTCTGGCGTAGATACTCAAACTGAGCTTTTGCAAGCGGTTTAGTGAAGATATCAACAATCTGATCTTTGGATGGAATATAATGGAAAGAAATAACAATGTTGGATATGTTCCCTCAAGAAGTGATACTTGATGGGTATATGCTTGGTCTTGGAGTGAAATATAGGATTCTTTGACACACTAATTGCACTGGTATTATCACAGTGAATTGGGATCGGTGCAATATAATTTACCTCCAAGTCTGCAAGTGTGTGAATCATCCACAATACTTGGGTACAACAAGTGGCAGATGCAATGTATTCAGCTTCTGTAGTCGATAAGGAAATGGAACCTTGCTTCTTGCTCAACCATGCTATAAGAGAATGTCCTAAGAAGAATGCACCTCCACTCGTACTTTTCCTTTCATCCATGCAGTTAGCCCAATTAACATCTAAATAGACTGATAATTGAAAATTCTGATTCCTAGGATACCATAGGCCATATTTCATTGTTCCTTTCAAGTATCTGAATATTCTTTTGACAACTATCAAATGAATCTATTTAGGTGAAGATTGATACCTTCCTACTAGTCCAACAACATGCATTATGTTTGGACGGGATGTTGTGATGTACAACAGGTTGCCTATCATAGAACTATATGAACTTTGATCAACATCAGGTGAGTCATCATCCTTGCTTAACTTGCATCCAGTGCCCATAGGTGTGCTCACAGGTGTAGAATCTTCCATTTGAAACCTTTTCAACATTTCTCTTAGATATTTCTCCTGAGAAAGAACTATTCCTTCAGACCTCTGAGTAATTTGCAGACCAAGAAAAAATGAAAGTTCCCCTATCATAGACATTTCAAATTCAGACTGTATGGCAAAAGAAACCATTGTACCAATGAAGCATTATTACTTCCAAAGATGATGCCATCTACATAGACCAACACAATGAGAAAATCATTATCCTCTGTTTTGATATATAGATTGTTGTCAACTATTCCTCTCTTGAACCCTTTTTCTTGAAGATACTTATCTAGTCTGTAATACTTGGCACAGGGATCTTGTTTCAACCCATATAAGGATTTCTTCAGTTTGCAGACAAATTCAGGGTTATCTGATATATGGAAACCCTCTGGTTGCTCCATATAGACTTCTTCTTTTAGATCTCCATTTAGAAAAGCTGACTTGACATCCATTTGATAGAATTTAAACTTCTTATGACAAGCATAGGCAAGAAACATTCTAATAGATTCTAATCTTTCTACGGGCATAAATGTTTCATCAAAATCAAGTCCTTCTATTTGAGCATACACTTTGCAGACCAATCTAGCCTTATTTTTTACAATATTTCCTTGCTCATTCATCTTATTTTTGTAGACCCATTTGGATCCTATGAGATTTTTATTTGTTGGCCTAGGAACAAGTTCCCAAGTGTCATTCTTTTCAATCTAATCCAATTCCTCATTCATTGATTTCAACCAATTTACATCTTCACTGGCTTCATTAAACTTCTTAGGTTCCACCATGGATATGAAGGCTATATGTGATTGCTCGGTGTCTTTGATTATACTTCTCCTGGTTTGTACACCTTTGTCTTTCTCACCAATTATCTGACTTGCACGATGATTCTTTTCAGTGATTCTGGAGGAAGGATTTAATGCTGATTATTGTCTTGAATATTCTTGTCTGGGTGTCTCTTCTCCACCTAATTCATCATCTTCTTGTGACTTTGAGATTTGTTATTCTTCATTTTAATTATTATCATCACCTTCTTCATCTGACTTGGTGCTTATTCTCTGTTGATCTTTTACATGAGCTTCTTCATCAATTTGAACATCAATACAATCTACTAATTTATGCATTCTTTTTTTAAAGGATTACTATCCTTTACTATTCGTTGCATATCCTAAGAAGATACCTTCATCAACTATACCATCAAATTTTCCCAGATGATCATCATTATTTTTGATGTAGCATTTACTTCCAAATACTTTGAAGTGCTTGATTGATGCAGGTCGACCAAACCACAACTCATATGGAGTTTTATCACTGTTCGGCCATAGCTGCACTTTGTTCAGAATATGAACAACCATGTGAACATCCTCCACCCAGAAGGTTTGTGAAATGTCCCTTTCATTCATCATAGCCCTTTCCATCTGCTGAACTGATCTATTTTGGCATTCTACAATTCCATTTTGTTGAGGAGTACCTGAAATAGTATATTCTCTTTTAATTCCATGTCTATCATAGAATTATTTGAAATATCTTGACATAAATTCTCCTCCCCTGTCTGAGTGAATTTCCTTTAACTTACTTCCTGTCTGATTCTCATCTAATGCCTTAAACATTTTGAACTTCTCAAACACATCAGATTTTTCTCTCAGAAAGACAACCCACGTAGGTCTGGAGAAGTAATCAATGACTAGCATTAAGTAATGTTCTCCTCTAGTTCCTTCCTTTCATGATGATCCATGCAAATCCATATGAATAATTTGAAGCGGTTTCTCTGAATATGGGAAACTCTTAGATTTGAATTGAGCACGAGTCAACTTCCCCATTTGACAGGATTCACATACAAAGTTATGAGGATTAGATATTCTTGGAAGATATTTCACAACACCTTCATTATTCAGTTTGACAATATGATCAAAATTTAGGTGTCCAAGCCTTCTGTGCCATAACCAACTTTCATCAAATTTTCTTAAATGACATTCCTCCTTATGTTCCTTTAGAACATAGACATTGTTTTCAATTCTGACCCCTTTTGCAATTAGCTCTCCTGTGTTTACTTTTTTTATTTTACAACCCTTGGCAGTGAAAGTGATTTCACATCCTCTATCACACACCTGGCTAACACTAAGAAGATTATGCTTTAATCCATAAACAAATAATACATCTTGATATTTTCCTCTTCCATTACTTAATCTTACTAGACCTTTACCTCTGATATATCCTGGAGCATCATTTCCAAAAGTCACATTTCCTGATTTACTTTCTTTGAGTGATAGAAACTTACTTTTGTCACCTGTCATATGCCTAGAGCATCCACTGTCAATATACCAGGGGTTATCTTGTCTTTGAGATGACAACACTAATCCACACTTGTCATCTTCATTCTTCTTCCAAACCTTGATGTTTTCAGCTATGTGATTTGAATCTGGCTTATAGTTCTTTAAGCGATAGTCTGTAGCTTTATGTCCATAATTATGGTAGATGTAACATTCTGGTTCATTGAATAAAGGGTCATAATGATTTTTATTCTTAATCTGCATATTTTTCCCAGCCATCACATGATTTGTAGTCCGTGGTTGTTTGTTACTTGGTTGTCTCATTCTTTGTTGTGGCAGATATTTATTCCTTGGCTGTCTTGATTGCTCATGTCTAAATCTTAAAGAATAGTTTACAGCTTTGTGGCCAAAGTTAGAACAGTAAAAAAAATATCCATAGAAAAAATCTTTGTACTTGGAAAATGGTTGTCTTTTTTGAGTAGGTTGATTTCTTCCATGCTGATGATTTCCTTGAGCATAGGGTGTATTATTTATTTGTTCAACAGATTCAGTTCTGGTACCTTTTTCTTCACTCCTCCTTGGTGGCTGATTATCTTCCTTTGTTTCTGCAGGATTGTTGTTGTCAATGGTTGTATATTTGACAAACTTGTTGGATTCTTTGTGTCTTGGCTAACCACTACTTGATCCCTCTTCATAACACAAACCAGTTTTCAACTTTGGATTCCTTTGTTGATTCAGAATGGTGGCTAATCCTTCTGAGGATTTAATACTTGTCATATTCTAATGATATAAGGCTTGAAATTTCTCTAGATCTTTTCTATCAGACACTTCTTCAGCTTCCAATTTTTCACCTTTTGTTTTGGATTCCTTCAATTGTTGTTTGAGGATGTATTCAATCTTCTTAGATTCTTCTAACTTAACCTTCAACAGAGAAATTTATTCAGATGATTCATTGCATGTTTTCTCATACTTGAGCAGTAACTATTTTTGTTTTCTTTTCTTTTCTCTGAGTCTATCAATCTCTTCCATGGCACTGACAAGTTCTCCTTCAAGATCTACTACTACTTCAAAATAAATGAACTCACTTCCTATATCTTCAGTGTTTAGGTCTTCTAACACTATTAGCATGAAATCATTTATTTTACTTTCAATAAAAGAGTCATTGTTTTCATCATCTAAAGGATCGTCATCATTGTTTACACAAAGGCTTTTCTTATTAAAATTATTCTCTTTATAGACCTTCTTGTGTTTGTGCTTCTCTTCATCGTCATATGTCCGATCCTTTATTTTGCGAGGACACTTATATGAAAAATGACCTATCTTACCACAGTTGAAACATTTGAAGGGAGACTTACCTTTGAATTTTCCTGATCCTTTCGTTAGTTTTCTCACAAAATTTTCTGCAGTCTCATCTATATTGGAGTCAATGTGTTTCTCTTCTTTAAAGGATGCCTATCTTGTAGTGGATTTACCTTTGGTGATTCTCATTTCATAAGAAGTTAGGGTTCCAAGAAGTTGATCTAGTGTCAATGTTTTAAGATCAGTTATTTTCTCTATAGCATAGACCTTTGAGTTAAATCTATCAGGAAGAGATATTAATATTTTCTAGAATAGAAAATATTCATCTATCGTTTCACCTAGACCTTTCATAGTGTTGACAAGTTATTTTATACATAAGAAGTAATTACTAATAGCTTCATCTTCTTCCATCTTTAACTGCTCAAATTTCAATCCGTGAGTCTGAAGTTTTGCGTCTTTCACCTGTTCATTACCTTCATAACTACTTATCAACTCGTCCCACATAACTTTTGCTGAATCACAGTGCATGACTTTGAAAAACTCAGCTTCTGGAAGTCCACTGAGGATGGAATTCATTGCTTTTTCATTAAAGCTAAAATCCATCTTATCATATTTTAAGGCCAAGACTACAGGCTTCACATATCCAGTTTCAACGACATCCCAAACATCATCACTCAAGGACATTAAATATGTTGTCATCCTTATTTTCCAGAAGGCAAAGTTTGTTCCATCAAATAAAGGGGCTCTATTAGTTGAACTTCCTTTATGACTAGTCATTCTCAAGATTATGGATCTACCTTTGATCAAAGGCACCGGCTCTGATACCAATTGTTGAAAAAATAACTAAGAGGGGGGGGGGTGAATCAATTATATATATAAGATTGAAACTTTTCCTATTCTTTTTCGAATATTTCTAGATTATTATTTAATGTGTTGCTGATAACTTAACATGCATAGATATACAATATTTGATCAATCACACAGAATACATAGAGACACTAATTTTCATGAGGAAACCCATAAAGGGAGAAAACCCCTTCTTCTTCGGATGTCAATCAAGCTCCAAATTTTATGTACATCAAATTATTTGAGAACCAACTCAAATATGAGGCTGCAACCTCTGATAGCAAGCTACAACTTGCAAAGAGCACCAACTCTCAAGTTTCTCTAGCACCTACTAGATGGAAGCACCAACTCCCAAAATATCTTCTAGCACCAACTAGAATTTAGAGGACTACAATCCTCCATAGCACCACCCTACCACCCTAATTATAAATATTTTCTTGAATAATACAAGATGTTTCAACACTTACCACTTCTTCGCTGTTCTACAATTATTCTCTGCTTCCGTCTGTTCATGCTTGGATCCACTTGCTGTCTCTTTACTGTTCTGCAATACTGCTCTGCTTCTATATGCTACACCACACCTATGCTCTTTCTCACCTACACACCTCTTCTCTCCTCCAGAATAGTGTAAAAAAAAAACACAACAACCCCCTACTGATCTGTGTTCTTCCTTTTATTTGCATGCCAAGTCCTCTGCATGTTTCGTTAACACAACACCTCTTCCTCTTCTCAAGTGGTTATCCTGAGTCTCTTTTTCTTCTCTGACAGTGCGACCCTCCTTCTTCTCTTGTGGATTCTTGAGTCTCTTTGTCTTCTCTAGCAGTTACAGTCAATCATTCTTTGTTAGTTCCAAGAGGTCCTCATGAAGTTTACCCACGTGAAAAATCACTGGGCGCAACGGTCCTTTCCACATGACCACTGGCTGTGACCACATGCCAACCAAAAAGGCGCTACTGAACTTTGTACTTCGCGAGCTCTCGCGAGAAAATTACTCCCTTTTCCCAATTTCCAAGTCGGCGAATACTCTAGACAGATGCTAGCTTCTTCCACTAGGCCCTTCTTTCCATATGACCTCAGGCTATGACCCGAGGCTTAATCTCCTGGGCACTTTGGGAATTCGTGTTTCGAGTATTTTTCTCCGAGTCACCTTGATTCTCCCAACTCCTGAAACTCCAAGGTGAATCCTAGCGACACTATCTCCTTCCCCTATTCTTTGCTGATGTGACCTATGGCTGTGACCACATGCTAATAAAAAAGGTGCTTCGCGACTTCGTGTTTCGTTATCTCGCGAGTTATTTCTCCTCCATTCTCCAATGTCCGAACTCCTGAATTGTGAACTTCCTTGTTTTAGATCAACATTTCACAACCTTCCTCATTATGTGTGGATCTCTGCCATGTGCCCTCTGGATCCCGTGACTCAGATCTCCTCTTCGGTGCTCGATCCGACGACCACTGTCGCTCCTGCTCCTAAAATTACAAGACCATATCTACAGTCCACACTCTCCTGCCAGCCAACGACTATGATCACCTTCGTGAAATTAGACTTCATGAGTTTTTGCTTCTCCTATCTCTTATTTCTTGATTTGCGAATCAGCGCAATGATGATCTCTCACCACATGTCCTATGGATCCAACGACTTAGATATCCTCTTCGCACTTTGGGACTTCGCACTTCACAATGTCGAAAGTTGGATCACCTCCTTTCTTCCATTTCCGGATTTCCAAACTCCACTCTCATCCAATCGACGACCCATGAAGTTCCTCGATCCAATGGTCCATATCTCATCGGTGCTCGATCTGAAGGCCACTATCACTCCTGTTCTTGCCATCAATGACAAGCACACTCTTCCTGTAAACATGCCAACACAGGTGTCTCAGTTTAAAATTCTATTTTGGTTATGTTGTTTATAGTTTTATTAATAGTTTTCTATCAGTTTAGAACAATTATAGACAATACGTAGTTTTTATGGGGCTCCTTTGAGGATGTAATGTCCCCAACGACGAATAGACCAGACAACGCCACTTCTTGGAAATATATCTTAGCTCTGATACCATTTTTTAACATCCCCAGCCACGAACAGGCTGGGAAACACCACTTCTTGGACATCTCTCTTAGCTCTAATACCATTTTGTAATGCTCCGACCCAACCAGGCTAGGCCATGCAACTGCAATTAACGCTATGAGACACACACACACACACACACACACATATTATGTAATTCTAATAGACACAACATTCTATTCATACACATTTCATGCGGAAGCGACAATAATACATACATGCAATAAACAAAGAAAATTCTGGTAACATTATAACACATGTACACAATACACATCATACAAAAAACAAATATTTGGTACTTATCTTTTAATAAATGACCACCAAATGCGTGCAGACCTTCCATGAAACTCTCAGCCTTAGACCACACTGGTCATCATGCTCAGTAATGGGTCACCCCTGAGCTAGGAGTAAACTCCACCCAGGGAAAAGAAATCCTAGACCTAGGTTGAGGCTACGAGAAACTACACTATGCAACTGGAAGGATTCCCTCCAAGGAGCCTACTTACGCCCATTGATCATAAAATATCATTCCCCACATGCCTGTCCTACCACGGGAATATGCACCTTCATTGTTCCACAGTCCATCGAATTCTCCACTTCCCTTCTAGGGATTCAACAACAGGCCAGATCAGGAATTTTCAGAGCTCCGTAGCTAGTACTGGACTCCTTCCAAGAGAAATCACTTCCCAACAAACTCTCTCACCGAGAGAGAGTTTCTCACAGGCCTGACAACCTGCTTCTTCAACCACGGGCCTGAGAACCCGCCTCTTCAATCCACAACCAGCAAAAATCGGGTGAGGCAAGGGAACGGATCAAACATCTACAGAGGTTCACAAGGGCGGGAATGACTCTAGGTGCACATTTGTTTAGTGCATGCGTGAACTTCCCAAGGGATGACCAACATGCTGAGAATGAAATTGTGGGAAAATAAATCGCCAGACTGGTCAGAATGTTGAGAGCGAGCAAGGAAAATGGTGAGAATCGTCAGCTTGCAGAATCGTGAGAGAGCTGCCATGGTGAGAGTGAACTCCCTTCCCCAGTTGGCCAGAATGGTTCGTAGACCCCCCAGAGGTGGAACTTCCCACATAAATATGAATTTATCCTAGGTGACACTTGTCTATCCAGGAGCATGCTCCTCTCCTCTTGGATTTTGTTCCTCCCCTCAAAGGAACTTAGGATAACTGGGCTTATTTTCCCAACTTTAGTACTTTTCAGAAATACATTATAATATTCCCTTGGGTTAAGCCCTAGATATTAGCCCCTCTTTCCAAGCCTCTCATCCCTATTCCTTTCCCTATCCAGTGGATGTTAGTCCCCCATAACTCTTTCTTCATGGTCGGTCTACACGTAACAATGTATTTTATTAATAATCTGCATAATTACATATACAAAAATCATGCACAATGACCTTAGCATGTAGGCTCTTTGGCCTAATAAACTTAAATCCTACCAACTTATAATTACTTGGATCACCATCCTAAAAACATGATTACATTTCACAGGGGATCTGCCTTGTGGTATTACAATCCCCTCCCCTTATTTTTGCACTGTCCTCAATGCAACTCATTTACACAATATCAACAAGATTGTCAAAATCTTGAAAACGATGCAGGTACTCTGCCCGCATAACATCTTCATGCTCCCATGTTGCGTCCTCAAGATCATACCAGGTCCACTAAAATTTTACAAGCCCTATGGATTGATTCCAGAGCTTCTTGATTTTCCGATCCAGTATACACACCAGATGCACTTGAAAAGCGCTTTCCTGCTCCACCTGAATCACATTCCAATCAATAACATGATTAACATCATGTACATACGTTTTAAGTAATGACACAGGAAATACATTATGTATACACATGCATGCAGTAAATGCAAGCCTATATTCTACTAGACCAATCCTCTCTAGGATTTCAAATGACCCACAATATCGAGCTGTCGAATTTGAACAATTTCCCAGCTTCAGGTAGCTTTTGTTGGCCTTTAATCTTAGGAATACATGATCCCCTACTTTAAATTCCTCGTGAGTTCTATTCTTATCAACATAAATTTTCTACTTGTCTTTGGTAGCCTTCAAATTCTGCTTAATCTTCAACATTTGTTCTTCCATTTTCTTGAGAAACTTTGGCCCAGCCACTGCCCTATTAGTTGGGTTTTCCCAGCTTACTGGGGTGTTTCACTTTCTGCCATAATGTTATTTAAATAGGCTCGTCTTCAGTGATGCTTGATACCTGTTGTTGTAGGAAAATTCTACCAAGTGTAGATAATCTTCCCATTTAGATGTATGTTTTGTCCATCACATACATTCTTAACATATCTTCTATCACTTGGTTCACCCTCTCTGTATTCCCATCAAAATCAGGATGATAAGCAGTGTTGAAGTTTAAATTTATTCCGAACCTTTTGAATAACCCGTTCCAGAATTTTGATGTAAACTTTGAGTCTCTGTTAGACACAATTGTCTCGGGTATGCCATGCAAGTGTGATAATTGCCTCATATAAATATAAAAAACATGAGGTGCTTTATGAGTAGTCTTCATAGGAATGAAATGGGCAACTTTAGTAAGCTTGTCCACCACTACCATGATTACATCATGTTGCTTGCTTGTTCTAGGAAATCCTGTGATGAAATCCATTGTCACCACTTCCCATTTCCACTCAAGAATGGGTAATGGATGTAGTAACCCAACTAGGTGTCTATGATCAGCCTTGACCCTTTGACATTCCCACAGTTTAGCAATAAAATCAACAATCTCCCTCTTCATGCCTGACCAATAATATTGGCTTTTGACTGTTGAGATTGTTTTTTGATATCCTGGGTGTCCTGCATAAGGCACATTATGCATCTCTTTTA
This sequence comes from Picea mariana, assembly GCA_032191745.1. Taxonomy (NCBI): domain Eukaryota; kingdom Viridiplantae; phylum Streptophyta; class Pinopsida; order Pinales; family Pinaceae; genus Picea; species Picea mariana. The sequence goes on from JASDQU010101945.1 coordinate 486,796, forward strand.
AAAGAACACTCCTCAATTCCAGAGAATCTGGTACATAAATCTGTTTTTGTGCAAGATAATTCCATCAATTCTCAATTCATAATCCTCAACCTTCTGTTGCATTTGACCTTTCTGCAATTTTGTTACCAATTTCATGTACTGCAAATCTACTTTTGCAGCTTCAAAAATTCTACCTTTGAGATCCGTTTGATACATGCTAATGGATGTAGCATGTAGTTCATGCACTCTCCTGCTGAGTTCGTCAGCCACTTTGTTCTCCTTTCCTTTGATATGATTGATATCAAAGTCATACTCACAGAGGAATTCCAACCATATACTCTGCCTAGCATTCAAAGTAGGATGATCAAACAAATACTTCAGACCATTATGGTCTGTCCTCAACTCAAACCTCTTTCCCATGAGGTAGTGTCTCCACTTCTTCAAAGCATGCACTATGGATGCCAATTCTAAATCATGAGTGGCATAGAGCCTTTCATGATCTTTCAACTTCCTTGATTCATAACATACAACAAACCCATATTGATTAAGGACTCCACCAAGTCCTTCTTTGCATGCATTTGTGCAAACCACAAAATCTTCATTCGGATTTGCACTCTTCATTTGGTTAATAGTTTCCTCATTTGTTGGAAACTCTTTTCATATTCTTCTGTCCATTGAAACTTCTTCCCCTTCCTTTGCAAGGAAGTTATGGGGTGAGATATTCTTGAAAACCATGCAATGAACCTTCTGTAGAATCCAGGTAGACCCATGAAGGATCTGAATTTTGTCACATTCTTAGGTGTTTTCCACCCTTTAATGGCCTCAATCTTTTCAGGGTCCATTGCTATCCCTTCTTCAGATATGATATGCCCCAAATAGTGAATTTTGTTTTGATAAAATGATCATTTGCTCAATTTGGCATACAATGGATGTTGTCTTAGAACTTCCAGCACCATCCTCAAATGATGCTCATGCTCTTCTTCCGACTTGGAATATACAAGGATGTCATCCAGAAAAACAATGACAAACATGTCTAAATATTCCCGGAAAACACCATTCATTAAGCACATGAAAACAGCTGGTGCATTTGACAACCCAAATGGCACCATTGTGAACTCATAATGACCATATCTTGTCCTGAAGGCGATCTGGCTAATATCTTCCTCTTTAATCCTTACTTGATGGTATCCTGACCTAATATCTATCTTTGAAAATATCTTTGCATCCTTCAATTGATCAAAGAGATCATCAATCCTTGGCAAATGATACTTGTCCTTTATCGTTACTTTTTTCAACTATCTAAAGTCGATGCACAATATCAATGTCCCATCTTTATTTTTCATGAAAAACACTAGGGCACCCCAAGGTGACACACTTGGGCGTATATACCCATTCTTCAGAAGTTCTTCAAGCTGCATTTACAATTCCTTCAGATTTGGTGTACTCATTCTGTAAGGAGTCTTTGATACTGGAGCTACTCTAGGCATCAAATTAATAGAGAAATCAATATCTCTCTTTGGAGGTAGTCCTGGTACCTCCTTGAAAACATCTTCAAAATCTTCTAGGACTACATGATCTTCCAAATTTGGCACCTTATCCTTAAATGATTCCTCCATATGGGCTGCAAATATTTGAAAGCCTTTCCTGTAGCACTTCTTCAACTGCATTGATGAGATTTCCCAGACAGTAAATGCCCTAGGAATTCCTTGGACTATTTTCCAATTTTCTTCCTCATCCAAGAAAGTGAATGCCTTGTTATGGCAGTATAAAATGGCATGGTGTTGGTCCAACCAATCCATACCAACTAGGAAATCATATTATCCCAACAACAAGATGTTCAAATTTTCCTTGGTACACAACCCATTCATGCCCACTGGACATGATTTAACCAACTCACCAACTTTTCTCTTGGCTCATGTATCCAACTGTACCAACCAAGATTTCCCATGCTTTCTTCTTGGAAAAATAAATCTTTTCACTACCTTAGGGTCTATATAGCTATGACTAGCCCTCGAATCAATTAAAATTGTAAAGGCATGGTTATTGATCGTACCTTCAACTTAAATCATGTGTGATTGAAACTCAGCTTGCTTTTTGTCCAGGGATTCATAGATCCTTGGTACTCCTCTGCCCATGTCCTCCATTGTTTCTGCTTTCTGTACATTGTGGACAACTCTTACCTTGTCACTTTTGTGAGGATAATTTCTATACTTGTGGTCTCCTTTACAACCCCAACATTGAATGGCTGCATGCCTTGACCTTTTCGCTCCTACCTTAGCCATTCTATTCTCTCTAAAATATGGCTATCCTTAAGGATTGTTTCTGAAAAATGGAGGCTTGTTTCCCTTTTTCCTCTATTCCTTCTTGAACTTCTTCTTGTCCTCCCAAGCCTTCTGGAAAGTAGGCTTTCCTTTTTGCTGATCATATAAGAATTTTTCTCTCCTTATAGTTTATTCCAGAGTTTTGGGATCATCATATTGGATTTTATCACTAATGAAAGATGGCAACCCACTCAGGTACCTATGAATATTCACTGTCTCATCCTTGATGAAGGAGACATACTTCAACAACTATAAGAATATCTTTTCATATTCGTCAATAGCCATGCTGCCCAGTTTAAGTTCAAAGAACTCTTTCATATTTCTATCATAATACCTCTTGGTCAGGTATTTCTTCTCAAAATGCCTCTTGAAATCCTTCCAAGTCACATTTTTCTCCCTAAGGTGTTGTACTTGCACTAGATGATCCCACGACATGGATGCTTTTCCTTTAAGTTGGTATATGAAAATTCTTCCTTCTGCATGAGAAGAAGAATTATGCAATTGAAAATACTTTTTCAGGCCCAATAGGCATGTCTCTACATATTCATCCTTCTTGTGCTCCCCATCAAATGTAGGAGGTTTAATTTTTTTCATTTCCCCTCGTATTTCATCCTTCCTAGACCTCTTATTCTTTCTAACAGGGGATGGAATTGGGTTGCTGTGTGCTCTCTTATTGAAATTCCTCGGGGAGTGTTGGTGATGTCTGCTATCACTTTTTTCTCTTTTGTGACTCCCTGATTTGTTTGATCCACTCCCCTTATAAAATTTCTTTTATATTCTTTCTAGGCTCTGCATAAACTTTATGATGAACTCTCCTTGTTTCTCTCTGGCTTTCATGAGATTTTTGTTATCTTCTCGATGAGTCTGGACATCTTTCTACAACTTTTCAATGATTTTCATCACAATTCCTTCTTTATATATCTCTTCTCCATGCCCATTGGAGTTCAATCCTTCAACTCCTAAATAGACATCCATTCCTCTAACTTCATTTTCCAAACTGTAAGCACCATGTGCCTTCTCCATTTCTTTGCACTATGCGACAATTTAGTTTGGTTCTGAAAATCATTAACTCTGCAAAATGTGCAGTCAACCGAGTTTTGTCAGACTATCAGACTTCAATAATTCTCTAGAATAAACCAATATGATTCAACAAAACAATATCAGATTCCATTTTCTGCAGGTCTTGGTCGGTCAAGAACCCCTCGGGCTTTAGTCTCTAAGCCTAGTTCTGTTCTGCAACAAAATCTCGGGCACTATCCCCTTTTTCTTCAACCCTTGGTTCAGATGTGACCACGACTGTGACCCAATGCTTATGATTGGGGCGCTTATCCGGATATTTGAAACTTCAGGCTCCGTGCTTCGACAGATTTCAAATCACATCACAACAAATCTCTCAGAGTGTCATATTGGTGAACTTACGAAGTAGGGTGGATCAATAGTCCACGTCTCCCAACATCCAATGATTGATACTCGCTATAGAAATCTAGGCTTCGAGGCTTCAGAGTTTCGAGACTTCGGAGGATTTCACCTTTTCACATCCCAAAACTCCCAAACCGTGAGTCTTCGTGTACTTCCACATCAACCTGATGACATCATCGCGTCACTTTACTTTAGCGTTACGGAACTTCGGGGGTTTCTTCCTCCCATTCCATCATGAGCCATTTCTTCCAGAGTGTCAAGTCTCTCATGATCTAGTGCCACCCATCCACTGGAGCCCACAATTTCCATGCTTGAAATAATAAATACCGAAAAAGTCACATAAAAATTTATACTTTTTCAAATTGCAGGGACATGGGTTGGCTGTTTTGGAGTAACCTGCTGATCGTTCTGCAATTTTCCCCACGCTGACATGTACCCCTTCTGGGAAACCATGGTTTGGATTTCGGGACCACCATATAGAATTATCTTCCACACAACTTTGATCTCTGCAATGCTACCTGACCATTGATCTTAATAGATCATGATCAAAGTTAATGCGAGCTCGATCCGGTTAACTTCTTCGCCAAGTTTAACTGCCTTGTGCCACCACTAGGAGCGCCATGTGGCAGGACACATGAAGCCGACATGTGACCCAATTAGGCGGGTGACATATGTCATGTTATAACTGCATTTCTATCTTACAAAGGTTCTTAACTCACTGACACGTGATAGACATTGCATGTGTCCATGTCATCTCTAGTGACATCAGCATGCCACACCACTTCGAGACTTCAGGCTTCAGAATATTTCACCTTCGCATACTCCGTTTCTCTCAAATGCTGAACTCCCAAACTTTCTTACCTTCCACTCTTGGATTAACCCTATGATTCTGATCCAGATCTACGGTTCTGATCCTCTTTGACACTTCGAAACTTTGGGCTTCGACCCTTTATGTTCTATCACACATAAACTTAGATGAAGTCGCGAAGTCTGAAGTACTTAGGGGTTAATCCTCATGTACCTTTCTCCATATCTGATGGTTGTGAAGAATCCTCCTTCTCCCAAACATATCCCACGGCCCAACTTCAAACTTTGTGGTTCCAAACCCACGGTTATTGCAGTCTCTTTTCTCTGCCATCGTTCTTGAATCACTATACCTCCTAAGCTTCCAAACACGACCAAGGTTTTCTCTTGGCACTCTGGAATGCTCTGAATTTCAAATTTTTTCCTTTTCAACATCAATTTTCTCTGATATTTTGATTCCATAACCACTTATATGGCCTAATTTAGGCTCAGTGTCAAAAATTGGGCTCTGAACTTCAATTTTGTCCATTTCGACAACAATTTCTTTCTGAAACCTTCTCTCCATCTTCCACTAACATGGCCCATCCAGGCTCAGTGTTGGAACCATGGCTCTAAT
>JASDQU010101945.1:515088-555315 GCA_032191745.1 Picea mariana
ACACAATACAAGAGAGACACAGATTTACGTGGTTCACCCAGTGTGGGCTACGTCCACCAGAGAAATTGCCAGGTCCTTCCTTTATTATTATCCAGCAAATGAAGAGATACAACCTACAGCAAAACCCGCTGTAACTTCCTCTTCTTTCTCTCACAGTCTCCTCTCTCAGAATACATTATTCACCATCATCCATAGCCACAATACATTTCCCTCATAAAAGAGGGTTGCCTTCTAGGGAAAAAAACCCTAACATAATCTCTACCGTTAGATCTGCGACCTTATAATGAACGGTCCAGATTTACAATGAAATTACAATATACTTTTACAAGGCAATTTTTGCTTCGGGGGCTTCACCCCCGAACCCCCGCTGGGGGCCCGCTTGCCCCCAGACCCCCCAGCTGGGGGGATAGGCCCCCCGGACCCCGCAGAGGGGGTACCCCCCCTCTTCACTCCCCCGCGTGGAAGAGTGTACATACTTCTGGGGTGTAAATACTTCATGGGGTATAAACACGGCTGAAAGCAAGGACCTCTGCATCAGGAAGATAATCAGGCTCCACAACCAACAAATTGGCTGCCCAACTATCAATGTCAAGGTAAATATTGCCGAGACAAGTGAATTTTTCAATTGAACTTTTCAAAGAATTCTTGCACATGGTTTCCTCATGAAGATGGAGGAAAACCAAGATTAAGCCAAACTTTTATTTAGAGGAAAATGAAAATAATTGAATGAGAAGAAACAAATATTTGATGAAAACCCACTTGAACTATGAACTAGACTAATCGTAGCAAGTAATATTTATTGAAGTGATGAAAACAAAACAAAATCTATGCTAAAACTAGAAAAGACATCAACATCTAAGTTATGAAAGCATAAGGTAAGAAAGAAATACTATGCTAATACTATTCCTAACCTAACCTATAATGGCCAAAAGAAAGCTAGGTGTAAGCATAGTGCTAGTGAAGACAATCAAGTAACTCCAAACCTGCAATCTCATGTTCATTGAATGACAATTGCAGAGAATGAAGTAATGATAGATGAAGGATAGGAAGAATTAATTCAAACAAGTCTCCACTCAACAAGTTAAATTTAGTGACGTTATGATTCACAGTACATGCAATTATGTAAGATTCCTCCAACCATGACTCAATTCCATCATAAAATTTACAATGATCATCATATGATTGGTCGAAGGAAATCAACAATGAGATACATACCTGATGAGGCTCATGAATGAAAATTGCATGCAATGTATTTTGTAAGGGAGTCTCAGAGTGGGTGATATTGCTCATCCCAGGGGAAAAATTAAGACAACGAGTACTTGACATAATCATCGGTTGAAATTGGGGCGTCTCATTTTCTATGTAGATCCCCCTAGGTACAAATTTCACGTACTCCACATGATGATAGGAGGGAAATGGTGGATTTTCTAAGGGAAACATTGAGTGACAAATATCTCCAAAGCCTCTCCTATGAAATCAATGAAATCATGTGAGGAGTGTTGGAGCATTGAAATATCATCTAAGGACGACTGATAAATTTTCCCCTGGGGAATAAAAAGTACTTCTAGGGAAGGTTGAGGCGATAAAATTTCCTAGATTACCTAAATGTTTCCTATGCTTTGCATGGTGATGGGTTTTTAATTTTCTATAATTTATTCATGATGATCAACACACTCATTGTGATATGCATATTTTATATTTGCAGTGACTAGCATATGTGCATCAAGGAAAAAAATCTCACATTATGAAGGATCAATGAATGATAATTTGGTACCCACAATCAATTTTGGGACAAAAAAATAGTCATCAAAAGCATTATCATTATGATTATATTGTGGTTCAATATGTTCCATAAATTGAAATTGTAAAGGGGTTTCAAAGTGATACATCCCAGATGAAGTGTCATTAAGAATGAGTGTTTGATCGATCAAGGCCGGTCACTCTTCCTTATCTAGTATATCATTCAACATTTCATTACCAAAAGAGTATTGTGAAGAGTGTATTGCATGATAAATAGATGGCTTCTCATATAGATGATAATCATCAAACATATTTTTATACAGTGCATGAAGATCTTCAAATTTTGAATATGATGGGATTCCCTCAGTAAGAGATTCATCATAGACCATAATATGATCATGATTTTCAGAAGGGGAATCATTACATGGTTCAAACTCTGGGGATATAGGTTCTAGGATTACTGATAAATATTCCGCTGCAGCTGTGTTAGAGTGCTGGTTGGAGATTATGTCCCCTATATCATTTATGGCCAGATCTGAATTTTGTGAATAGGAGATGTATTGATCATTCAGATCGAATTCTTCATAAATAGGGACGAGCTATGAAAACCAATCGAATATTTCTTGGCCAGAAGGTTCATCCCTTTTAGGAAATATAGAATAAATCAACATGAATCTTAGAAATAAATCATTCACAGATTCATTTCTTAGCCTATGGATTTCTGCCAATTCATCAACGATTTTTTCATAAACATAATTTTCATGAGAAACAATAAAAATTTCCATGAATTATTTCCAGCTAGGAATTGATTTTGCTTGCAATGTACTAAAATAGGCTTTAATTCACCATTCGAAAGTGAGGATGAATAGTTGGCATGTTTCATTGTCTTATACAATATTAAGATTTTGTCAAGCAATGCCAAATATTTTGAGGTGCATAAACGCAGAGACATGCCATTCACCATTGAATTTGGGGTTTGAAAAGAGATTAAATGTCTTGAGTGAAATGGCCTCAGTGGGTCGTGGAAGACTCAAAGTGTCATCCCATACAGAGGTATGGAGAGGATCCATGGGATGGTTAAGAGTTAAATGAAATGACTCCACATGGGCAGGCTTGTCATCCAACCCTCCATCTAGCATCAATTCTATTGACGGGTCCAAATTCACTTGAAAACAGTAAGGGGTTCTCCCCGATAAGAATTCCCAATTAGACCTCTCACCATTTGGAATAGGGAACCCATCTACATTTTGGCTCGAACACCATTTCCAGTTTGGTTCTACCAGTTGTGGCCCGTTCCACTGATGAGGGTGAGTGATAGGTGGTTGTGCAAACATAAGATGTAGATGAAGACTATCTAAATGCATTCCTAATCTAATTCTAATCTAGCTTATCCTATCCAGGAGTGAATTAACGTAAGTGAATGATCCATGGCATGAAAATAACTCTACCAGTAGCTTCACCTAGATAGTTGAAATGAATAAATAAAGTCAGATAACACATGCACATGAATATATAACCAGAATATTCTAAGTCACTATATCACATATATTAGCATCTCATTCGCTCAGGACATGTAATATAAGAAAGAATGACAAAACTGGAAAAAGATATATATTGCATCATAATATTCCATAAACAAACATGCTCTTACAACCCATGTGAACAACAAACATTCTACTTGAAATAGTTTGTAGCGAAACAACAAAACATGCAATTCCTTCTCTCTGTCAAAATTTGTCCCTGAGGGCCTCTCCATATTAACAATTTCAACAATAGTACATGAAAACTTTGAGGAAAACTCTCCAATTTTAGTTGACATTGTATTCCCAAATTAGTTCAGAAGTGTACAATGTTTGAAGAGCCAAAAGCCCTTTCTTTGGGTTCTATTCTAGTATTTATTGAGGTTCAATAAGACCTTTGGCCTATCGTCTCCCTCAATGACCTTTCGTCTTCAAGCATTCATCCTAATCTTCTTTTTAATGATGAGCAATATGGAAAGTGGTTACAGTTTGAATTTGTCTCCTATCACTAGTGGGTCGACATGGATTTCGACCATATGTGTCTTGCGCATCATGAAGAATGGATTTGGGTGTGGGGGCATCTTCGTCGTCCTAAGTTTGACAATCGATCATCATGGAGTTTCTAGATCCCTTCTTCATACATTTTTCTGATACATTCTTTTTTTCTCCTCCATCACTGCTACATCTTTTATTATCGCTCCTTCATTGTCTTTACCTGTAGATTTCATCATGAGAATGCTGAGCACGATCCTCCTTAGCTCAGTACCTGATAACATTCAACATACAATAGATGAGAATAACTTCAAATAAACCGTCAAGAATAATCATTTGAATGAAAATAAATGGGGTTTAAAATAATTTAAGTATCATTTATAAACTTCCCCGAGTTCGATTCATGGTTCCTCTGCTCGCGGTTGAGTTATAGTGTTCTTCGAGGCTATTAACAAGGTGTCAAATATTAATACAAAAATAAGTATACAATAGGTTATTAATTTATCAAATCATATAATTAGGAAGTTTAATATCTCAAAGATACCTTTCCAACAGCATAAATAATGTGAAAAACGGATGCCCAAGTTAAACGTTACGACCATTTTACGAAAAGTGGGTTTATTGTGTTCAAAGAAGTTAGTACTAACTCCTACGACCTAGAATAAGTGTACCATGAATTACAAATTTATCAAATCAAATAACTATAAAGTTATAGATATATGAAATACCTTTCCAACGATATAAATAAGTCTCAAAATGGACACTCGAGTCACAAGTTACAACCATTTTACGAAAGGTGATTTTCTTGTGTTTTAAGGAGTTTGAACTATATCCTCCAAACTGGAATAAGTGTACTATACATTAGGAATTTATGAAATCACATAACTAGAAAGTTGTAGAGTTTGGAAATACCTTTCCAATGGTATAAATAAGTCTCAAAATGGACACTAGAGTCAAACATTATGGTTAATTTACGAGAGACAATTCTCTTATGCTCAAAAGAGTTGATGGTAACTCCTCTGATCTACTCAGAGGAGTTGATGGTAACACCCTTGACTTGCTTGGAGACTTTATTAACAACTTCCCTGAACTTTCTCGGAGACTTTCTTAACAACTCCCCTGAACTTTCTCAGAGACTTTCTTAATAACTTCCTCGAACTTGCTCAGAGGCTTTGAAGGAAAATCCTCTGAGCAGCTCGAAAGAGTTGAAGGGAACTCCTCTGAGCAGCTCAGAAGAGTTGAAGGGAACTCATCTTTCTAGGGAAAGAAAAATTGGAAAAATTCTAAGTGTCGAACTAGCAAAAGATAATGAGAGCTTGAGTTCAAAAGCCCATAAATTCCTCATAGGATGCCCGATTGAGGTGCCATTTTTTGCAGCGCGGAGAGAATATAGAAACATTTCTATGAAGATAACTGAATTTTTTTTTCTATCATTTGAGTGGATCCATTTCTAATGATGGCCACAACTATCGAGGCTTTGCTAACGAGAAATCCTAGATGATCGTTTTTTCACTTTCAGACCTCGTATTTCGATTCCTTCAGTTACGTTGGAATTGTAATGGTGAGAAAAATACAATTAGCCTATTTCAGAGATGAAAAATTCAATTTGAAGGATGCTGAAAAAATGCGCCCAAAGAAATTGTTTAATGAAAGTTTTGGTCCTACGTTCGTTGGTGCTTCATCCAAATTTAATTTTGTCCATTTCTGGATCATATGTGATGTACAGACTCCCTATCCACCCATTAAGATTCATTTTATGCATTAATAACACAAAGTTATAAATATGCCAAAATTGCCTACTGACGTCTAGTGCACTTAGCACTGTCTATGAGCTAAAAAGACCAAATTTCTCCCAAAGTGCATTTCAGAACCAATGCAAGACCTTTAGGTGTTATGATTAAATCATATGATTCTAGGCAAGGCTTCCACAATAAAGATTTAGTTGTAACGTCAAGAAACACAAAACAAACAAGCTAGTACCTTGTGCACAAAAAAAACCACTAGGAACACTAAAACTTGATTATGATTGTGATTTGAAATGAATTAGTTGAGATAGGAAACTAATGACCAAATGTCTAGATAGGCATGGGGAGTTTAATTATTGGAAATGTAAGGATATTGACTGATGAACACAACAAGAAGGGATTTGATCTAGAAGGGGAACGAGTTAAGCCTTAAGGAGAAAGTGGGCTACGCTGACCTGATCAAAACTGGCGAGAGGAAGCGTATTTTTCTTGATGTGTTTGACGATGATGAGGGGTCGACATCCTTCCATTGATGCATTTGTGACATGAGAGGGAAACTTGTCAACATGTAGCATGTCGGGAAGAAGAGGTGAACCTCATCAATAAGCAATGTAATGAAGCGAAAGGGAGAGAACGTCACTATTATGTGATGCAACAACGTGAGTAGAAGTGAGTTAGTTGGTGAAAGGCATGCACATGATATTAATGTGACCAATATCGATGAGACGACATTGGTCATGCGAATTTCACCGACGATGAAGATCTGAGTCAATGAGGTTTGGAAGAAGCGCGATATTGCATTAGCCAAGTTCAAAGGGAGGTAGATGATGAACTGATGAGAAAACCAATGGCATGTCAATGAAAAGGTGGAGGAAGGATGCATGCATCAGAACTCTATTTATCAATGTAGGAAGAGGGGACTTACCGAAGTACATATCGTTGGGTATAAGTGATCCATGGAGTAACCGGAAGTGGTAAAGCAAGTTAGGGTGAGGAGAACTTGGGCATAGCTATTTGCAAGAGAGATACAATGCGAGGGTTCCAATTGGAAGAATTAAAGAGGGGCCCAATTTCTTGTCTTGGATAGAGGCTAAGACAAGAAAATTGGGAGGATGTTGTGAGGCCACAACATATTCATCATCAACTTCTTTTCAATATCAACCTTATTTCCACTTATTCTTTATTTATCCTTGAATATCTCAAGCAAAGTTGTTTATTCTTTTCAGCATCTTACATTCATTTCCGTATCATTATCATAGCTTAGAAAAATCAAGTGTTGGGGATGTAGAGTTACAATTGTAGAATATTCTTAATGTTAGTTAAGAAATCCAAAGTGGTATGGATTTGGAAATCATTGTGCCCTTTAATTTGACAATTGATGTTTAATTTTGTACTGATTTACTTAGAACATAAAATGATTGTACAATAGTTCATCTTTAAAAAATTGCAAGTGTCTTAAAACATTTTTCATTTCAACAATGTTTTAGGATATTTAGACACTTAAGAGTTAATTAAGTTCAACTTGGTCTAATGTATCTTTAGGTAAAATGTGTTTCTTTAGTTTTCTTTTGTAGCTAACTAATCTAATGGCCAAAATTATGCTTTAAACATAAAGTGATTTAATGATTCATGTTCTCTCAATACTAACAACTCTTGATTCATGGCTTGACACCTTATTGGTCCATTGTCTCTATTTAAAGAGCATGGAGGATGATTTGCTGATATCTATTATTGAGAGATGTTCACATAATCTATTTTATTTTGCATTAATATATTTCTTCAAGTGGTCATGTTGGTTGGGACCATGGACTCTTTCCCTCTTTCAGGGTTTTAACCAGGTAAGCATTAGTGTCCTAATATTTGATTGTGTGTGTAAGTGGTTTCCTTAAGGTATTTGACCTGTGTGGATATACCCTGTTTTTCAAATATGGTATCAAAACTCATATGAAAATCCATTCTCATTATTCATTGAGACATTGAACATGTGTCATTGCATGCAACAAAGAACTTTTGGATTATACTATTTTGAGCATTTCTAGACCAAGTGAACTTCTCTAATATGTCTGGAGCATTGTTTCCAATGGGAAATATTATTAATTTCATCTAAAAACGTCTATGGTTGCACAATATATGATAATTTATCTCAAATTGAAAGATATATAGTCTCATTTTAATTTTTTTTAAAAACCTCCTTTATGCTATTTTAATTTATCATTTTTGTTTTTCTATTTACATTACGGGGTTGCTTCCTTTCCTATTTGCATATGTTCTTTTATCTATGCCTCGTGTGATCCTAACAAATTAGAAACATAGAGGAAATTATTTTTTCTTTGTGTACAATCCTTGCCTTGTGTTTTTCACAATCTTGAGAATTCATAAATAAGGAGGAAAACATTCATTTTTGGGGTAGATTAATCGAAATCTATCCCCAAGCCTATAAGATTTTGAAATTATTTATAAATATTTTTGGGAAATATTTGCTTATTTTCATGTGCGGTGGTGTATAAAGTTGTTTACAAGAAAAAAATAGGGTTTTCAATGTAAGAACACTTAAAGGAGGTTGAGAGTTATAAAATAATCAAACAAACAAACAAAAACATTTTTCCTTTCTAACATTTGGTATGTTTTTGGTAATAACTCACTTGGTTGGAAGTTACATTATAAAAATAGAGGTCATGAGTTCAAGTCTTTCTTTTTTAAATTCAGTTTTTGTGAAAGTCCTTGGAATTTAAATTATAAAGTAACTTTATGATCTAGATTGTATAGAGAACGAAATGAAAGGAAATAATATGAATGGAAATACACAAACACACACACACACACACACAAACAGAAATATTGCAGAGAGCATGGTGATACAATGAAACCCAAGTTCTATTAATTATGAAATAGGAAAAGACTATAAATACAAAGAAACACAAGCTAGCTAGAATGGTGGTATCTTATCTTTGAAGAGAGAGGTGTCAGCTACACTCAATCAAAAGAAGACATAACAAGAGGCTGAAATGGCCTTATTAACATAAAGTGATAAACCCTAAATATCCAAAACCCTAATTGTAGGATACAAAGCATAAAAAGTGATTGTGGGCCCCAAGGTGGCTAGTTCAAAGAACTCTTGCATATTTTTGTCATAGTAATGTTCCGAAAGATAGTAATTTTGGAGAAATTTCTTAAAATACTTATGAGTGATCCTCTTTTATTTATGTTCTTGACCTACTTTAGTCGGTCCCACCATATATAATCTTTCCCTTGAAGATGGTAGATGGTAATTCTTTCTTCAAAGTTTGATGAGTAATTATGTAGCTAAAAATACATCCTAATTCCAAGAAACCATGCTTTAGCATCTTTTCCATTCTTAATTTATCCATAAAAAATTGGTGGCTTGAGCTTCCTGATCTCTCCCTATAAATTGTCCAATTCATTCATTCTCCTTTTATTCCTACATGGGATACTTCAGGGCTTCTATGTGATTATTCATATGAATGTGACTTCCTATCTAAAAGACTAGGTGAGTAATTTGTTTTGTGATTTCTACTAACACTCCTTGAATTCTTGGACCCTATGTAGTTCTCCCTTATTGCATGAGGTTTTCTTTCTTTCTCATGATTTGAACCTAGTCCAACTCTGACTTGTCTTTGCAATTAGTTCAAACTTCATTGAAATTGAGTACTTATTTTATTTTTCTCATCCTAATCTTTAATTATTCTCTCTTTATCAGATCTGTAAGTTTTCACTTCCATCCTCAATCTCTTCATGGTCTCTATCAACTCTACCAGCTCCACCCTACTTCTATTCCCAAAATATATTCATGACTTCCACTTCTTCTTAATGGTTATAGGTTCCCTAGGAATTTTCCATATTTTTGGTGCTCATAATGAGTTGAATTGGTTCTTATTGTACCCCTAAAATGTGCATGCAACAAATTACTATTAGATAACAATAAATTTACAATTATAGAAAAATATGCACATATTTTCTACCCTTTTAGGGTCACTGATAATCTTCTTTTAATTTTCTGAGAACTTTTGTTACTCAAATCCGAATTTTGGATAGATAGGATGATTCCACTCTTCAATATATTTCCGTTGAATACTTTCTTTCTCATTATGCGCTCTAAGATGAAATTTATGGCTCTCTAAAACCAACAATTTTGCCCCTTTTTGTACTTGTCTCATTGATACAATTAATCTCAAAGGCGAACTTCTGCCACCTGTAGAAGAAAATATGTTCGAAACCAAAAAATATTTTTCATTGGGCACAAATAGTATTCTTGATGATTAACACACATCAATATTTATATTTATGATATGATACTCTAGTCACTTTCTGCAACAATATGGAATTGTCAACTTTGTCCTTTTTGTACTTTTACAAGACTTGTAATTTTTAGCCAAATTGGCTATCTCCCAAACTGAGTATAACTTAGAAATATTCAATAATACAAAGTTGATTGGATTTCTTTTGGAGGTAAAATTTTGATTAAACAATGTTTTCCAGATTTGTGATCTAGGGTCCCTTTTCCTCTGAAAATTCCAAAATCCCCCCCAAAGTGACTCAAAATAGTAGATTTTTCCCTATTTTAGCACCTCCACTCAAAACTCTTTGAATTAGGAAAAAATATCCACTAGGTATATACATGCCTAACATTATTCTATTCTATCCAAATATCACTTGCAATAGGGCCCCTACCACTTATCACCACCTTGTTCTTCAAAAATCACTAATTTGCATTTCTTGGAAAACTAGACCAGAAATAGCCAGTGGCCCTCACTGACTCTTTTGTATTCCTCCTCACTATGGAATTAACCTAAAAATTTCATTTTATTTGGAGTTAGAATGATCTTGTTATGGCTAAAATACGATTTTGGTTACGTACTTTCTTTTTATAACTTAACCTTATCTCCATTGATGTGGCATAAAATATTCTAGTTAATGTGGTATTCAAGTTCTACAGGTCCTCTCCCACTTTTTCCATGTCATCCTCCTTCATCCCTGACCTACCATGTCAATGTTACTTTATTACCTTTACCTTTTTCTTCATCTTCTTTACTAAAATTCATGGCCCCCCTGACCCCTTCTATATTTTTATGCCACCTCACAATCCTTGCCTTGGATGAGAGAGGGGCCCCCACTCTATCCCTACCTCCTCAAATTGGTGCACTCTCCTTGGTCGATATAGCGAGCTAATATCCGATGATGGAGATCACTTCAATTCAATGATCCCTATTTATGTTAGGGTGATAGGTTCATTATGAATAACATCAAAACTTACCTCTGAAATATCCAATGGCTATCCTTCATTGCAATTGAAGAACCTGATTCATTTCAAAGCTACAAGTGATTGAAGGTTAATAATGTAACTTGTCTCCAAAATATCCAATGGTGGATATACACACAATCAGATGGTATAGATCTATTTCGGGTCTGAAGGTTCTCACCCATTAACCAAGTGAATTATCTTTGTAATATCTAATGGCTAATGTTCATCATAATCCACAACCCAAAATTCATTTCGGAACTGGAAGTGCTTGATCAATAGTGATGTAAATTTATTTTGAAATAACCAATGGTGGAGGATGTTTTTGATAAAAAAATCCACATTCATTTAGAACTAGGAAATGTTCAACCGATAAGAAGGTATTTTCATCCCAAAATGAACCTCGGGATGACATCTATCCCCCTCAAAATTTTTGGATGATTGAAATATGGGTTTTGAAACCACCTTTAGCACTTTGAAACCAATTTTCCAAACTAGCTTCCCCAACCACCATGGAACCTACCTCATGGTTTCCACTTGACACCTCCACATCACTTGATCATCCACGTCATTAGAAAACTCCAAATTCCCAGATTTTCATAAATTTTTCATTAAAAAAATTTGTTTTCTACACATTTTCCATAAAATCACCAAATTTGACCCTTTATGCCAAATTTATCCCTACAATTACTTAATTGGCACAATTTTTATCTCTTCCACATTCTAGGTAGAGTTTAGGTCGAATTCAACCTTGTACCAATCAAATCTGACACTGCTTCCACCATTAATTCCTAGATTTCGCCTAGGATTGGGAATTTTTCTCCCAAATTTGAAATTTCTCAAATTTATTATAGAGGTCGAATCCATCATTTCCTAGATTACACCAGTGTGGAATTTTATTAAACACTTTGTATGCAACATTCACTTCTTTTCCAATTTCCATTGAGAAGTTTGTCCAAGCACTTCACAAACAACCTAAAAATTTTCTTCTCCATGCTCATTTCTAGCCCATACAACCTAAGTGATGTAACCTAATCTATAATTCCAATATGTAACGTACCCAACCACCCTTGTACCCACTGGGATGATGGGGTACTAAAAAAATTTCTCCAATTTCCACAATTTCACCATTCCATTCAACTCTGATACCATATCAATATTATTCCTTGTCATATACTGAAATTCTAGAGGCATAATGGCATACAACTCATGTAAACATAAAAAAATATAAAATGAATATCTAATATTTAATCATACATCAATTAAACTCATATTTACACATCATAAACAACATATAAGCAAATATAATAAAACACTTATATCTGATAATGAATTACACCAACTAGCTCCAGATGTGGGATGTTCCTCCCGTAGGCACTATTTCACCAAGTCTTTCTACAATAGGCCACCCCAAGTTGGGGATATGATTCCACCAGGACAAACACACACTCTCTCAGGCCAATTTCCCACTAATATTGTCCCACGTTCACTCACACAACCATCTCGAATCACCAAATCTCTTTTCCCCTTCATTCCACACAACCCAAAGAGGGGATCCCCTTCTATGCAATGCAATCCATCAAGATATCACACCTCTTTCATGGGATCCAACATAGACTATCAAGGAAAATATCCATGCAAGGATCTACAAGGATTCTTAATGGCAATTTTCACAACAGAATTAGAATTTCAATTCAACCTTTGTTACATGCTTTCTTCCATTCCTCTTGTGGCTTGTACCAAGATATAATGATATTAGAATGATAATGATGATTAGAATGGTACTCTTTTCCACTAAATTATTTACTTAAATATGCATGGCTTAAATTTGACAAGTGGCACCCATGTCACCACCTTCCCCACTACTTGGGAACTTGTTCCATAACTTAGAGACTTTGGGACATCGAATGCAATCAAGACTTAGGATTACAAATGTTTTATTATATTCTTGGTTAATCCCCTTAATCCCCCTCTCGTTCCTCTGTCGTGAAATCATATCCCCCCATCATTTTAGTCCTCCTGGTCTCGCAACTAAGGATGTATTTTTTATTTTTAACTTTGATGTATAATATTTACATTTCTTGGTCCTCATCCATACTATTTGGCTCATAGTCTAAATCACATATTTACATTACATTACATTTTCAGGGATCAAAACTGCAATGTTACAACACCTATGTTAGAGGTGATTTCTCAGCAAGTGCTCCTTGCTACTAATGGATTTTTCCACTTGTTAATCAATTCCTTGTTTTGGTTTTTGGTTTCAAATCCTACACCAATTCCCTAAGCCTTACACTATGTTGGTTTGCTAAAAAGAGAAATGTATAATTAATTTTGAGTTAAGATCTTTTCTTTTTAATTTCTTTTGATTACTCAAAAGGTATTGGAGTGGACTAAATGGTGTTTATGACTCTTTCCAATCCAAAGGACATCAAAATATGAGAATGCAAACAATGCAATGATTTTTTTCTTCGATGAAAACTATCTAAGAAAAGGAAGAGACATTTACTTTTTCACAATTTAAAATAAAACAAGAATCACTCAAACCAAATGAAGCTGCCAAAACATTTCCCTCAAAATTCTCARATCCAAAATGCAAATAATGCACCAATGCAACTTTCAATCGAAAACCCAAAATGCTCACACAAAAGACTATTCTATGCAATTTTCTTTTTATTTCACTTATAAAACAAATGAAATGAAATATGCAAAACAAGATCCAATCTAAAAATGAAAGGCTATATGATTTTGGTAAGCTCATTATTCACAAGCCAAGACCAATACAACTTTTCAAAGAGAAAACCCCAAAAATGCTAAAACAAAATGACCATGCAATGCAATTCCTTTTGATATCACTTATGAGACAAATGAAACTAAGAATGTAGAGAACAATTAGATTAGAACATGATATGGACTATTGTTTTGACAAGGTCACCATTCTCAAGCCAAGACCAATGCAAATTGTCGAGACACGACCAATACTATGCGAGGCTTATAAATCCACTTGATGAACCAAATGAGACAAGAAGCACATGTCCATATACACATGGGTTAACTATAAATTTCTTGCAACCTCCCTAAACAAATAAATAGCCAGATTTGAAGATATATTGAGAAAAAACTCACCTACAGGACTCGGTCGTAGGTTGTCTTTGGTCAATTAATAACTAGCCATAGATTATCTGACATTAACAAGTGACCACACTTCTTAGAGATAGGTTTCACATAAGAAAAACATGGTTGGTCGAGAATATTAGAGTGAAAAGGCATGACCATATATGAATTCAAGGAAAATCTCTGAAATTTAGCCCAGATTTGAGGAATTTCATACTTTCATGCACTTAGGATGAATCAAAACACAATACACAATCTATACGACCTCACAAGGATGGAAAAAAACCAAGGAACCTCCTAAAATTAAGGAACAAAAACCAAGTTCTTTCCTAATGGAGTCATGAATTTTGTTTTAAAGAAACTTCCCTATGGACAAGCAAGTTCTCTCACTGACCTTATTATAGTTAGAGATAGACTCTAGGATAGATCGCTATGGTTTTACCCTATATCTAAAGTATACACACAAAATTTATGCTAAGAGATGAGAAGGATGCCATACGTTTTTATGACGATTGTCCTATCATCATCCTTGTGGCGAAGCTCCCAAGATCCAACTCCTAGAAGCCTCTTCAACTTGTCACCTACACACAATGCAACAAATTTTTTTTTCTCAAAATTTTGGCACAAAAATGATGATTTCATATAATAAAATATAATATAATAACTCAAGGACTCTTAGATATACCAAAATTGAACCATAGATAAAGAATCCATGATTAATACAATATTTGGAGGAGAAAAATAACATAGATCTATATTGTATTATGAAAGGGTTACAACAATTGGTAATGTACATTGAGTCTTTGTTACACTCTCGACTTTGAGTTCCTTGAGATGTCCCTTGGCCACTTTTTTATGGTGGGAATAAATGAGAAAATATTTTGTATCATGGAAATGATAAGATGGCCTATCTCTCCTAGGATGATTCTCTCCTTTTTGTTGATGCCCAACACCCCATGCACTAATCCAATATGGCAATATGACTCTCTAGTTGTTCTCAATTAACATGAAGAATATTGCTATGATATTATTTTTTTTCTAGATTCCTAATTCCCCAACATAGCCTCTCTTTATATGAATATAGATAAGGCTAAGAGATAGGTTCAAGGTATGGAACTAGGTGAAAACAGGTCATGCACAAGTTCCATGGCCAATAATGCATCATGGCCAACCCATATCTCATCGAACTCCATGAAACTTTCCAAATATAGAAGATCACAGGGGTGGTCATAGATTTAGTATGGACAACCATTGACTGGGTATGAGTTGTCTATGATAAATACGTGATCGACTACTCTTCTTGCTAGGAAAAGAGAAACCAATCTAAACAATGGTGTTTTTGGAGCAATTCCTCAAGTACATATTATGATTTCGACAAAAATATCATCATTAGGTTCTCTTCAAGGCCTATGGTGACAAATACAAGTGTAACACCATGGAAGGAATACCATCATTGAGAAAGGGTTGGTGACATTTATTCATGCTCCCATCCATGAGAATACTATGATTACTCTTCTTTGTTTTCCACCTCCATAAGGATTCTATGTTGGAGGAAGTTTTGACCGATCCTTCCATAGGATCCCAATTACATGAAAATAATGCTCGAGGAAGTGTTGGTGGCCCTTTCAATAGAAAAACCATGATGCAAATAACATCATCAAGGAAGGGATAACCAACCCTTCTGTATTCTCCCCCTCCATGAGAACACTATTCTAGAGGAAGGGTTAGATGAACCTTCCTCAAGATACCACTCGACAAGAATAATATCGTGAAACCGATAAAACAATATTTAATATAGGCTTCTGTAAATGTTATGAAACCTCATTCTATGGTGGTGACATGACTATGGCATTGCCAACCTTAGAATAAGTGCCATTATGTTTGATTACTATGATAGAAGTAATTCTAATAATGTCTCCAAACATTTAGATGTATCTACTATAACCAACTACAAATTTTCATGAAATCACAACAAATGTATCCAATAACCCAAATAGGTTTGATTTAGAGATATTCTAGATAGAAGTTCTAATACTTATATTCTAAAGGTTATTGTAGTTTTCTTGATAATAGTAACATGAATTATTTTTATGGGAAATGACTTAGTCATTTTGTTGAGAATGTATGTCAACTTGGGTTAACTAGGTAGGAATTATACAAGTCTTTCAATGTTCTCAGAGTCCTCATAAAATTATGAAGCAAATGCATGTGGGTGAAGTCATGAATGGAAAAACAAAAGCCTAGGGTTTTTTATGGGGCCTACCAGGGCCTTGAGGACACAAGTAGCATGGGGGGGCTTCTTTATATTTTAGATTCTTACTATTTTTAGTTCAAGGATAATATTTTTAGGGGAAATAATAACTTTGGAGAACTTATGGCTCTCAAAATTTTGATGAATATAGCTCTAGAAAAAAGGTTTTTCTCAATGAACATGTGTTTGGTAATTCAAAGCTAGTCATTTTTTGGATGCATGAACAACTATGGATTCAAAACATTGGAACTTGTATATCGAGAGTTAATTACATTGGATAATGAACCATCTAAGGTAGGGCTTATTAAATGTGTTGGCTAGTTAATTCTAGAGGAGTATCTACATGGTTAGGTATTTGAGTCTAGATTTCATGACCTATTTTAATACTTCTAGTATATGTGTTAGTTTTATTTGTTGGAAGACATCATATGTTATTTTATGGACTGTAAGCAATCAATTGGAAAGTTCAAATTTTGATCATTTCAAATAAAATTATGATTTTTTATGTTTCAGTAAAAATCAATGGCTCAAACATTACATAAATGTAGTTTGGGATTCTATTCAAATTCTTTTCATTTCTGTAAGTACGAAGTCAAATCCATTTTTAGACCTTTATTCTAGATAACATTGATTGCTCATAGGTATTTGAGGACAATGCATATACTTTGAGGTTCTTGACGAATGTTAAAGAATTTCATTTGTAGAAAATAAATCAGAACTAAGATGATGATCTAGGGACCAATAATATGGGGTCACTAATCTTCAAGCCTTTGGAGATTCAATTCTTTTTATTAAATGGATTAGAAGGGAGTACTTCGAAATTTCAATATTGAACCTTTGTTCAATGAAATGTTGGGTATAGTTGAGGGATTTTCACAGGTTTTCTTTGCACATAATTTTAGAGAATGAAATAAAGAGGTTGATCTCCTATCTAAAGAAGGTATTCAACTCCATCAAGGTGGCAATGTATATTATGAGAGGTTAACAATGGACTTCTCAAAGAATTCACACATATCCCATTTATTTGATCAAATTTATTTATGTTGTTGAAGGAACATTTCTAAATATCATACCATACTTTTTGAAATTGTATAAGAGGATTGTATATAAAACTTATTAGAATATAACTAAGGTTTATAGGCTGTTTTTTGTGATATATGCTAAAAAATCACAATGGTGAATAACAAAATAGTAGGACAATTTTGTTGATGAATATGTATATATCTATGTTCCATAGAGACCCACCCCCCTAAAAAAACCCTCGTACTTTGCATTCCCACGTTTTGGGGACTTATAAATGCCTAGGAAACATTCCAAAATGACTAGGAATGCCATTGGGGATGTGGGTACATCTAATTCATTCCCAACGTCCCTCACTCAATTTGGGGAATTTTAGGGTATGGTTTTGTCTTCCCTTGAAAAATTAGGGATGGTTGATCGTCCCTTGATCCCACCCATGGATTAATCCTAAGAAAAAGTTAAATAAAAACTAAATCTAAGCATGCCCACCTAAAATCTAACCCCCAACACCTTGTTGGGCCCTTCATTTTTAATACTTTGGATAAGGAGAAAAGGATAATCATGTGGCGAACAAATTCAAATAAGTTGCGTGACAAATGGAAACTCATAAACTGATCCAAAAATGAAAATACTGGGGGTGGAAAAAAGAGGTTTTGATTTAGTAAACTGACCATGTAAAGGGGACATGAGCATAAATAGGTGGGAATGTAAAGAAAGAACAACGAATTAGCTAGTTGGTTAGTAGACTAGATCCCAAGGAGTTTGTATTGAGTCCTACAGAGTGTTATCCCATGTTGTAAGTGTTGAATGGTGTTGTCATTGATGCAAAAGTTAGTCATTGGTGATCAAAATGAAGAAGCCTATGGGTTTACTTGAAGATGTCTCCAAAGTGGTCCCTTTCTGGTGTAGCTTTAAGCATGGACCTCATGGAAATATGCTTTGAAGAAGCCCATAAGAAGCCATGGAGTTGTGGTCAAGAATCCCCTACAGTTAAGTGAAGAATCCTAAAAATGTCCAAGATCAAGATTGCAAGATGGAGATTGTTGAAAGTATTATTTGTGGTCAATTTGGATACCCTATATTTGAGGAAATTTTTACCCTAAATAAATAACTCAAATGGAATCACAAGTTACATGGTTGGAAATTTTATTCTAAGACATTTCCAATGGTATAAGGAAGTCCCTATAACTCCCTAGGAATGAAGAGATATGAATTTTTCCATCTAACAACCCAGCCATAAAATTTAGGCTAGATCAACTAAATTTTGGGGACAAAATTACTATAAATACATGATATAATTTCACATTTTTAGTGCAACCAAGAAAGAGATAAAGTCTGAGGTGTTCGCAAGGTGTTTAGGGTGTCTTCTCGTGTGCAAGATAAGTCTAAGGGATTCTCTTAATGTTTTTCTTATTCTCGCGGTATACTATAAGGTTATGATGTTGTCGTAAGGTTGTGATGATGTTGTATACTCTGCTATGAAGTTGTGATGTTTCCATGAGGCTGTTTGGGTTTATATGCATACCCATGTGGAGCTAAGATCTCTATGTGGACCCAGTTTGTGAGGCTCATATTTTGGATATTTTGACACATGATTGGCAGAGTTTTTTAATGTGGTTGTTGGGTTTTATATGTGGACCTAGGATCTCTATGTGGACGCAGTTTGATGATGATGATGTATCGATGATAGTTACAGACATAGTGATAGTGATTGTGACAAGTTTATTATTTTATATACATATTTGAGGGTGGAATAAAGGGGCAAGGAAAGGGGATTGGAGCCTCCTTCGAGTTGTAAATAGAGAATCTAGGAGTTGTATCTTCCTTCAGGTTGGTGCCTCCTTTCAGTTGGAGCTGGAGAATATTGGAAATTGTATCTTCCTATGGATGCAATCTTGTTATTATACAAGAAAACAATTTTGTGGTTTATTTCCACGTTAACTCTATTATGCACGGTGTATTTATTCTTCTGCTCTTTATTGTATATTGGGATGCATTTATTTGATTGAAAATTTAAAGTTTTTAAAAGGTGATAAATTATAATAGATATTGATTCACCCCCCTCTTAGTATCAACAATTGGTTTCATATTAGGTTACCTTCAGAACAGTCTAATCAGTGGAGGGAAGATCATGAGAAAAATGGAAGGCCACATTCCAAATGGTATTCCACCATTTGATGGAAACATTTATGCATACTGGAGAAAAAAAATGCAAACTTACTTGACAACTTTAGGAGTGGATATCTGGCTCTCAATTGTCAATGGCTATAAATTTCCTAAAAATACTCCAACAGATCCAGATGAGAAGAAATTAATAAGCTGTAATTCAAAGGCTAGGCATGTGATCATTAGTGGATTGACACCAATTGTTTCTAGAAAGGTGATGGGTTGTAGCACAACTAAAGAGGTTTTGGGATAAACCTCAAAATATTTATGAAGGTAATCCAAAAGTCAAGTAGGTCAAGCTTCAATGACACAGAGCACAGTTTGAAAATACGAAAATGAATGAAAAATAAGATAATGCAACCTATTTACTCAAAGTATATGAAGTTGTCAATTCCATCAGAGGATTAGGATGAGAATTCAAAGAATCCTTGGTTGTACAAAAAGTGTTGAGATCAATTCCTTTGAGATGTGATGCCAAGGTCTCGACCATTGAAGAAACTAGGGATTTGACCAAACTTTCAATGGATGAACTACATGGGACCCTCAAAGAATATAAAATGAGAACATATACAAAAAATGGACAGCCAAAGAAAGAAGTAACTTTTAAAGCCATGAAGAAAACAAGGAACAAAGAAAACATGGTAGAAGAAAGACCAGGTGATGAATAAGATGAAGAAGAATAATATTTCGTAAGGAGGCTTAAGAAGGGAACCAAAAAATACAAAGGTAAGTTACCTTTTAAATGCTCCTATTGTGGTAGAATAGGAAACTATGCTAAGAAATGTCCTTTTGAAAAATGAAAATCTTCCACAAGAAAAAGAGCCTTTACTCCAAGGATGAAAATAATTCTTCAGATGAAAGCAATGAAGAAGAAAGGGAGGTAAGAGAAAGTATCTTCATAACTCAAGAAACTTAGAATGATGACCACAAAAATTCTGAAACAGATGAAATCAATTCTGAAGAAGATTATGATGTAGATATAGAAGAAACAAACATAGAATCTTTCTGAGGAAGCAAAGACATCACAAAAAGTGAATAGGAAGATGAAGACAATATTGAAAAATTGAAGCATGTTGAAGAAGAAAACTTCAAGCTCAGAAACAAAAATAGAGAGTTAAAAAATGAATTGAAAAATTGTGAAGAAGAGAATCATAAGCTTGATAAGACAATTGAAAGCTTGAAGGAGCAGTTAGATAAATCCAAGAAGACTGAATATTATGAGAAATTAAAAATGGAATTGGATCACACAAGAAAATATTTGATGTGGATAACTAAAAAGTTGAATTACTACACAAAATTTGACAGAAGTACTGAAAAGTTAGATGAAATTCTTAGCAAACAGAAATCACCTACCGATAAGATAGGACTTGGATATGAAAATAATTTGAATTCAACAAACATAGATAAAACACACATGGAAGATGAAGGAAATTATAGAAACTATGCAAGTGCCTTAAATAAGTGGAATCAACAAACAAGAGGGAGTTGAAGAACAACATGAACATGACACCTCCAATTGGAATAGAAGATCATAATTCACAAGTGGTGAGACACCAATAAGGTCCTTTTATACTAGGCATGATAGTATTTTTCTTGGTCATTGTTATGCTTGCAAAAACTTTGGACACAAAGCAATTCAATTTAAAATCAATGCAAGAAACAACTATATGAGAAACGAAAATGATTATGGATATCCAAAGGACAATCACATAAATAGTAGATCTAGAAATGCTCATGGATTTGTCAACATAATTAAAATCCTCCACTAATGGATCAGAACATTGTATGCTATAAATTCAATAATCTTGGTCATAAAGCACAAGATTGCAGAAATATGAAAGAAGATGCTCCTATCATAACCAACTACAGTATGGGAAAGGAAAGAGAATCCAAACAAGGAAGATTGTCAATTAGCACTGCTTGTTGAAAATAAAGAAGAAGAATGGTACATAGACAGTGGGTGCTCAACACGAAGAAGCCTATGGGTTTACTTAAAGGAGTCTCCAAAGTGGTCCCCTTATGGCGTATCTTTAAGCATGTCCCTCATGGGAATATTATTTTATGAATCCCATAGGAAGCCCTGGGGGTGTGGTCAAGAAGCCCTTGCAGTCAAGTGAAGAAGCCTATAGATGTCCAATATCAAGATTGCAATATGGAGATTGTTGAAAGTATTATTTGTCTTCAATTTGGATACCCTATATTTTAGGCCATTTTTACCCTACATAAATAACTCAAATGGAATCAAAAGTTACATGGTTAGAAATATTATTCTGAGAACTTTCCAACGATGAATGGAAGTCCCTCTAACTCCTTAGGAACGAGGAAATATGATTTTTTCCATCCAACAACCTAGCCAAAAAATTGAGGTCGGATCAACTAATTTTTGGAGATAGAATTGCTAAAAATACAAGATAGAATTTCACATTTTTAGTGAAGCCAAGCAAGAGATCAATTCTGAGGCGTGCATAATATTTTTTGGGTTTCTTTTGGTGTGCAAGAGAATTCTAAGGGATTCTCTTAAGATATTTCTTATTCTCAAGGTATGTTATACGGTTGTGATGTTTTCGTAAGGTTGTGATGTTGATGTATTCTCTGTTATGAAGTTGTGATGTTTTTGTGATGTTTTTGGGGTTTATATGTGGGCCCATGTGGACCTAAGATATCTATGTGGACCCAGTTTGTGAGGATCATATTATGAATATTTTGACACATCATTGACAGAGGTTCTTATGTGGTAGTTGGGTTTTATATGTGGACCCATGTGGACCTAGGATCTCTAGGTGGACCTAATTTGATGATGATGATGTATCAATGATAGTGACAAAGATAGTGATAGTGATAGTGACATGTTTATTCTTTTATATACATATTTGAGGGTGGACGAAAGGGGTAAGGAAAGGGGGTTGGAGCCTCCTTCGAGTTGGAACTGGAGAATCTAGGGAGTTGTAGATTCCTTCAAGTTGGTGCCTGTAAATTAGGGGGTTGGTCCTGTCAGGAAATGAAAGACACTTCCAGACTAATCCTAGCAGAAGTGAAGAAGAATTCAATCAAGAATGCAAGTTACACAAGAAATCACACAGTACACCAAGATTTTACCATAGAAACCCTTAACTGGGAAAGCCAACATTCCTTGAGAGTTCTGCTCTCTTGTTGTCTTATTCAATCTAAATAAAGGATACATGTATAACCTTGGTCCACACCTAAGACAAAGTCGATATCATACCCTCTTTCTTACACAAGAACAATCCTGTAGCCAATCCGACTTACATCTACATGATCAACAACCTACAATTTACACATGCATTAGCCTTTACGACCTTACAAAACACCTCTTTATAGGATTTACAATAGGAAAAATACTATATATTGGCACCCAAAAATGGTTACAGATCCATGCAGATCATTGGTTACAAATCTTGCAAATCCATGGATTTTGTTACAGTTGATTCCAAGTCGGATTACCAGTCAACAACCAATCGACCTGCATTTAGTCTCTAGTCGATCATCTCACGCCTGAACTCCAACCTCTTGTAGATTGACTTACAATCGATATCTTTGACTTTAACTTTGATCGATCAACTCCCTCAACCTTCAACTTGTTGTTGATCCACCTCGACCTTGACTGCTGTCGATCCACCTCGACCTTCGATTGTTAGTCGATTTACCTCGACTAGAATTTCACTGCAAAGAATATAACAACCCAACATTTTTCTACTTGTTTTATTCTTTGATTAAATAAGAGATTCCTTAACGTTCGCTCATAGACCCATGGAAAAAATTCCCATTTCCCCTCAGCACCAAGAGAACTTCACCGCACTCATAGACTTGGTCAATGAGTCTGCTATGTTTTCCAACGTGTTTACTTTCTCCAATAGCACCTTATCACTTTCCACCATATCTCTTATGAAATGGTATTGTACATCAATGTTCTTAGTCTTTGAATGATAATAAGGGTTCTTTTCTAGAAATACTGCACTTTGACTATCGCAACTCACCTTCATAGCACTCTGCTCAAACATAATTCTTGAACACAACCTTTGAATCCATACCACTTCTTTGCTTCCATGAGTGGGCTCCATGTATTAAGCTTCTGTTGTTGACAAGGCTACAACCTCTTGCCGCTTTCTCATCCAGCTTATTGCTCCATCGAACATTTTGAATACATATCTTCTGGTCAACCTCCGCTGATCCATATATCTATCTTAGTCGGCATCGACAAAGCCATGTACATTTAATTTACCAATGTCACCTCCAGGTCTTCCTTGGTAGCGTATATCATAGTTCTTCATGCCACATAAATACCTGAATACTCTCTTGACAACTGTCCAATGCTCCTTTCTAGGTGTCGAAATGTACCTGCTCAAAACTCCCACTGCATGGGAAATGTCTAGTTGAGTGTAGACCATCACATACATTATACTACCAACAACACTTACATAGGGAACACATGCCATGTCCTCTATTTCTTCTTGTGTATTTGGACACTGCTCAACAATAAGCCTTACTCCCACAAGAATTGGCACCTTCACTGGTTTGCAACCCTGCATGTTGAACCGTTTCAGAACTGTTTCAATATACTTTGTCTAATTCTAGCGGCTTGATCTCTCTTAATATCCATTCCCAGAATGAAGTTAGCTGCACCAATATCCTTCATGTCGAACTTGGAGGATATATCCTTCTTCAACTCCTTTATTGTGTCCATGTTGTTTCCAATCAACAACATGCCATCTACATATAAAGCCATATATATGAAACACCCACCTTCTTCATTGGAATATATGTAGTGATCAAATTTGCTTCTCACAAACACCAAACTAAGGATGTATGTGTCACACTTTTTGTACCACATCCTTGCTGATTTCTTTATACCATAAAGGGATCTTTTGAGTTTGCACACCAACTCTTGCTTTTGTTGGATAGTTGGTTTAGATTGATGGACAGTTGGTTGTCATTGATGTCAACCCTTGGAGAGTGAACATGGATAATGATGTCAACCATTAGCGATTGATATCAACCCTTAGAGAGTTCAAGAGATGTGGACAGTGATGTGGATGATATCATTGGATAGTTTATTATTGTTTGTATGGTCAAGAGTAATGGTGAGTTGTGGCGGAGACATTTGAATGATTCTGGTATCAATTTTGAATGAGGAATATGGACTTGAACGATTGAGTAAATGAAGGTAAGGCACTCATATATGGATAATACTCATCGTTCCATTTCCTTTGATATGTGGAACGTCACATAGTTTGTCACGATTAGAGAGATATGGTCTTGCGAAGTTGGAATCCCCAAAGAGTGGTCAACAAACCCCTAGTTGGTTAAATAAAGGGTAAAATCATTGTAACAAGAAAACCCTAGAAGCCCTAAAGTAAGGAGGGGAGTTACCTATCACTTGTATAAATGAACCTCTTGGAGTCATTTATTAGCACACACACACACACTTATATTGAAAATCTATCTAGTGAATTTTTATGGTTTAATGAATGGTTATGGTTTATCTTTGGTATTTTTTAGGTTGAATGTGGTGAAATTTTTCTGAGGTAGCGAAAGTATGAAGGATCAAAATTTTCAAAGTTGTAGAACTTGATAAAACCCTAGTTTCTGAGGCGTATGTGGGCTAACAGTATAATATGGTGTGTACATACGTGGTCTAACACTATAATAGGGTGTGTATATATGCGGGCTAACAATATAATAGGGCACATACATGAGGGTAAATCCATCAAAACTTGAGAAGATGAAGATGCTATGTCTCTAGAGTTTGAAGCAAGTTCCGAAGTCTTCATTCGACAAGTTATCATGAGTAAAGGTATGTCATTTATGTATTTGTTTGAGGCTTGAATCTTGGATGATATGGAACATGCTTAAGGTATGTCTTAGAGGCCCTTGATGGTACATTGTTGAGATAAGATTGTTATGTGTTTGAGACACACTCTTGGTACTTATTATATGGTTTCTATGGTTCATTGTTAGAGGCACATCTTTGTGGTATTGGCATATACTTGAGGCTTGTTATATTGTGTTATGAGACTACATCTTTGTGATATTGAGGAGCATCCTTGAAGCATATGACTAGAGGAATTTCATGGTATATGGTACATGTTGGGTAAGATATATTGTTGGTACACTTCTTGGTTTATTGGTACAAGGTGTATGGTTGTTGTGTTAGTGGTATACCATTGATATTGATATATTATTGAGATATACACTTGGCATATGGTATTACATGCATAGGAGACATCTATTAGTGGTGATGGTACTTGGTTGAGATACACTCTTGGTATTACTTGTTCAACATATCTTATGGTACATGGTATAGTACAAGTTTGATGCTTTATATGGTATATGAGATACATTTCATGGTTGACACATGGTATAGTATAAGGTACATGTATTGATGTGAATGGTTGATGTACATGGTTGATTTGAATGGTTGGAACATGGTATATTATATGATATAGGTACATGGTTGGTACATGGTTGATGGTACAGGTTGATGCATGGTTGTGGTATAGGTTGATGCATGGTATAGGTTGATACATGGTTGAGACACATATCTTGTGATGGTATGTGGTGATGTTAGATCATGCTTGGTTGAGGCATGTGGTTGTTGGACATCTAGTTCAGAGGTGTCTTTGGTATATGATCCATGTCAGAGGATCTGATTGAGTATCAATGACAGTGGTAGTGACAGTGACAATATCAATGATAGTGATAGTGATAGTAATAGTATCAGTGATAGTGGAAGTGATAGTGACAGTAACAGAGGCAACAAAGAGTCATATTTTAGAAAGGTGAAAACCCTAGTTCTCAGAGGGTGTACGCATGTTGCAGTATAGACAGCCCGTGTACATACGTTGGTTGTAGTATAGATAGGACGCTTACATATGCAAGTTGTAGTATATACAAGTTGTGTAGCTATTGGTATTTATTGGTACAGGTTGACTTCTAGATAATATTGGTTACATGATTTTGGCATAAGATGGTACATGTTTACAGTGATATTTCTCACAGTGACGATGTGGCATTGGTTTCATCATTTAACACTTATATTTCAGGGCAAAAGGACATGGAAAGAATAAGTGATTGCAACCTTCTGTTTGTAGCTAGAGAACATAGGGGGTTGTAGCCTCCTTTTGGTTGTATCCAAAGAATCAGGGAGTTGGAGCTTCCTTTAGGTTGGAGCCTAATAACTAGGTGGTTGTATCCACCTTCCGATTGTAGCTAGAGAACCTAGGGGGTTATAGCCTCCTTCTGATTAGAGCCAGAGAATTCAAGGAGTTGTAGCTTCCTTCAGGTTGGAGCCTGAGAATAGGGGGTTGTAGCCTCCTTCCATTTGCAACTAGATAATTTGAATGTTGGTGCTTCCTATGAATGAATTCTTGATATATATAAGAAATCATTTTGTGTTTTTCTTACATTTGGGTTTCCACGTAAATACTGGTGTATTATGTATTTGATGTGATGTTGCTTATGATTACATGCTCATGACATATTGAATGCAATCATAGATGATACATTGATGATATATTGTTGAACATTGTTGATAAAGTGAAAGAATATATATTGTGATTAAAAGTGGTATAAAGTGCTCATACCGATTCACCCCCCCCCTCTCAGTATTCCAAAAACTTTCGCTTTACTAGAAATCCTTCGGGTCATTTCATGTAGATTTATTCTTCTAGGTCCCCATGTAGGAACACTATCTTCACATCCATCTTTTCTATCTCCAAATTGAATGCTGAAGCTAGAGACATTAGTACTCTGATGGAAGCTAGTTTTGCAATAGGGGAAAAAATCTCACCGAAGTCGACTCCTTCGACTTGGGAATAACCTTTCATTACTAGTCGAGCTTTGAACTTCTCGACTTGTCCTATGACATTCATCTTCTTCTTGAACACCCACTTACTACCAACAATATTCCTTCCACTAGGTAACTTGACTAAATCCCATGTGTCATTCTTGTACATGAATTCCATCTCTTTGACCATGGAATCCTTCTAGATTTTACCCTATGCTGAGTCAACTTTCTCATCGACCGACTTGGGCTCATCGTTGATGGAGGTTAGCATGAATGTGAAACATAAGTTGGATGGACTATACCTCTCAACTAGTTTCATTATTCTTTTTGACCTCCTTACCACTGGATTCAGTCATTCCACCTCCTCTTCAGATTCAATCAACTCATATGAATCACCTTCTTCATTCCTCAGTTCAAAATGCACCGTATCAAGATTATTCTTGGTCTGAACAAATTCCTCGAGCTCAAACTTACCTCCTACTCCTATGAAGACCACATCTTGATTCTACACTGTTCTCCTTGATGCAGGATCCCGAAGCTTATATCCTTTCATTCCTTCTTTATGTCCAATGAAAATACATTAGACTTCTTTCTTTTCCATATTTCTCCTCTTTTCCTTGGGAATATGCACAAATTCATCACAACCAAATATTCTGAGATGTGCCACTAAAGGATTTTTACCAGAACATATCTCATGTGGAGTCGTGTCGTCTAGCGCAGAAGAAGGAAACATATTCACCAAATATCTTGCAGTGTTGAATTCCTCTACCCAGAATACTTGGGCAAGCCCAACACCACTGAGCATGCTCCTTGCCTTATTCATCAATGTTCTGTTCATTCTCTCAAAAACTCCATTTTGTTGTGGGGTATATGGTACAATATTTTGGCGTGATATTTCACACTACTTATAGAAATGATCAAATTATTTTCCATAGAATTCACCATTGTTGTCCTTCCTCAACACTTTATTCCTCTTCTCTGTCTAGTTTTCCACAAGAGATTTAAAATCCTTAAAGATCTCAAGAACATATGATTTCTTCCTCATGAAATATAATCATGTCTTCCTGGAAAAATAATCTATGAAGGAGGCATAATACATGGATACACCAAGTGAAGGCACTGTAACCGAGCCAAACAAAACACTATGCACCAGTTCTAGAATCCCACTTTCCCTTGTCGCTCCAGATGGTAACCTCGCTTGAATTTGTTTTCCATGTATGCAATGTTCACATAAGTCAAATTATAAACAACATTCAAGAAAATCTTTGACCATACCTTTTATTTTCATAGTTCGAAGTCCTTTTTCTCTAATGTTTCCCATCCTCTCATGCCATAACCTGGTCAGGTCGATTTTATCATGTCATTTCGAGTTAGTTTGAATCGACTTATCTCAAGTTGAGTCGAGTTGTGTCAACATCGAATCGAGTCGATTCAAGTCACAGTCGATTCGATTTTAGGAGAAACAATGTTGTTGCATCCAATCGAGTCGACATTTCTTAACAACTTGTATAGGATGTCAATCTAAACTCCTTTCATTAAGACCATCACACCTCTGACCATATTTCAAAAATATTCTAAAACATAGTATTCACACCTGCATCACTCATCTTGCTGAAAGATATCATGTTTCTTACCAAACCTAGAATGTGTAGCACACCTAGAAGGGTTATTTTCCTCCCATCCTTCAGTATCAGTCAAACTCTTCCTCATCCGACAATTTTGGTTGTCGAGTCGTCCCCTTAGAACAAATCACCCCATCATATAGTTCATACTCATAGAACCATTATTTATTTGGTGTCATATGATAGGATTCTCTTGAGTCGATCAACCAACCATCTTGATCTGACTATGTACTGGTCGATGCCAGGTAAACATCATCTCCCTTTTCCGAGGTTATCTGTATCTCAGTTTATTGTTTCTCATCGTATCTAGCACCGACTTCTATTGCCTTCAACTTACAGTCCTTTTTAGAATTCCCATATTTACTGCATTTCCAACATCTTCGCATCAACTGAACCTGGGATTTATATATACCCCTTGACTTGAAATTTCTACCAGGGAATCTTCCTTTATGTCTATCTATCGATCGACCTCTCAATAATATAACATATTTTGTCGATCCTTCCATGTTATTGTTGGGGTCTAAAGATGTCCTAAAACAGCCTTAGTTTTAACATTAATTTATGAACCTGAGGATTCATCTTTTATATCAAGAATATCAACAAAGCCTATGCAGATAGCTTGTAGAGGCTAAAATTGCATAGCTAAAGCAAACATGACTTTATCCACAATCAAGTTCCTCAAATGTTCATTTAAAGATTCTAAGATTAAGATCTTATTTAACAGAATTGAAATCTAATTGCTAACATGCTGTGAATGAAAAGAAACTAGCTAACCTGCTAAGTTCATTTAACTAAAAAGCAATGATTAAATTTGAGTAAAGACTTGGAAAATTGACTATTAACTAGGAATTGAATTGCTAGAAAGAAAATAGAGAACTATTATAATAGAAAGAAACTGCAATTGTAATCTAATCGTAAGGAACAACAATCATAATTGAATGGAAAGGAACAAAAATTGTAACTTTAACTGAAAGGAACGACAATTGTAACCTATTCGAAAGAAACAACTAATGTGAATCTTAAGTAAAGGAACAATGCATATGAAAACGTGAGGAACTATCAAGCAGAAAACTACAATAATGCAAATTGGAATCAGCAATCATTAACACTAGAGAAATATCTATCTTTTGTATGCAAACCATATGGAATCATTAACACACTTATGCATTCGTATTAACTATTGTGAAATAGAATTGAATCATAAAACATAAATCAAACTGATACAATTATAGCTGAAACAATAGCTCCTTTAGACTGGGCCCTTGGTCCTTAGAAGCACTACTATGAGAAACTCAGTATATAGAAATGGTGAAAACGATCAAATCTTTTATTAAATTCATAGCTGGTACATCATTCACAAAAATGGCTTGTGTAGAGTAACTCTGAGTCTGAATACTTGAACGTAATTCTTAGATTGTCTTTTAGGTTCTATTATCCTCTATATATACAATAATCTGAGTAAATCAATCCATCCCGAGGATCGGAAGATCCTCATGATTGCTTTACTTATTATAAAGTTACAATATAGAAAACCAAATCATCTTTAAAACTGCTTTTGCGTCAAAAGTCCTCAACCTCCAATGGCTCACGCATCTTCAATATATCCTTTGTTACTTCGGTTTTGACAATATTTAACCAATCCTGTAACAAAATCAAACAATTCCAATCGTATTTTAGAATTTATTCATCATGACTTCAGTAATATCACTAGAAGACATATTAATCATTTTCCATTCTATTTATCCCTAATTAACAGAAAAGTCACTCAAGATTGTATAAAAAACTGTATGAATAAGGAGGATATTTGTACCTTTTTCATAACCCAACATACCACCCAGCTTACCTTCTTGCATGTCCTCATGCAAGCTAAGATATTACATGTAAAGAGGTGATGTTGTAAGGAGGGAAAGTTGGTTCACCAGGTCTCCTAAACCCATTACTTCTTTTTATCTCTTCAAAAGCAACATCCTCCCTTTTCTTGTTAATTTGATAATCCTTCTGGTAACTTTCTGGAGGAAACCAGAGGATAGGGGGATTATACCTGCATCCAATACAAGTAGGTCCTTCCTCTAGGAGGAGTCTAGAATACCTTTCTACTTTGTAGGTATGCTGAAAATAAATTCCTGAACCTAAAGGGCTCCCTAATTTTGACTTTATTGGAGGATGCATCCCATCTCATCTTAGAAGCAGAAAGGGCTTCTTCTTTGAGTTCTCTAAAGTATATGATGCCTGAATGAATAACCTGTCGATGGATGGGGGCTAGAGAATATATGACCCCACCCTTTTTCATAAAGGTTCTATGTTGCATAATGGCTGGAAAGGACTTGAGAGGTTCTCCTTTGATCCATAGATCTAACCCTGTTTCCCTCTTTATAAAATTCTTGTGGGCCTTGCCCCATATAACTTGGTTTTTAGTAAAGGACAAGAATGCCTTGAACTGAATGTCTCCAATAAAGGGACCAGGGTTATTTTTCCTGTCATCTTCCAAAATGAAATTATGGAAGTATAATTCACATAGAAAATATTGCACCTTTTCTTCCTGCTCTCTAAAACATGAAATTAACTCAGGGACAGTGGCAAATGTAATCGACTTACTTGCTCTGATGGATTTTACCCTTAACAACAGGTAACGTTTCAGAAAGAATAGGGTATAATTGGTGGCAGGGGCTCTACAATTGATTGCATCAGAGTAAACATCACAAATCTCCTTGATTTGCTGCAAAGCTTTTTCAAATTGACTTTGCATTTTCTTAACCTTTTCTTGGGCTTTGGTGAGCTCAACATATGTTTTACTTTCTATTGCTGACATATCCTTTAGTTGTTTAACAACCTTTTGATGTTAATCCCTAGTGATCATTTCTTCTGTGGATTGCGTTAAGGCTTGTTGATCTTGTACCAGCTCAGCCTTTAGCCTATCAATAACAACTTCTTGTTCCCAAGACTGAGCTGCTCGATATTATTCTATAGTGCCCATCTCATCTCTAGATTGAGTTAATGCTTGCTGAGCTTGTATAATATTTGTTTCTAGTCTATCAATGATGGCATTCTGTTCCTGAGATTGGAATGCTATATGTTCTGCCATAAGTGTCAATTCATTCCTACTTTGAATCAAGCTCTGTTGGGAGTGTATCAATTCTTCCTCCAATCTCCTAATGGTGGGGTCTTGTTCGAGGGATTGAGGTATTTACTTTGAGACTAGGGTATCTGTTTGTACCTCAGAATCAATAGTTTCTGAAGGAATTACCTTCTCATTCTGAGCTACTACATCCTCTACTGTTATCTCTTCAGGGTCTGTCTGTGTTCCCATAGAGTTTGTAATGACTGTTCTTTTAGGAAAAGGGTTTATCCCCTGCACTCTGGACTTTTTGTTTTTCTTTCTTTAGTGGGACTTATCTACTTGTTCTAACTGCTTCCTCAATTCTTTAATAATTCCTCTGAATTTTCCAACCTTTAGTTTTAATGCTTCAACTTTTTAAACCTTTCTCTTTAACAACTTGTTCTCCTTTTTTAGCTTTCTAATTTTCTTATGGCTTTTGCCTGTTTTATGTTTGTGAGGAGTCTCAAGGGCTTCCTTATTCTGATTAGCAGGCAACTTTTCTTCTATTCCTTCCAAGTGCTCTGTCTGTTCAAGAGGGATTCTTGCCTTAGGATGTGGTTCTTCATATGTTGTGTCCTCAGGAAATGACAGTTCGATATCAGGGAAATTTTCGGCAGGATTTGAAGAAGAGGCTCGTTCTTGATATCCTTTTGATTTATCTATCAATTGAGGCTCCTAATCTCCCTAAAACCTAAGCTATTTCTTATTCATAACTTTTCAAACATTTTTTTGTCATATGCTCTGATGCTAGTTGGGTGTCTCTTTGATTGCTTCCCTGTGAAGTTTGTTCTGTATGCTCAATACCCTGGTCATTTTCTTGTAAGGGATGCTCTGTTGTGTTCTTAATTTCTTCAAGGTTTCTTGTCCGTCTGTTTCTCCTCGTTCTCTCAATGGGGGTTTTAGGAGCATCCATTTCTCTTTTTCTCTTTCTGGTTAGTGGCCCTTCGTGTGGGGTTTGAGCCTTTGTCTCTGAGGTCTGAGCCTCTGTCCTTGAGGTCTGAACCTCTGTCATTTGAGCAAGATTTGCCTTGACTTCAGGTTGAGGAGGTGAAACTTCTATTTAGGCAGTGGTCTCCTCTCCTTGTATCTCTTCAGTTTCCTGTAATGGGTTTTCATGACATAATTCAGGCTGTTCCAGTTGTAGAAGTTTATTGGCCCCAATAAGATTATCCCAGGTCAATTGGGTTTGACTCAGTGCCTTACTTATTATCAATTTAATTAATCTATTATGGCTGATAACAGTAATAGGATCCTTGGACTTCTGTGTTCTTAAGGCAAACTCATGTAACATGGAATTTAGGAAGAAAGGTAGATTGATTACTAACTGTTGTTTGACTGCTGCTAGCAATTTGAGGTGGCATGGTCGGATTGCATCGTATCTTCCATTGCAGGTAATGTACCTCTGAATTATCCCTTCTAGTTCTTTCCATGGTTCGATGAGGGTGCTGAGTTTAAGTCCCTTTCCCTTTTTGTCCAACTATTCTCCAGGGTCTACGAAATATTCTGAAGCTTCCTTGAGCACTTTATATCTTCCTATCCATTGAATGCTCATGTTAGGGAGACCTAAAACCTCTACTACGATTTTCGGAGTAACTGGAATTCGTATGTCCCGAACTATGGAGATTTCTCCCTGCAAATTCTGAAAGAATTCAAGCATGATGTTTGTATCAGACCCTTGCAAACGGTTGAAGTACTCCATCCACCCTAAGAAGTGTACGATTTCTCTTTCCTGCTCTGTTACCTGTAGTAATGTTGGCTCCCTGTGCAGGCTTCGACCACCCATATCTCTGTGAGAAAATAAGAACGACTATCATTCCTAGTTGCAAATTTGGTTAGACTAGCTTGGAGGAATAATTGCCAAAAATAGAAAATATCGACGAACAACAAGTGTATAAGAAAGTGGGTTTTCCATTTATTACAATCATTACATCTTATCGGAAAGCGTTCCAAGAATCCACTCCCCTCATTAATGTAAAGGTCATCCTCGACCATCAACATAGGCAAATGTAGTGAGTGTAGGTATTTCTGGTGAGAGGTAATAATTGCGCTGCCACTGCCAATGGGGACTAATCACGTATAATTTTCAAAAAGCACTTTAAATCAGAAATCATTAAACGATAGTCCTCTTTCGTGGGAATTTCAAGTTTATTATACCAATGCTTAATTTTTTTTTATGGATAAATAAGCCAAAAATAAATTAAATATGTTCATTAAAAAAAAGAATATTCCATACATTGTAATATTGTTACTTTTCTCAAGTTATTGAGTATAATTGATATGATAGCATTATGATTTGAATAAAGGAAATGTAGGGGTACACAGAAACTTGGTGTTTTTGAGATAAACTTCCATACCATATGCAGATCCACTGCTACCAGCAGGCATCCATAGCCTCAGCAGGGTTTCCTTTTAACCCATAGATGAGCATGTATCCTTAATAAATACTTGAATCGTTTTTTCCCAAAAAGGACCATTATCCTGGTTTGGTAGCCAGATGATGATAATGCCACTCACTAGAGTGTAACTTAAGTAAACAAGCCAGCTCGTGTAACTTAAGTAACTTAAGTAAACAAGCCATCTCGTGTAACTTAAGTAAACAAGCCATTACCCTGGTGTGGTAGCCATAGTGGGAATGTCACTTAGGTTAGTATCCTATGATCATGGTAGGCTGGCTCGTGATGAGACCCCCTATTCTTTGTGGAAATTTTATTATTACTTATCTTTATTTGTTTTTATTTATTTATTATTATTATTTATTTATTATTATTTTTATTTTTTTGATTTTTTAATATTTGACGTTTTCTCCCGAAAAAGACCATTATCCTGGTTTGGTAGCCAGATGATGATAATGCCACTTACTAGATTATAACTTAAGTGAACAAGCCAGATCGTGATGAGACCTCTTGTCCTTTGACAAAAGAACATGTCAAAGGCCATTGCCATGTTGTGGTAGCCATAGTGGGAATGTCACTTAGGTTAGTATCCTATGATCATGGTAGGTTGGATCGTGATGAGACCCCCTATTCTCTGTGGGAAAATTTTTATTGCTTGTTTTTTTTTTTTTAGAGGTGTATTAAGGGAGTCTCATCTACTCCTTAAGAGTAAGGGATGGTGTAAGGAAGTGTAAATATGCCAAGTAAAAGTGTTCTTAAGACTCTTTATAATATCAAGGCAAAATATCATTTAGGTATATTTGTATGTATATAGGAAAAATAAACAAATTATGGTGGTGACCGATTATGAACAAGGTTTAAAATATTTCAAAGAGATTAATCCAAAAAATATTTGACAAGGTATGGGAGATAATCCACAAAATAATGACAGATCACTGTGATGACAGTTAGAAATAGTGTTGGTGAAAATGATTTGATGAAAGGCATACCCCAAAGGAATTTATAGCTTTTGAACAACAATGACAGAAAGGAACGACAATAAGGAAGAACGCAAGAGGAGAAATAGTTGTTTCTTTTAAAGGAACAATGTTAAGGTCCTAACCTGCACATAGGTAGGTCAATGTATTCGAATGTAATAAAGGTCAATATTAATAAGGCCTTTCAATAAAATAGAATAAGGCGGATGTAAGAATACCTAATAGAAGCTTCTGCTTCTAGAAGGATCTTCCTCTAGATGCTTCTTTTAATAGACATATTTAGTATAAATAACGGTCGAGGGTATGAAAACCCTAGCTTGGAGATTATTGTAACAGAGTGCTGCTTGATTGGAGGTTACCCCCTCGAAGAGGCCTATGAACATTTCTTTCTGAATCAAAGTGTTATTTCTATTGCTATTCTTATATCATTTCTGTGTTATTGTGAAGATTATGCTGGATATTTTACTGTTATTCTGCCATTTCTAGCATTTTATTTCTACTTTGCATATTTTATATATCTGGTATCTTGCAAGTGGTATCAGAGCACTTTCCTTGGTAGAAATTGTGGGTATTTCTTTTTAGGGTAGAGACGTATTCCGACATCTTTAAGCCACAGAGATCTGTCGTTATGTGCATAAACCCGTGGTTGAGGGATTCATACACGCAGGAAATACAGGTGGTTCTTAAGCGCACATCTGTTGGCCACCCTTGTAACCCCTGTTGGTACCCCTTCAAGTGATAGTGCATCAGACAACACCTGTGTACGAATCGGCCTAGATTTCCTGAAGCCCTCTTTAGATAAACCTATCGGCCACCGGACTGCTATAGTGTCACCGAGAACAACACTTGGGAAGATACTCTCTAGTACTTGGGTAGTCGGGTAGTACGGCTAAGGGTATGG
Organism: Picea mariana; assembly: GCA_032191745.1. NCBI lineage: Eukaryota > Viridiplantae > Streptophyta > Pinopsida > Pinales > Pinaceae > Picea > Picea mariana. The sequence continues at coordinate 551,188 of JASDQU010101945.1, forward strand.
TCTATCCTCCTTAGTTAGTGCACTGAGATATTGGGCCGGGTACTACTGTTGGACCCCGCACGTATATCAGAGAGCTATAGCACAGGGAAAACCCTTTTCTGTAGAACCCTTGAATACCTAACCCTTGGGGAACATAAACATAAACATAAACAAATTAAAACGACGAGATCTATTGCCGCGCATTTGTGTTCGGGTTGCCAAGTAAATACACATTTCTTTTTGGTTAAGAATTTGGGGATTTCAACACTGCAACATTCTTCAGACCAAAGTATAACCCCGCAACTGTAAAAATAAAATTCTGGAAATTTTTTCACCATTATTTGAGACCTATTCCATTAGATTCATCTCTTCTCCCTTATCACATTCATCCATATCATTTTTCTGCAAAAATTTCTGACCCCGCCCACTCCCTTTTTAGTTCACCCATCCTCATGGCCCATACCCATAGCCAAGAACTAGAGTCTCTCTTCAACACCTTTCAATCTGGTTTCCTCGAGACCCAACAAGAAGTGCAACAACTCGGTGCTACTATTGCCTCCCGTGATGCATCCATCAATACCACCATAAATGCTTCCATAAATGTAGCCATGCAGTCTGCAATGGCGGAATTCAAACATGAACTGACCACCCAGCTTGAATCTGTCTTTGCATCACTCTGCACCAAACTCAAGATCCCTACCGATGAATCTTTTCCTGATGCACATACAAAGAATGAAGGTGAAACTTCTTCCTATTCCTTTAAGCCCCATCACTTTCAATGAGGCATACGCCTTCCATGGGTGGATGTAACTAAATTTGATGGCTCGGACCCCACTGGTTGGGTCACCCAAATGGAACATTATTTCTCTCTCTACNATGGCCCATACCCATAGCCAAGAACTAGAGTCCCGTTTCAACACCTTGCAATCTGGTTTCCTCGAGACCCAACAAGAAGTGCAACAACTCAATGCTACTATTTCCTCCCATGATGCATCCATAAATGCATCCGTAAATGTAGCCGTGTAGTCCACAATGGCGGAAGTCAAACACGAACTGACCACCCAACTTGAATCTGTCTTTGCATCACTCTGCACAAAACTCAAGATCCCTACCGATGACTCTTTTCCTAATGCACATAAAAAGACTAAAGGTGAAACTTCTTCCCATTCCTTTCAACCCCATCACTTTCAACAAGACATACGCCTTCCGCGGGTGGATGTAACCAAATTTGATGGCTCAGACCCCACTAGTTGGGTCACCCAAATGGAGCATTATTTCACTCTCTACAACATTACAGATGACTTGGCCAAACTTCGATATGGTGTTCTCCATCTAGATCAAGAACGCTGGCAATGGCGGCAATGGAGAAAAACTTCTCGTCAAGGGTATATTGCTTGGACCCAATTTGTGGCTGAGTTTTATGAACGCTTTGACACTGACACCAACCATTTGGGCCATTTGAAAAAATTGAAGCAATCAGGCACAATAGAATACTTCATAGCTGCATTTGAGCGTTTGTCTTTTCGAACAGAGGGCATGACTGATGCTTTCTTTTGAGAGTGTTTTATCAGTGGCCTCAAGGAGGATATTCGGGCCCATGTCCTCATGGCTCGACCTACGAATTGGGTGGAGGCTACCAAAAAAGGTAAAGAATCACAACAAATTGTTTCCTCTCAAAACCGTAAGCCTTCCTTTATCCCTCACCCTAAACCAGTAAACCTCACTACTCCCTCCACCCCATTAAAAATCCAAAAATTGACCAGGGCTGAAATGGATGAGCGCCAACTCAAAGGCCTCTGTTATAATTGTGATGAAAAATATTTCCCAGGCCACAAATGTAAGAAACAAAAGCTTTTTATAGCCATCTATGAGGATATTCCGGAAGAAGATGTTGACACTCCCCTTGTGCCCGAGTCACCCAAAATCACTGACATGAACCCTCCCTCTGACCCTCTTGAAGTGGAACCGATCATTTCCCTTAATGCTCTCACCGGCTTCTTTTCCCCCCAAATCCTCAAGTTAATCGGTTACATCAAGAATCAAAAGGTCATCATTCTGGTTGATAGTGGCAGCACCCACAATTTTATTCATCGCCGCATTGCCCAAGAAGCCCATTGCTACATCCATGCTGTCAACAATTTCCAAATCATGATTGCCAATGGTGGTTCTATGAAATGTGGTGGGTGCTGTGAAAATGTGTGTCTCCAAATCGGTGACTACCACCTAAAATCCCATATGTTTGCTATTGACATGGGCGGTTGTGACATTGTGTTGGGTATAGACTGGCTAAGGACTTTGGGTCCCATTCTCATGGATTTTCAGAACTTAACCATGTAATTCGACCAAGGAGGCCACCAATATAAATTTCAAGGCATCACTGATGGTTCACCTGAGGTCATCAGTTCTCATCGCATGGAAAAACTGCTCAAAAAAGGTCATTCTGGAGTCATTGCCCAACTCCATGCCATACAAGCCACAGAGACCCCACCAGTGCCCCAAGACCTCCAAGCCCTCCTTTATAAACATCAAACGGTATTTTCCACTCCCCAAGGACTCCCTCCTTCCCGTGGTGTCCATGATCATTCCATTCCCCTTGTCCCAGGAAGCCTTCCCCCCAATATACATCCATATCACCACCCCTTTGCACAAAAAAATGAAATTGAAAAAATGGTCTAGGAGCTCCTTATTGTCGGTGTCATCCATCCTAGTACGAGCCCTTACTCCTCTCCGGTTGTCATGGTACTGAAGAAAGAAGGTTCTTGGAGAATGTGTCCTGACTTCCGTGCTCTCAACAAACTAACCATCAAAGACAAATTTCCCATTCCTGTCATTGATGACCTCCTGGATGAATTGAGTGGTGCCCAATTCTTTACCAAACTTGATCTTCGCTCGGGCTATCACCAGATACGTATGAAAGAGGCCGACATTCCCAAGACCGCCTTTCACACTCACGAGGGCCATTATGAGTTTTTGGTCATGCCCTTTGGTTTGTGTAACGCCCCCTCCACCTTCCAGAGCCTCATGAACCATGTCTTCCGCCCTTTTCTCCATCATTTTGTCTTAGTTTTCTTTGATGATATCCTCATCTATAGCAAAACCTGGACAAACCATCTTACTCATGTGGATCAAGTTCTCCACCTACTCTCTAAGCACCAACTTTTCCTAAAAGAGTCCAAATGTGATTTTGGTGGCTCATAAGTAGAATACTTGGGTCATCTGGTGGGAAAGGATGGCGTCAGGGTGGACCCAAAAAAGATTGAAGCTATGCAAGATTGGCCGCACCCAAAGACTCTCAAAATCTTGCATGGATTTTTGGGCCTCACAGGGTATTATCGCAAGTTCGTTAAGAACTACGGAAAGATTGCAACACCTCTCACAGCTCTTCTCAAAAAGAACTCTTTCACTTGGACTCCAACATCTGCTCAAGATTTTCAAACCTTGAAGATGGCCATGTGCACCACTCCGGTTCTGGCCCTTCTCGACTTCACAAAGACCTTTGTGTTGGAATGTGATGCCTCAGGGAAAGGAATCAACGCTATCCTTATGCAAGAGGGTTGACCTTTGGCCTTCACTAGCAAGCAACTGTCTGAAAATAATCTGGGAAAACCCATTTATGAAAAATAAATGTTGGCAATTCTGCATGCCGTTGAGTTTTGGCATCCATATCTCTTGGGGCAACGCTTCCAAATTAAGACATACCATCAAAGCCTCAAGTACTTTCTGGAACAATGCATTTCCTCCCAGAAACAACAAAAATGGGTGACCAAGCTCTTTGGATATGATTATGAGATAATTTACAATAAGGGAAAATAAAATGATGTGGTAGATGCACTGTCCTGGAAATATGAAAACAAAGGATCCCTTTTTTCTCTTTCCTTCATTGTACCTGATTGGCTCCAAGCTGTGTGCCAGGAATGGCTTCAAGACCCCAAAAGTTTGCATCTGATCCAGCAACTGCAGAACAAGGCTCTGGATCCCTTAGGGTACTCCTGGCTCTAGGATGAGCTTCGATACAAAGGCCGCTTGTATTTAAGTAAACAATCCAAGCTCAAATCCACGGTGCTTTTTGAGCTTCATGCTACACCCACAGCGGGGCACTCAGGGTTCACCAAAACATATGACCGAGTCAAATGTTCTTTTTTCTGGGAT
>JASDQU010101945.1:555335-567833 GCA_032191745.1 Picea mariana
GGTATGGTGTTCTCCATCTAGATCAAGAACGTTGGCAATGGTGGCAATGGAGAAAAACTTCCCGTCAAGGGTATATTGCTTGGACCCAATTTGTGACTAAGATTTATGAACACTTTGACACTGACACCAACCATTTGGGCCGTTTGAAAAAATTGAAGCAATCAGGCACAATAGAAGACTTCATAGCTGCATTTGAGCGCCTGTCTTTTCGAACAGAGGGCATGACTAATGCTTTCTTTCGAGAGTCTTTTAGCAGTGGCCTCAAGGAGGAGATTCGGGCCCATGTCCTCATGTTTTGACCTACGACTTGGGTGGAGGCTACTAAAAAAGATAAAGAAGCACAACAAATTGTTTCCTCTCAAAACCGTAAGCCTTCATTTATCCCTCGCCCTAAACCAGTAAACCCTACTACTCCCTCTGCCCCATTAAAGATCCAAAAATTGACCAGGGCTGAAATGGCTGAATGCCAACTCAAAGGCCTCTGTTATAATTGTGATGAAAAATATTTCCCAGGCCATAAATGTAAGGAACAAAAGCTTTTTATGGCCATCTCTGAGGATATTCCAGAAGAGGATGTTGACACTCCCCTTGTGCCCGAGTCACCAGAATCACTGACATAAAACCAAGACCTCCAAGCCCTCCTTTCTAAACATCAAATAGTATTTTTCACTCCCCAAATACTCCCTCCTTCCCACGGTGTTCATGATCATTCCATTCCCCTTGTCCCAGGAAGCCTTCCCCCCAATATATGTCCATATCGCCACCCCTTTGCACAAAAAAATGAAATTGAAAAAATGGTCCAGGAACTCCTTATTGTCGACGTCATCCGTCCTAGTACGAGCCCTTACTCCTCTCCAGTTGTCATGGTACTACAGAAAGAAGGTTCTTGGAGAATGTATCCCGACTTCCGTGCTCTCAACAAACTGACCAGCAAAGACAAATTTCCCATTCCTGTCATTGATGACCTCCTGGATGAATTGAGTGGCACCCAATTCTTTACCAAACTTGATCTTCGCTTGGGCTATCACCAGATACGTATGAAAGAGGATGACATTCCCAAGACTGCCTTTCACGCTCATGAGGGACACTATGAGTTTTTGGTCAAGCCCTTTGGTTTGTGTAACGCCCCCTCCACCTTCCAGAGCCTCATGAACCATGTCTTCCGTCCTTTTCTCCATCATTTTGTCTTAGTTTTCTTTGATGATATCCTCATCTATAGAAAAACCTGGACAGACCATATTACTCATGTGGATCAAGTTCTCTGCCTACTCTCTCAGCACCAACTTTTTCTGAAACAATCCAAATGTGATTTTGGTGCCTCAGAAGTAGAATACTTGGGTCATCTGGTGGGAAAGGATGGCATCAGGGTGGACCCGAAAAAGATTGAAGCTATGCAAGATTGGCCGCACCCAAAGACTCTCAAAAGCTTGCGTGGATTTTTGGGCCTCACAGGGTATTATCGCAAGTTCGTTAAGAACTACGGAAAGATTGCATCACCTCTCACGGCTCTCCTCAAAAAGAACTCTTTCACTTAGACTCCAACCGCTGCTCAAGCTTTTCAAACCTTGAACACGACCATGTGCACCACTCTGGTTCTGGCCCTTCCTGACTTCACAAAGACCTTTATGTTGGAATGTGATTCCTCAGGGAAAGGAATCATCAATGTCCTTATGCAAGAGGGTCAACCTTTGGCCTTCACTAGCAAGCAACTTTCTGAAAGGAATCTGGGCAAGCCCATTTATGAAAAAGAAATGTTGGTGATTTTGCATTTCGTTGAGTTGTGACATCCTTATCTCTTGGTGCAAAGCTTCCAAATTAAGACCGACCATCAAAGCCTCAAGTACTTTTTGGAACAATGCATTTCCTCCCAGGAACAACAAAAATGGGTAACTAATATCTTTGGATATGATAATGAGATCATTTACAAGAAGGGCAAAGACAATGTCGTGGTGGATGCACTGTCCCGAAAATATGAAGACAAAGGATCCCTTTTTTCTCTTTCCTTCATTGTACCCGATTGGCTCCAAGCTGTGCGCCAGGAATGGCTTCAAGATCCCAAAAGTTTGCATCTAATCCAGCAAATGCAGAACAAGTCTCCGACTCTCCTAGGGTACTCCTGGCTCCAGGATGAGCTTTGATACAAAGGCCACTTGTATTTAAGTAAACAATCCAACCTCAAATCCACGGTGCTTTCTGAGCTTCATGCTACACCCACAGTGGGGCACTCAGGGTTCACCAAAACATATGACCGAGTCAAACATTCTTTTTTCTGGGATGGTATGAAACAGGACATCCGTAAGTTTGTCACTGCATGTGAGGTGTGCCAACGCAACAAGGGAGAAACAGTCAAATCTCCATGCACCCTCCAACCACTTTCGATTCCCCCTGCTATTTGGAAGGATATCTCTATGGACTTTATTACAGACTTACCCAAATCGGGGAATAAATCAGTTATAATGGTGGTGATGGATTGCCTTTCCAAGTATGCTCATTTTTGCGCTCTTCACCACCCATTTACTGCATCCACGGTGGCTCAAATTTTCATGGACCAGGTCTTTAAGCTTCATGGCATGCCACACTCTATTGTTTCTGATCGAGACCCAACTTTCACAAGCAATTTTTGGAAAGAACTGTTTAAGCTACAAGGCACACAATTGCATCTCAGCTCAGCTTATCATTCCTAGATGGATGGTCAGATCAAAGTTGTCAACAAGTGTTTGGAAACATATCTGAGGTGCTTTGCCTCTGAAAAACAACACCAGTGGCCTCAATGGTTACCCCTCACCGAATGGTGGTACAACACTACATACCATATAGCCACTCGCATGACTCCTTTTGAAGCAGTATATGGACAGAAGCCACCTTCAGTTCTTTCATACTTACTAGGTACCTCGAAGGTCCAGGCGGTTGACCAAACACTTACAGTTTGAGAGGATATCCTTCATACCCTTAAAGAGAACTTGGTCATGGCATAGAATATAATGAAACAACTAGCAGATCAAGGTCGCTCTGAACGTCAATTTGCAGAAGGGGATCATGTGTTTCTGAGACTGCAACCATATAAGCAAACTTCCCTCAAGGCCGAGCATTGTCAGAAGCTAGCACCCAAATTTTATGGCCCTTACACAGTTCTCAAGCGTGTGGGACAAGTCGCATATTAGTTAGCTCTGTCCAGTCAGTCGAAGCTACATCCTTTTTTTCATGTTTCATGCTTGAAGAAGGTGATTGGAACCAGGTGCCAAATTCAAACCAACCTTCCAGAGTTAGCTGAAGAAGGATCCATTTGGCTACATCTAGAAGCAGTTTTGGACCAACATGAGCGTCGCCTGCATCAGAGAACCATCAAGGAAGTGCTAGTACAGTGGAAATATATGACTCCAACAGATGCCACTTGGGAACCAGCTACCATTCTGCAACAGTTTCCACATCTCAAGCCTTGAGGACAAGGTTGTTTTTAAGGGGGCAGACATGTTAAGGTCCTAACCTGCACATAGGTAGATCAATGTATTCAGATGTAATAAAGGTGAATATTAATAAGGCCTTTCAATAAAATAGAATAAAGTGGATGTAAGAAGACCTAATAGAAGTTTTCTCTTCTAGAAGGATCTTCCTCTAGATGCTTCTCTTAATAGACATATTTAGTATAAATAAGGGTCGAGAGTATGAAAACCCTATCTTGGAGATTATTGTAATAGAGCGCTGCTCGATTGGAGGTTTCCCACTCGAAGAGGCCTGTGAACATTGCTTTCTGAATAAAAGTGTTATTTCTATTGCTATTCTTATATCATTTCTGTGTTATTGTGAAGATTATGCTGGATATTTTACTGTTATTCTGCCATTTCTAGAATTTTATTTCTGTTATGCATATTTTATATATATGGTATCTTTAAAACAACAAGTTATGAGAAGGAACAACATTTGTGAGAAGGAACAACAGTCACGAGAAGGGACAACAATTGTTCCTTTCAATTGATCAGTAATCGCGCGAAGGAACTGTTTATACTGAGAGGGGGGTGAATCAGTATCAGGTACAATTTAAAAAACTTTTTCAACTTATACTTAAACCATTCAATTATATCCAATGAGAAATGAACAATAGTATAAGAGTTACACCAATACACCACAATACACCATGCACAATATATGAGAAATAATCAATAGTTTTTGTTCAAGGGAAGTAATGATTTCCAAAGGTAGCTACAGCTGCCAAATGTAAAGGGAGGGACAAACCTCCAAGAGGAAGATACAATCCTCAAATATCAAGAGAGATTTGAACTATCCATCCTTGCCCCTTCCTTCCACCCAAGAATATATGAGAGATAATAAAACTTTACATTAAATCATCACCATCAACCAATCATTACATAGAACCTGATAGTGCTTCCTGAGACTTCTTCAATTTCTGCAATTCTTCAATTCTTGGAGTACTTTGATCCTATAGATAATATTACTCAATGTATTCTCTGAAACTCCTCCAATTTTCACTCCTTGAATCCTCCCCAAAAAGAGGTTATAGAAATAATGGTAGACTTTATTCAATTCTGGTCTATTCAGGAGAGTGAACTTGCACATAATTCCCTATGCTCAATAATTAACATCCAATTCTGAAACTCACAAAAAAGAAACTACAGTCTGTACTCTTTCCAATGAAATTTGTCCCACTTCATTTGGATTCTCTATGAAGAAGTTATGTCTGTTTTACCTGGAACACTTGTTTATTTACTAGCTTCAGGACTGGTCCCAAACCCTATCTTCCACAGAGTGTATATCCATAATTATATCTAATCAAGAGATGAACATTTTACCAGAGGTACCTTGATATGTCTTATCAATACCATAGCTATTTCACCATCTGAATCGTTCTAGAAAAAAAGTTATAGCAAAAATGGTAAGATGGCCTGAAAATAACATACCTTAGAACACATCACCAAAAGACTTCATCCTCCCTTGAAATCCAGCCTTCTTTACTTCTTATTTCCTATGAAATTTGACTTGTATCAAATGAATGTATAATGATGTTTATTTATACCATTTATGTCACTTCCTTTTAACATTATGTCTGACATTACACTTTCTTATTTTGTAATTCTTTTCTTTAATTATCTTAAGGGCCTACATGTACTTCCTTCTTCAATTCACTTTGTCATCTTCAAAAATTCATTTCTCCTCAACCATGAGGATACACGTGACGTGCCACATACCACCGGAAACAACATGATGTATACTATACATTCATGGGTGTTGTATATGCATGTGCATTTTCCTTCATGTACAAATACCTTTATCAATATTGTCATTGATGGAAAGTACAAAAATGAAGATGGCATGAGTACAGGAGGTCTGTAACAGATAGGCATAAAAACAGGAACAAAAGATAAGTTCAGGAAGACCAACAGCGCAACAATGATCCCAGCAGCGCAACAATGATCGAAGCGAATGCTTGTCATTGATGGAAAGTACAACAATGAAGATGGCATGAGTATAGGAGGTTTGTAACAGACATGCATAATCTAAACTGTTGATCAGGCATGATGAAGTCCATCTCTGATCGTTGTATTCCCTTCAAATTTCCAAAAGAACGAGGGCCGTCAGATCGACAAGAAGAGCGCACTGAAGAGGAGGATAGATCTCATATGTTAGATCCAAGCGTAGGACCCGACCATCGTTGGATCAAGGAGAAACTTCACATTTCTTAAAGTGCAAGGAGTAGCGGGGCTTACAAAATTCTGAAAGATGGAGGACCGTCCATTTACTGGTAGGACACGTGGGGATAGATCATCAGTTCACTGACTGGAGAGTCAAAGGAATGATGTTCCGTAACCTCTTGAAATCACGATATGAGAAATCATGATTTAATCTGAGCCGTCAGATTAAGGTTGAATCTGGATCGTTGATTCCAGTTCATGTTGGAGTTTCGAGGATCGAGAGTTGGAGATGTCAAGTAATATCATTCACAGGAATCCCAATTTCGTGATATGTGAAATCTCGTTTTAATCGCAGCCATTGAATCAATATTGAATCTGGATCGTTGATTCCAATCCATGTCAGAGTTTCAGGGATCGAGAGTTGGAGATGTCAAGTAATATCATCCACAGGAAGCCCGATATCGTGATATGCTAAATCACAATTTAATCCGAGCCGTCAGATCAAGATGTGATTTGGACCGTTGATACGAATCCATTACGAAGTTTCGTGGATCGAGACTCTGAAGTGACAAAGACATCGAACATCAAGAATACCGAAGTCGCGATTCAATCTCAGTCGTTGAATCAATATCAGATCTGAACCGTTGATCTAACTCCATATCGGAGTTTCGCGAATCGCGACATGGAGAGGCAAAGAAAACAATGCAGCAAGAATGGCGAAATTGCGATATGCAAAATCACGATTCAATTGCAGCCATTGAATCAAGATCAGATCTAGACCATGGAATCATAGGACATGTGGCAAGCGATCGAAATTTCATTGACTTGGGGTCAACGGAGCATAATGTTGAAAATCAAAAAATGAGAAATCGCGAAAGGGTTGACATCAATGACAACAACCAATCTTCCAACAACAGTTGTTCCTTTTAAAGGAACAACAATCACGCAAAGTAACAATAGTTGTTCCTTTCAAATGAACAACAATCGTTAATTTTTAATCATCTCAATGGATGATTTTGGAGACTTCCCCATGGAAACATTTGTTCTCTTGTTGAATCTAAGGTTGATTAGTCATCAACTAAATTCATTCAATTATTATGGGTCATTTTATTTCAGAATCGAGTACGAGATGGTCTGTTGATGTCATGAGTTCATTATGGTTACCCTATTACTACTGCGGTGTATGACATATTCATTTTTCTGTGAAAGATGAGGTCCACGTGATAGGATAAATCAAAAGTGTGGAACATAAAAGAGTGTTAATTGTGTTGATTACAATTATCCTCCCTATCTCTTCAAAAAAATGAAAAGAAATAGAAAAACTAATACTAAATGAAAACTATATACAGTATGTACAATGTCAAAAAAATTCATCATTTATGGAGTTGGGGTGGCTGGGTTACCTTCCTAGCCAACCAAAATTTGAACTGTAGGATCTTTACTTAGTTACTGGAAGAAAGATTCTTTTGAAGGCGGATGATGGTAAAGTTGTAGTTGGTTCCCATTAACCAGAAATGGAGATCTAGAGCCATTGATGTTCCTTAAAGTGACTGTGCCATTATCATGGATTTCCTTAATTTCATATGGTCCCAACCACCGTGTTAGTAACTTTCCCAGAAAATCGTGAAATCTGGAGTCGTAGAAAAGCGCCCAATCACCCTTCTTGAATGATTTCTTTTTTATATGCTTGTCATGTCAGGTGCTCTCTATTGCTGAATAACATCTGTGCACTCCATAGAAGATAGGCGGGCTTCATCTAATTCATTGAGTTGCTGAAGACGCTATTTATGTGTTGTTGTTAGATCCAGTCCAATTTACTAGGCCATCCTTAGGGTTTTAATGTCAAACTCAATTGGGAAGATGGGTTCTTTTCCATAGACTAGGTGATAGGGGAAGTAGGCAATGGTGTTACACCATGTTGTTCGATAAGCCCATAAGGAATTTGGAAGCTCAGTAGCCCAATTCTATCGGTTTTTTAAGACAGTCTTTGTCAGGATTTCCTCCAGGACCTTATTTGTTCTTTCTACTTGCCCGTTTTCCTGTGGGTAATATGGAGAAGTAACTCTGTGCTTAATATGATAATTTTTGAGGGTGGTGGTGATTCTATGAGCTGTAAATTGTGACCCCCCATTAGTGATTACTTCCCTGGGTAGTCCATAGCGTACAAATAATTTGAACAGAAATTTGATGACTACCTATTTTGTTGCATTTGGTAGGGCTTATGCCAGTCCGTAGCTACTAGAATATAGGCCTTCTGATTTGACTTTGGATTGAATGGGCCGACGAAGTCTAGTGACCATCTTTCAATTGGTTCTGCAATTATTTATGCTTTCAAGGGCATTTCATCTGCCTGACCTGGATTTCCCATCCGTTAACAGCTATCGCATGTTTGGACGTATTTCTTCGCATCTCTAAATATTGAGGGCCAATAGTAACCTATCTGTAAAATTTTGTGTCCATTCCTGTGGTCTAAAAAATGCCCACCATAGGGTTCATCATGTCCTGCCTTTAGTATGTCGTAGATTTCATCATCTTGTACACATTTGTGGATCTGGAGATCAAATCCTGTGTGAAAGATATATTCGTTGATCCAAGTGAATCGTGTGCTATGCTAGACAATCAATTTTCTTTCCCTTGATGATAGATGTGTCGGTAATATTCCTGCTGCCAAATAATTTGCCACATCAGCGTACCAAGGTGGCTTTGTGGTATTGGCAAACATATGCTCGTCTGGAAATTGATCTTCAACTGTTAAGGAGTCGTCTGTTTTGGGTATGCGGGATAGGAAGTCTGCGACAATATTTTCTCTCCCGGGTCGATCTTTGTTGGTGATGTCAAATTCCTGCAATAGTAATAACCACCAAGTGACCCGTCCATTAGTAATCGGTTTATTAGTTAGATATCTAATAACATAATGATCAATATACAGAATAACGGGATAGACTGTTATATAATGGCAAAATTTATTGATGGCATGTATAACAGCTAAAAATTCTTTTTCTGTTACTGTATAATTAAGTTCCGCTGGAGTAATATTCTTGCTAATGAAATAAATAACGTAAGGTTTCTTGTCTTCTTCTTGTCCAAGGACACTGCCTATGGCAATATCTGATGCATCGGTGGAGATGTGAAATGGTATTTTCCAATTTGGTCCCCTCAACACCGATGCTGTCGATATCAGCTTCTTGAGTTCTGCAATTGCCACATCACACTTGTCAGACCACTGAAAATCCATGTTACCAGTCAGAGCATGTAAAGGTGCAGTGGTTCTTACAAAATTTTCCATAAATCTATGATAGTATCCAGAAGCGCCAAGGAAACTACGTACCTCTATTTGTGTGTGTGGTGTAGGTAGATTAAGAATTACCTCTATTTTTGTTAGATCTACTCTAATTCCATCTACAAAAATATATTTCCCTAGTACCACACCTTCTGTCATCATCATGTGACATTTTTCATGGCTTAGACATAAGGAGTGAAGTCATCCATGTAGACTTCAATCCATTCACTGATCAGGTCGTTGAATATGCTCAGGATGTCCCTTTGGAATGTGGCTGGAGCGTTACATAGTCCAAAGGGCAATACTCTGTATGCAAAGGTACCCCAGGGGCACGTGAATGTAGTTTTATCTTGATCTTCTGGGGCGATCTGGATCTAATTGTAGCCACTAAACCCATCTAGAAAAGAAAAGAATTTCTTTCCTGCCAGAGCATCCAGGACCTAATTGATGAAAGGTAAGGGGAAATGATCCTTTTGAGTGGCTTTGTTAAGTTCTCTGTAGTCAACACAAATCCGCCATTTCCCATTTTTCTTTGGGATGATCACTAATGGTAAAACCCATCGACTATCTGAGATAGGGTATATAAAATCTACATCCAACAACTTTTGTAATTCTTCCTTAACAATATCCCTGAGATGGGGATTCAGTATTCTCTGCGGCTGTTGGATAGGTTGAGCGTCTTTTTCAATATAAATTTGGTGTGTGTAGAATTGCAGATCAATACCTTTCATATCAGAATACTCCCATGCAAAAGCTTGCTGGTATTTGGAGAGGACTTGAATTAGCTTTTGTTGCTTTTGTTCATCTAAATTGGCATTAATGTTCAGAGACCTCCCTGGTGCAATCTAGACAGATTTGTTGTTATGAACAGTTGTAGTTGTGTTGACGGGCGAAGTTGAACGCTTTCCAACTAGAAGAGTGGATCTGGTCTGGGGTTGTCTAAATAACCCAAGCCATTTGGGATGACCCACCCTAACGGGTTTAGCGGCTCTGTTAGCCGATCTAAGTCCTAGGAAAACAAAAGAAAACTACACTAAGGAACTAATCTAAATAAAAACAACAATTAAAGAAAACTAATAAACTAATTTAAAGTACATATATACAATCTATTACCTAAACTATACAGCTATAATCTTATAAAATTAAATGTTTAATTATCAACAAAATCAGATTCAATTACAAATATACAATATTTATAGATTACAGATTTAAGTGAAAACCTGCAAAAGTCATTTGTAATCTGTCCTAAGACAACGAAACTATTGTTTTTTGATTTTTATAATTTTATGAGAAAGAAATTAAACAAAAACTATCTAAGCTAAGCAACTAAAATAATAACTCTAACTACAAATCTGAACTATACATATATCTGTCTAAACTACTTATATGACACTAATAAATTAACTATCAAATAACAAATAGCAAACTGACCTGAAGTAATGCTTCAGGTTTGTCCTGTATGCAATAGTTGTTTTAGTTGTTCGGAGGGAGGAAACCCGCACCGGATTCTTCACAAGCTTCTCGTAAAAAAGAAGTAGCTGTGCTCTTCAAATATAAATGACAGGACAAACAAAACATAAAAAATTACAGCAATCTTATAATTTAAAAATCATCGCATTTAGATAAATTTGTGGGCAAGATTTGTACAAAATGATTCATTTAACGAAAAAGGTAAACCTGTAATTCATTAAACTGAAACAAAGTAATTGATGTACTTTTAAAATAGGAGAGATCAGACATGGATAACACATAAACCAAGTCACATCAACCTGCAAAGAATTACGATAGCTAAAGCAGTCTATAATTAATTGCAAACTAATATGAATAAAAATTGAAACAAATGTTTGATATATTGAAAGCTAAAGCTGTTACAAGACATCAACTTTCAGCCCAGTCTGTATCATAAATCCATAATCTGGTTCTCCAACAGTGATGATGATGGCTCATTACAAAAAATGACAAGTATTTAAATACCTCCCATAGGGTAAAACATCCCTGTGGGAATTATCAAAGCAGTTTTACAAAAAATCTGGGGGTAATATCCCCAGTCTCTATTTTAGAATCAAGATAACAACCTAAAACAAAAACTGTATCACAAAAAAATCTCTCAAACTGCCACAACATGCCCCATTGATCATTGTAATTCGTATGCACCTGAAGGGGGGCAAAAATAGACAAGATTAGAGAATATTTTATTGATAAAATTGACAAAAATCTAATTTTTAAGACTAGCTACAGAATCTGGCGATTCTGTAGCTGGTCTAATTTGAAAATAGAACTGTGTTAAACCAATCCAGAACCAATAGAATTATATTCAAACCTTTAAACAAATATTTGATCACTAAATCAACACAAAGCAAATCGCTCATGTCAGAAGTAGCCAACTCTATTTGCTAATTTTAAACAGACAGAAATTGTAATTGAATCCAAAACGAAACTAACAGGATCATTTTTTTTAGTTTACAACTACATCAAACCAACCTTCAACGCACATACAAATGACCATTGCTAATCAAGGGCATACAGAATCGTCTCAAAATCAAGCCAAAAGAAATGAATCGAGCCAGTTTGGGGCCGACACAGTCGTCATGCTTAATGCAAAATCATATCAATCAAAACACAGCTGTGTCCTATTTTAGCAAAGAAATTCTCTGTACAGATCGAACGCAATCAAAGCGAAAATATTCACTCAAAACAAAACAAAAATCATTTTTGGTAAATTGAAGTCAACAGGATTGTTTTTAGTCTATTAAAAGCAAATAGAACTACTCAAAAGCAAACCTATTTGAAAACAAATCAATCTTTTAAACTAATTCGAGAACAATGAAATCACATTAACCAAATCATAACTGCGTCTAAGTTTAGCAATCAAATTTTCTGTACATGATTCATAACGAAACTGAAAGCAACAGAATGATTTTGAATCTAAACAAACAGAGCTAATCAGAAGTAAACCCAATCCATTATATTAATTCAAGCAAACTCATAAAGCAAAAATGATGTTGACATACATACCTGGGCAGAAAGAAAATGCTTCTTCTAACAGACTACTTGATTTTCTAAGGATTGACCAAGGGTTCAAGAGTGTGAGAGGCTGGATTGGTGAGATGGGTTCTGAGCCACAGGCCTGGTGTTTCAGGATAAATTCGTGAGTGCGGACACAGACCAATCTCCCCAGATCCACCTGGATCTGGAACAAAACGTGACAGAATACTACCCTTTCCCTAGCTCTAGACTATTGAAATGAACTAAGAGAAATGGATGGCGAACATACCTTGTGAATTCTCTTCTTGAATCTTTGTTGTTCCTTGCTCTACTCCGATTCTCTTGCGTCGTTCCAATCACAAAAACACAAACCAATCACAGCAAATGCAGATTAATATATTCAATACCTAGTTTATACATGTGATCAAGGAATCATGTAATAAGATGACATCATCATTATGGGAAAGGGACATATTACTGTATTGCATTAATGAAAGAGAAACTTACAACCTGAGCCTTGATGTCGTAGGTCTCCTTTCGATGGCTCCTAGCTCTGACACACACACTTGCTCATGCATGAAGAAGTTC
>JASDQU010101945.1:568684-586231 GCA_032191745.1 Picea mariana
AGGAGAGAACACACAGTGAGCAGGGCAAACGGTGAGGGTTTGAACAGGGTATGCTCAGAGATTTTCCCAAAACTAACAGAGATAACCCGGGATAGGGGGAAAGCATTAATGGCCGAATGTGCGAAGGTGGTGGAGCTAGCTCAGCCCATGCAAAATAGTCATTTTCCACAGTAAAACCGACAGTGCATATAGAGATTCAAAGCGCTATTGCATATGTTAAAAACCATGCCGTTCAAATAATTGATGAACTTAATGGTAAATCGACCCAAAATTTGCATAAGCATAGTGTTTGCATAGTTTTAAAATCAAAACAATAATTCGAAACACCAAGGGTTCGACCATCTCACATATGCGTTGTATGAAATGATTACACCAAGGGTCTAACCACAAATGTCAATGAGTTTTCATGAAACCAATGTGCCAACGAATTTGATCAAAGTACATCAAACCACCAATAATCAACGATTGAATCACAATCCTTAAGGAATCATCACATCCTTATAAAAATTGAAATCATATTAACAACAAAAATGCCAAATAAGTAAAGAATCTTGGGGTCTTTCCAACTATATAACGATGATTAAATCGGAAATGCAATGAGCATATAGACAAGAGAAATCATAACAATCCAGTGACGCTTTTAATATGACTTCGAAATCAAAGTTTTCACGCTTACAGTCGTGAAAACAAGAACAATAGCAGGTGCGCAAATAGCACAAAAATAATAGTGTTGTTTTATTCCGAAGATTGCGATGAAAATCAAGGTTTGAAAAACACTGGTGTAGGCAGCTTATAAGGACAATATAAAAATGTGAATTGGCTGCCAACAAGTTGGAATTTGTTGTTCCATTAAATCTTCCAGCAGGTCTCCCTATGCTTCAGAGTCTAGAACATCTAGGAGCATCTGGCAGGTTGGATTGCTCACGGTGACTGGGCTATTAATAAACCCACTGATTACATCATCCTCTGGCTCATTTTTAAGTCTGAGGGCTTCATCCAGTGTAAGAGGGGCTCGTAAATCCTTTTCTCGGTATTGTGGTGGTGGCAATTGTGGATATACAAAAGTTGGGATTGGCTTGGCAGGAGGATATAAGATGAGATTATTTGTGATACCCCCTCTAGAGATTGTCATATGACCCGTTCGACATCCTATGTACGCATCTGCTTTTGCGAGCCATGGTTTGCCCAGTATCAATGGATGCCCTTCAAGTCCACTTCTTGGGTTAATGATGAGTAAGTCGCCGGATATTCCCAAGAGTCGACGAAGATGGCTATATCATGTAATGTTCCAATAGGTCGAACCACCGATCGATCTGCCAATTATAACATAATTGTGGTGGGTTCGAAGGAGTCAAAAACCAGGGTATTGCAAGTTTCCATAGTCAGGATGTTGATGGATGCTCCCAAATCAACTAGTGTATTTGGGAAAGAACAACCTTGAATCTGAACTGTTACTATGGGATTCCTTGGATCTGCATATTTGATTGGTTCTTGTCTATCAAGAATTAGATCAGACAAGGCTCCTACTACATGAATTATCGATGATGAATTTTTGATCTTCCTAACTGGCTTCCTTCCACATAGTTCCTTGATTGTTTTTGCATAAATTGGAATATCTTGTAGTGCCTGCAAGAGTGGAATCTTGACATATAAATTCTTGAATTCCCCTACAATGTCAAAGTTGGGATATTTGACAGGTTTTTCTATCGTCAATCTTTCGAGGAATAGAGGGGAAAGAGTTGCATCCTTATCAAGATCTTGTGATTCGACTGTGTTTCCCCCCTGCTCGACTTCTTCTGTTATTACCATAGTCGAGGGTGTTATTTCTGGTTGTTTTTCATTCTCCTGCTCTTGAGAAACTTTATTTTCTTCAGGAGAGGTTATACGCACTGATCTTAACCAAAGTTTGTTGCACCCTACCGAGTTGGTTTCTCCTTCACTGTTCTCCATAATTTGGATGATCTGAGCCGGTCTATTATTAGGATTTGGGTGAGGTTGGGATGGTAATTGGGGGTGAAATTGTGATTGAGGGTTTTGAGACAGTTAGAGTGGAGATTGCAACGTGGGTTGGGTTTGAGGGGCCATTCCCATGGGTTGATTATTTACTCCCATGGGGTGTTGCCAATTCTGGTTCCAATTTGGGTTTTGGGCTATTGTATTGGGCCACTGTGAAGGGTAGAGGTTATTTGAATTTTTCCAAGGTGAGGTAGGATATTGTGAGTTAGCCCAGGTAGAGTTTTCAGTTGGTTTATTCTGCCAGACAGGATTTGCAGTGGCCTGGTTTGGCCAAGTGGGATTTGCAAGTGGGTATTGGTGGGGCTGCCAGTTCTGATTAGTAAATTGTTGGCCTTGCCATGCGTTACCAAAATTTTTCTGCTGATTATACTGTCCAGGAAAGAGAGAGGAAGGGTCTTGTAGTATATTTGAAGGTTGGTTCTTCCATTGATGACGTTGAGCCATCAGATATAATGACTCTGTTTCTTCTTCCTCTTCTCTAAAGACGTCTTTCATTCCAGGGAGCGATGGTCATTTCTCCATGCCATGATCCTTGGTGCAGATAGCGCAAATCCAAACCACATCCAAAGGGAAATCCCTTGGACCATGTTTTCTTCTACATCTATTTTTTTCTGTTTGGCCTGCAATACATCCAATTGTGTAGTCAGAGTGCTCATAATATTTTTTTTGAAATCTTCTAAGAGATTACCAAATTCAGCTCGCGTGACACCCCCTCTTGTAGTATTGTTACTTCTAGTGAGGGAAGTCTGCATTCCTGATTTGGTCTGTGTGCTTCCTCATGAGCACCTGATACACAATTGAATGATGTTATCATAAGCTTCTTGATAAATGTCACCTTTTCCCATTAGATTCAATGTTTCTACCCATTCATCTTTCATACCCTTAATCAGAGTTGCCTTAAGTACTTCACCTGGTAATGCACCATAAGGTGATCTTTGTAAATTATACTGAAATCTCTCAACATATTCTTCTAATGATTCATTTTCTTTTGCAATCATTTGAAAGATTTCATCTTTTAAGTCCCTAGTTCTACAATAATCTTGATATTTCGTCAAGAAGGCTTGTTTCATCTCATCCCATGAGTTTATAGTTTTGCCCCCTAATCCCATAAACCAACATAGAGCTGCTCCCTTCAGAGTGGAGGGGAACAATTTTAATTTTTTGGGTTTAGAGGTGTAATTATACCCTCTACATAGGACATCAAATTCAAATAAGAATGCATCTGGGCCTTCTGAGATCAATCCATGAAAGGTTGGCAGGTTTTGTAAGGGAATTGCCTTCATGGGGGCATTGGCAGTTGGATCAACTATCGGATATTCCAATGTGGAAGTATGGGGATGTTGTTGATTTGGTTGTGCCATTTGATAAAAAATGTGCCAGAAATCTTCAAGGATTTCTTGATCCGAGTATTTTATTCGAGGTGTTTGATTATCTAACCCTCTAGAGGATTTGATTGCACTCCCTCTATCTTGGATTTCAGGTATGCCTTCTCCTTTCTTAGGAGATTCAGGATCAGGGGGTGGTGATGGATCTGCCTTGGCAACCCCACTGGTTTCTCCTTCCCCTTCCTCTAGATTACGAGAATTTCCCTCTTCTAAAGGGGTGAGAGGTGGAAGATTTGTGCTCTGAAAGCTTTGCTCAGTCCCTTCAGTTTTTCTATGAATCTCATAATGGGTTGTAGTTGGTGAGACTGCTTCATGAGGGATTTGGGTAGATCCTTTCCTAGGTCCAACCGATGCTTGAGATTCAGCTTTTCGGATGATGTCGTCTATGAGAGTGCTTCTTGCAAGGAGCACCGGGCCCTAGTCTTTGGTAATTTTTGGTGGGGGTTTTGGTTTTTCAAGATCTTTATTCTTAGTCATACACACTTCATGCAAAAAGAAATTCAAGAAAGAAAAACACCTATGCAACCTCTTAATGCATCAGCTAGAGGTAGGCGTTGGCATAAGAATCTTACTTATTTCCTGCATAGGTTCTTACCTTTCGTCTTCAATACCTCGTCCTCCAGAGGAATAATCTATGGTACCTTTGACATTCTCCTCGAAAACAGTGCCAAAATGTTGGGGTCTAAAGATGTCCTAAAACAACCTTAGTTTTAACATTAATTTATCAACCCGAGGATTCTTCTTTTATCTCAAGAATATCACCAAAGTCTATGCAGATATCTTGTAGAGGCTAAAATCACATAGCTAAATCAAACCTGAGTTTATCCACAATCAAGTTCCTCAAATGTTCATTTAAAGATTCTAAGATTAATATCTTATTTAACAGAATTGAAATCTAATTACTAACATGCTGTGAATGAAAAGGAACTAGCTAACCTACTAAATTCATTTAACTGAAAACCAATGATTAAATTTGAGTAAAGACTTGTAGAATTGACTATTAACTAGGAATTGAATTGTTGTAAAGGAAATAGCAAACTATTCTAATAGAAAGAAACTGCAATTGTAATCTAATCGTAAGGAACAACAATCATAATTGAATGGAAAGGAACAACAATTGTAACTTTAACTGAAAGGAACAACTAATGCGAATCTTAAGTAAAATGAACAACACATATGAAAACGTGAGGAACTGTCAAGAAGAAAACTACAGTAATGGAAATTGGAATTAACAATCATCAACACTCGAGAAATATCTATCTTTTGTATGCAAACCGTATGGAATCATTAACACACTTATGCATTTGTCTTAACTATTGTGAAAGGGAATTGAATCGTAAAAAATAAATCAAACTGATACAATTACAGCTGAAATAGTAGCTCCTTTAGACTGGGCCCTTGGTCCTTAGAAGCACTGCTACGAGAAACTCAGTATATAGAAATGGTGAAAACGATCAAATCTTTTATTAACTTCATAGCTGGTACATCATTCACAAAAACAGCTTGTGCAGAGTAACTCCGAGTTTGAATACTTGAACATAATTCTTAGATTGTCTTTTAGGATCTATTATCCTCTATATATACAATAATCTGAGTAGATCAAGCCATCCTGAGGATCGGAAGATCCTCAAAATTTCTTTACTTATTATAAAGTTACAATATAGAAAACCAAATCATCTTTAAAACTGCTTTTGCGCCAAAATTCCTCAACCTCCAATTGCTCACGCATCTTCAAGATATCCTTTGCTATTTCGGTTTTGACAATATTTAACCTATCCTGTAACAAAATCAAACAATTCCAACCGTATTTTAGAATTTATTTGTCATGACTTCAGTAATATCACTAGAAGACATATTCATCATTTTCCATTCTATTTATCCCCAATTAACATAAAAGTCACTCAAGATTGTATCACAAACTGTATGAATAAGGAGGATATTTATACCTTTTTCATAATCCAACAGTTAATCCTTCTCATTTCTTCCAACAATAGAGAAGAAACTATTTCTTGTAGTGCTAGTGTGGTTGTATTACTCCCAATAGCCATGAATAAGCTATCCCAAGAGTCTAGAAAAGAACATAATAGGATGATACACTTCTCCTCATTAGTGATATTAATATCCACATACAATAATAGGCTTAACACGATATTAAATGAATTTAAATGCTCAGTCACTGAAATTCCATCACTCATCCTCATAAGATACAATTTCTTTATGAGAAACAACTTATTTACCATAGATTTTGACTGGTATAAGCTTCCCATCTTGTCCCATAGCTTCTTGGCTGAATCTTCACCCGAGACATTCAGCAACACCGAATCTACAAGACAAAGCCAAATCATACTTCTTAATCTTCTTGCAAGTTTCTCCCATTATTCTGTCAACATGCATGCTGGTTGGGTACCTGGAAAAATTGTTGTCCATTGTTCTCTATCTACAAGAAGATCTTCCATTTTAAGATTCCAAAGCTCAAAATTCTTGCCATCGAATTTTTCTATCTCTATTCTAGAACTACTCTCCATTCTTTACCACTATCTTTAACACAATTTACGACTCATGACTCTTACTGTACCTAGGGTTTAGTTCTCAAATTTAAGATTGGTAAATCAAGATTTGATATACTCGCCAAATCATAACACCACTCTGATAACTCACTTGTCAGAGTAGACCTAAGCTCTGATACCACATGTCAGGAAATGAAAGACACTTCCACACTAATCCTAGCAGAAGAGAAGAAGAATTTGATGACTTCAAAGCTGGTCGGAGGAAGAAAACTCAAACCGAATAATCCAGAAGCTTCTCATAAACGATAGGCTACAATGCTCTTTGAGTTGTTTACAGGACAAACAAGATATAAAAAATCATAACAATTATATGATTTATAAATCTCTCCAATTAGGTAAACCTGTTATGCAAAAACTTATACTTAATAATCCAATTAATGAAGAAGAGAAATCTGTCGTTCACAAACTGAATCAAGTAATTGCTATGTCTTTAAATACTGGAAGAAATCAGATATGGATTATATTGATTAAATCATATCATTTGCAAAAGATTAAGATAGCTAAAGTAGTCATTAACCAAATGCAAATTGATACACATAAACATGAAACAAAATATTGATATTATGAAAAGCTAAAGCTATAGAAGAACATCAATTTCTGTCTCAGTCTGTATTAAAATTCCATATCTTTGTTCTCCCACGAATGAGGATGCTCTTATTACAAAAATAATAAGTATTTATAAGTTTTTCCACAGGGTAAAACCTCCATGTGGAAGTTATCAAACTGTTTACATAATCTGGGAAGATATTCCCAAGTTGTCTAAACTAGGAAATTAAAATGAAACTAAAACATCCAAATATCCTCTAAACTGTCCATGAAATCCCACGCAATTTCGAATTCACCTGAAATAGGTCAGAAATAGACAAGTTAGAGAGATATTTTATTAATAAAACAATAAAAATCTAATTCTACAGACTTAGCTACAGAATCATCTGATTTTGTAGCTAGTCTAAAATAAGATACAGAATCAGAATTGAAATTAAATCAAATCTTTTAAGAAATTCCATTCAATTGACATCCAATAATTACTTGAGAACGAATCATTTGAGATTAAAATGATTTTATCATTCAACATTAAACAGAATAAAAAATGATTCAACCGAACACAGAGATAGGAATACTCTGTTCTTTTGTTACCACAAAATCGGGTCCACAGAGTCATAATCGAACAGTAGTAAGATTATTTCATATCCAATTGAAACTGATAATCAAACATATCGTATGTGATTGTTAAACAAGAGATACGATCCAATCCAACATAATCATTTTCCAATCGTTATAGCTGTAAAAATATAGCAAAAAGATTCATATCATTTAATTGAATACAAGGATAGAAATACTCTTTTTTCGATTATTGTCATAAGTCGGGTAAATGAAATCATATGTAACCTCATCGTAATCATTTCTCAAGAAATCAAATCCATGAGATCGTTTCGATATTCAATTGAAAATAAAACAAATAGCAAACACATCGTTACACTTGTGAATTGAACAGGATTATCACGATAACTGTATAGCAAGCAATTTAGGCTGTGAACGAATTCAAACCATAACTGACACATAACCAAAATCGTAACAGGGTCAATCAAACAGGATCTGTTATAGATTTCGATCGTTGATCAATGCACAGTAAGCAAACAGGATCGATTAATTTTGATCACAATCATTTCAATCAAACGAATCATATCAGGGTTTGACCAATTCATTTCACAAATTTAAAATACAGAGCATAAATTATAATCTGAACTCGACTCATAGGACAAACTTGCTAAATTAGAACAAAAGCGAATCGATTAGCTAAGATTTTCACATAGTTGTTATGATTCGGATCCATTTCCAATTCGGGCGTGAATGTTATTTGAGCGTATTGTTTTCATCAAAGAGACAGAGTCATTATCCTTAACTTGAAAACAATCAAAGRTAGAACATCACACGACACAACATCGTAACAAGTATCTTCCCAAAAACATTTACCAGTCATAGCATACCAATGATAATGAAATCAAATCCGAGTAAAATCGTAACAATCAAACTTGATCAAATCGTTTACCAACCATAGGATATGGATCATAACAAAATGAAATTCGACACGATTGTATTCTAAACTGAGTATGAAAAAATTCTTTTTGAAATTGGATACACACCAATCTATTCGAAGACACACTATTAATTTTGTCAACTAAATAAGGCAAACCAGTCAATCAAATCTAAATGCATACCACCCAAATCCAATCGAAATCTATCGATTTCTATACTGGGAATGATCAGATCGTATAGTGAATCGAAATTTCTTTTTATTCAAAGAAACGCTATATATAGAATGCACGCAATATAACAGAGCCATTCAAGATGTGAACAGAACTATTTAAAACTGAATTCAAATCGTTATACCAACCTAGCTTATTTACAAAACAAAACGATGTGAAAACCATACCTGTGTAGCGACGAGGCTGCTTGCTTATACTAGCTTGGAATTTACAACAGTCGTGGCTGATTCCATGTTCTTGAACAGGATAGAGCCGGTTGTCTTTTGCTTTTTATCTGTCGCTTGTAGCTTGGCC
This sequence comes from Picea mariana, assembly GCA_032191745.1. NCBI lineage: Eukaryota > Viridiplantae > Streptophyta > Pinopsida > Pinales > Pinaceae > Picea > Picea mariana. Next base: position 577,214 of record JASDQU010101945.1, read on the forward strand.
TTTTGACTGGTTAAGACTACAATCTGGTCTTCCAAAGATTGAATCTTTGACTGGAGTATAGGAACATCAATATAATATCACTCTAACCATGAATTGCACTGATCACAGGGTGACTGTGTAGGTTTAGACAAAGCAGGCGAGAGTTTGGACAAATGACCGAGGGTTTCACAAGGCAATTCAATACCCAGGTAGTTAGGGTCATCTTTTAGGCAGGAGGGTTGGTTTGACACAAAATCATAAGGGGGCTCGGCACATAAACCTTGTGAATAGGGGTATTCCCTGGCCAAGAAACGCTCCACTTCCGAATCAGAGTCCTCACTCAAGACGATAGGGTTTGGCTCAACAGGGGTTTTTGGCTTGTTCCTTGCCATCCGAGAAATGAGCCGTGCATTCATTTTCCCTTTAACATTTGCAGCAAGGTTTGCCTTGGGATTTTTGCTCATAGGCTTTTTAATAGCCTCTGCATTCTTAGTTACAGTGTTGGGTAAGTCGATAGGAGGGTCGACCGAGGGTTTAGGCAATAGGATGTGTAAGGGTACAGGCGGTTCAACCTTAGTCTCAGCTACCACAGGTTTATTAACCTGTACAGGGTCGGTGTCCTCAAAGCCATTACGGGCGATGAAAGCCTTCCAACTATCACCCAACAAAATCAAATGATAAACAACGATGAGCTTAATAAGCCCATGATAAAATAGGCTGTTGTCAGCCTTGTGCCTCTTAAACTTCTTACACATTTTATACAAGCTTCGATGAAAATAGAAAGGCATGTTTAGGGGATACCCAATGAAAATCATCAGTAAACACAGGTGGTAAAGGAATACAAGTCCGTATCGACCTCTGCAGGTCACGAACTGCTTAATTATCATCAATAAATCATGCCATCGTTGTTTAAGCATAGTTACGGGCATACCTCTATCATAGGAGGTGATTTTGTGCGATTGAAACAACAATGTCCACGACACTTCCTCAACCTTGCAATTCTTAAACAAACACTGTCCCGAAGGAGATAACCCCATAGACGAGCTGATGAACTGTTCATCAATATCTAACTGTACATCGCCTACCTTGGCTCGATAGCCATCGAAGGTCATGGCAAACTGTCGAGCTACGCAAAGGTTAAAACCCTCGAAATGTTTCACGAAGGTAAGCCATCCACTGTCTACCAAATCTTGGCGGGCATTGTCAAACATTAACAGGGCCTGGTTGCCATTAGGTTCAACTCGCACGACTGGGGCCATGGAGCCCAATGCATGGTAAGGGAAGGGTTCGAATTCACCAATACACATAGTAACAGAGCTACCCGAACCAATAGCGATGAACGAGCCAAAAGGGGTAAGCATAAATGCGCGCATGCGAAGGTGGTGGAGTCTGCCATGCATAATATTCATTATCCAAATACAACCACCAAATTTCATAGTTGTTCACTCCATAATAATAGTTCAACCATTAAGCCATGTGTACAACCAATGAAATCAAATGTGTATGCCAATATACGCAAACATTATGCCATGGTGTTCAAACATCCGATGTATAAATCAAAAGTTTAACCAAGGTGCCACAATGATATTCATAATAGTTGACAAGCCAATAAGTTATGAAAATACTAACATAGGGATTACATCATATATATATATATATATATATATATAATTTAATCAAACCCTTATGCATTTCATAGAATCAATGATCAGACAAGTCATAAAAAGTGTAAATCCAAATGCTCGATGCCTCACAAACTCAATAAAATCAAGTTATGCAATCAATATAAGAGTGTCCAATGAGCAATAGTTTGAAAGTCCTTACAGCCACATAAGGATAAACAAAAGGTAAGTGCAGTAGGCATATCAATAAAAAGATCATGACAGTTCAGATAGTGGTCGAAATGTGACCTCGAAAGGAGAAATTTTCACGCTTACAGTCGTGAAAACTTAACGAAGACAAATGTGCAAATGTCGCAAGAAATGAAAATGTCGTCTGTTTGAAAAATGCGACGAAAAACTTGATGTTTGCAAGACATAGGTGTAGGCAGCTTATAAGAGAAAATAGAAAAATGTGATTTGGCTACCAACAATGGCGACACACTGGTAGAAGCAGCTATCTCTACAAAAGTAACAAATTTAGATTAAGACAGCAAAGATAATTTCAACTCCAAAATAACAACCAGAAAATCGTACAAATATCATCATTAATCATATTTTCTAGCATTGTTTTAAAAGATGAAAACTAATAACAGTCTTAAGATCAGCAAGTCACGATATTAAAGATAAAATCTTCAATACTGTTGGCATGGCCACTGCTGCTAGCAGGCATCCATAGCCTTGACAGGGTTGCCATTTAACCCACTCTGACATCTGTATCCTGCCAAGAAGTTATGGATCAAAATAAAGGACATTAAAGAGGTTTCTTTTTGCAAATTTTCATGTACCCGACATTGCTTCGCTGCCAGCGGGCCTGTTCAGTACCTCGGTGAAGTTGTCTTGGCACCATGCATGCATTTACCCCCTGTCAGCAGACCTGTTCAGTATCTCGGCAGGTTTACAAGCACTTCCCACAGCTCTTATTAATAATTTTTTATTTTGTTTTTCATAGGTATATAGCTGAGCGGGGTGATGCTGAAAATCTTGATATTTTAACATATTTTTTGAGACCTCATCATAATTTTTTTTTTAGAACTATCCTTTATTTAGCTCCAGAGATGTTTTATTTATAAAAACAACTTCCTATGACAGGGAGACATCTTTTGAGTCATTCCTTTACGGAAAAGGGACAGCGTAAAAAGATAATAGATGATCATGGCAAGCTTTGCTCAGTGATTGAAATCAGTAAACTTCTTTCAAACAACAAAATTTTCCAACACAGATATCAATTTCAGAAATATATCATTGATGTTTATACAAATTTTTCAAAAGTTATTTCAGCGAAGAAACTTTCTATCATCTTTGTCTGAATAGCTCAGTGTACAGGTATGCATATTTTTCAAAAAACACAAACTGATAAATTCAAATCAAAATCAAAACATAAAGCAAATGAAAATGAAAACAAAAATGAAATATTTACATAATATACAAGGGTAGTTATCAAGCAAAGTATCTTTTCAGGGCTTGGCCATTCACCGGGTAGGTGTCAAGCTGCCCTTCGAGATTCTGCAATCGAAAGGAACTAGGACCCAACTTTTCAGCAATTAAAAATGGTCCAAGCCATAAGTTTTGAAATTTTGTGTGTTCACCCTTTCTCTCGTGTGGTTTGTCCCACTTTAAGACGAGATCGCCTATTTCAAAATTCCTATCAGAAGCAGAATTAGAATCGAACCATCTTTTAATCAGTTGTTGATGTTGATCTAACTTACGCTTAGCTTGGGCTCTTACTTCTTCTAGCTTTATCAAAGCGTTAATTCAGTTTTCTAAAGGGGGACAATCTTCTTCTTGGACCTTTTGTGACAACTGAAGCAAAGGAAGAAGAATGTGAGGTGGCAGAATTGCTTCTCTTCCATAAACAAGAAAAAAGGGGGAGTTACCTATAGCGGCTTTAGGTGTTACCCTATCAGCCCATAGTGTGTTCAGCAGTGCATTGTGCCAATTCTTGTGATTTTCAACCACAGTTCTCTTGATAATTTTGATCAAGTTCTTGTTTGTTGATTCTGCTAATCCGTTGCCCTAGGGGTAGTAACTAGCAGAATACTTCATCTTTATTCCCTTTTCCAAAGAAAACTCACTCATCTCAAGAGAAGAAAAGTATGAAGCGTTGTCAAAGACTAGACAGTCAGGGATACCGAAACGAGTGATGATATTCGAGTTTAGAAAAGAGATTACCTGACTGGTGTTAACAGTTCTTAGTGCAGCAGCTTCAGACCATCGAGTAAAGTAATCTATGGCTGTCACAATATACTTGTGCTGTTGCAAGGACGGGGGGTTAATAGGACCAATGATATCAAGGCCCCATTGCTGGAAAGGAGAATCTACTGAAATGGGTTGCAAGGGAAAGGCTAGTTTTTGTAACCACCCTGATGCTTTCTGACAGATGATACATTTACGACACAAGGCATGGCCGTCCCTAAAAAGCGTGGGCCATTAATAACCATCTCTTAAAACTTTATGAGCAGTGGTGTCACCACCGAAGTGACCACCAGCTTCTCCTGTATGCAACTCAAGCAAGACTTTTTCTGCTTCATCTTTCTCGAGACAACGCATCAGTACGCCGTCAAAATTCTGACGAAACAGTACACCGTTAAGTAGATGAAAGGAGGCAGACTTTAGTCTTAACACTCTTCTCTTGGCGGGGACAAGGTGACGGGGTGTTGATCCATGTTCAAGACAGAATCTAATATCGCCATACCAGGGACTGACGAGGTTTTGTGTGCAACAAATCAAACTTTGATCGCTTTGTCCTAGGTTTGACGTATCATCATCTTCATGTTGTCCTGTTTCCGAATCAACAACCAACTTACACAATCCTTGGCCTCTCACAATCTGAGCTGGGGTGATTTCTAAGTCATACTCCTGCAAGGAGGTGACCCAGTTATCTCTCTTCTCTTTTAACTCCTTTTGCACTAACAAGTTCCTTACGACAGGTTAGGGGACAATGACTTTCGTCCTTGACTTCAAAAGATAGGACCGGAAGTGCTTAACTGCTTTGAAAACAGCGTAGGCTTGCCGATCAACCGCTGGGTAGTTAAGTTCAACACCTTTGAAAGAAGATCTCATAAAGGCGATGGGTACTTCATTGTTATCGACATTCTTCTGAGTTAGGACGACGGCATAGGAACGGTCAGAGGCAAAAGTGTAGAGTGTAAAATCTTGAGAGAAGTCAGGGCTCATGAGCGACGGAGCATCTATTATAGCCTTCTTTATCGCATTAAAAGCTTGATTTTCTATGGGTCCCCAGTTATATTGGGTGTCTTTCTTAATCAAGTTCTGTAAAGGCCTGACCATTTCGGAGAAACTGGGGACAAATCTTCTCACGAAGTTAATCTGGCCTAAGAAAGACTGCATGGATTTTTTGGATGTAGGAGGGGGAAGTTTAGCGATGACTTGAGTCCTCTCGGGGTCAATAATCATTCCTTCACTAGACACAATGAATCCTAGTAATTTACCCTGTTCTACTACAAAGATGGACTTTTTGGGGTTCGAGAAGATGCCATATTTACGACATTGTAGCAGAACGGCTCGTAAGTGAGCTAGATGATCGTCTTTGTTTTTGGAATAAACAGTCACATCATCTAAGTAAACTATGACGGAGTGATTGATTAAGCCTTGAAAAGCAATGTTCATTGCTCTCTGAAAGGTAGCACCAGCATTAATCAATCCAAAGGGCATTTTACGATAAGCATAAGTGCCCCACAGAGTACAGAAGGTATTTTTGAGTTGGTCTGGTGGAGACATCAGGACTTGGTTGTATCCATAGAAACCATCTAACAAAGATAGCCTCTCGAAACCAGATACCTGTTGAAGGATCTGTTCCATGGGTGGGACAGGATAATTGTCTTTGTCAGACGCTCTATTGAGGTTTCAGAAATCGATGCAAAGTTGAATTTCCCTGTTTTTCTTCCGAACTGGGACAAGGTTGGACACCCATTGAGTGTGCCTAATAGGAAAAATTATTTTAGCACTTAGGAGTTTATTCAATTCTTTTTGAACAGTCGGTTCTATTTTAGGGTGCATCTTCCTCAGTTTCTGTTGGAAGGGTAAGGTTTGGGGCTTCATCGGGATAACATGTTGTATGATATTAGGGTCGAAAGTGTTAAGATCATCATACATCCATGCGAAGACATCCTTAAATTCTTTAAACAATTTAACAAAAGCAGCTTTTTCTTGTCTAGAACATCCCAAGCCTAGATTAATACACTGAGGATTTTCGCTAGTTCCTAAATTGACTTTTTCATAAGACAACGCGGAACTATTGGTTTTACAATTGACCATCTTTTTAAATTTATCTTCAAAATCATAAAACTTCTCTAATCTAACTATGGATTTGGGTATGGAATTTACCATGTTCGATAGACCTTCAAGAGATTTCGGATCAGGTATTACCGTAAAATCGTGCAAATTGTCGTCGTGCGTGCGTTCATCTATCACCGCTCCTTGAAAGGTTTCTTCCATGTGCAGAAAGTTAATGATCTGATGATCATCGTCAAATACTCTCCAGTTTGTGATATTGTCAGGAACAGATGGTCGAAACAATAGCTTGACGGAGAATGCGTCTGGGGACAAGCCTTCTGCAGGAAGAAGTTTAGAGGCTACATTAGCTAATAGATCTGCTTCAGCATTATTTAATCTAGGAATGGAATTTATATTGAAAGAAGAAAATTTATTCATTAAAGTCCATACCTGAGACTGGTAACTTTTGAGATGCGGGGATAAACAATGGATAGAATCTCTTACCTGTCTAACCACTATTTCAGAGTCGCCAAATACAACCAGGTTTTGAATGTTCATATCCAGAGCTTTTCTGAGACCTTGTAGTAAAGCCTCATATTCTGCAGTATTGTTAGTACATTCAAATTCTAGTCTACAAGCGATTAATGTATTTTTACCTGTCGAATCGATAATGATGCAGCCTGCTCCAGCTCCTTCTTTAGACTTAGAACCGTCGAAATATAGAGACCAAATTTGGTTTCCATTGGGCACATGGGACTGTTGCATAGAAGTTGTTGGTTGCATATATGCTACGATGTCAGATTGTTTTTCTAGATTGGTGATAGGTGAAACCTCGGCCATGAAATTGCCGAAGAAGGTGTCCATCCCTTGGACTTCGAGTGAATCAACAGAAGGTGTATATGGTTTGTTGGGATTGTTCAAATCTGTGACCGTGAATTTAAGATAGTGCTCATGATTCACCCTGATCTTGTTAGGCTTACCGTTCTCTGGGAGCCATAAGTGAGACCAATCTATTGCGAAGTAACCATGTAGCTACTCCGACCAGTCCCTGCTTAAAAATAGACCATACACTTCTGGAATATCCACCACAATTATATCAATAACCTGATGAACCTTTGGGTTAGACGATAATCTAATCAATACATTTTTTAGTTCGCCTATAACTTTAACATTTGTCCGATCAAGTTGTATGATTTTTAAAGTAGATGGTTCCACTTCAGCGTTAATTTTTTGGTAGATGGACCAAGGCATCACATTGGATGATGCTCCTGAGTCCACCATACAATTATGCACATTTCTATTAAAAATCTCGAAAGTTAAAAGAAAAGGAGGTACATTTTTGCGAGTAGTTGGAGTAGTAGCCTGTGGCTTCTTACTCACAATTTCTGATGCTACTTTATCTACATTATTTACATTATTTACATTACTTACAGGAAGACTTCCTTTATCTTGAGGATCAGGATTGTTTTTAGTGGAAGTCTTCTGAGGGACTTTTCTTTGCACAACATTGTTACCATTAGAATTACCATTCTTGCCATTCTCTGAAATATTTTGCAACATTTTTTTAAGCAGAAATGGAAACTTCAATAAATCATAAATAGAAATGTTAGCCCTTAGCTTTTTAAGATATTCAACAACATCATAATCCAAGTTGGGGCTTACATTACTCTGCTTAGTTTCAGCTGATTTGGATTGCTTTGGTGGTGAAGTTGTAGTATTTTCTGTAGAAGGTTTATTTGTTGTCTTACTCCTAGTGTTGTAAGGATGTACAGTCTCAAAGTTAGCTTGAAAGATGCTGTCTGAGAAGTGTCCAAAAATGTTTGGAGAAGACTCTTCTTCTTGAACTGTCTCTGGTTCGACTACCTCCTCAGGAATCTTAGGAGGCATCAAGTTATCTTGGGCTTCTAGAATTGTTTGAAGAGCACTTTGCAAAATTTCTAGATTAAGGCCTTCGGTGGTTGGGTTAGGTCGGTTGGTTGGAAATGGATTTGGGAAAGGAGGTTTGTAGGACCCTTTACTCGAGGAAGCTTCTTCGGTCGACCTCTTTAAGCCTATAACTTGATTCGACAGTTTTTGAACAACTTTAGTTAAATTTTCCAAATCAGAGTTTTCAGGTTGTGTTTTACTTTGCATAGGTCTGGGGAGAATTTCAATCTTTTTTTCGGAAGAAGAACTAGTTTTAGTTTCGTTGCTAGAAGAGTCTTTAAGACTAAGTATGTCTTTTTCAATCTGGCTGGCCTCCTCGAAGGCTTCTAACAATGTAGCCTTTTTAGATCGTTTAACCCAAATAGCTATGCTTTGATGCAAAGCTTTAGTGTAGTAAGCTATTATAAGACTCTCAGCAGGCATGGAATCTGTAGGGATTCGGTTTTTAAGTGTTAAGAATCTTTGATTAAAATCTTTAACTTTTTCTTTTGGGTTCATTTTTAAGCTAGAAATATCCATGACTAAAACTTTCAGAGGTTTACCGTCTCCGAATTTTTCCAAAAAGCATGACTCAAACTTTTCCTAAGACATGATGGTATGGGGTTGTTGGGCAAAGTACCAAGTGGATGCATTACCCTCAAAAGTATAAGGGAAAAACCTACAGACAACATCTTCATGTTCAACATTGCGGAGTCTAATGGCTAACATAAATTTTTTAATATGATCTTGAGCTATCTATTTCGAATCAGGATCAAACTTGGGAAGCCATTTCTCCGGGTGCTTAGGTAAAGGGTGTTGGGCTCCAGGTACAGCTACAACATCCTGACCAAGCCAGGGTCTAGCAGGGTTGTTCTGATTTTCCATTGGGGTAGTGGGTGTGGAAGGCTGAGAAGGTGAATTTCTTTCGTCTGACAAGGAATCTCCTCTAGAAGAGGAAGGAGATGATGGAGGTGGTGAAGGAGGTATCCCAGATCCTCTTGCAATAGGATTTGAGTTTGGATCTGAAGGATTCACAGTGAGGTTAGTGTCACCTAGTTGTTCTCTGATATCAGAGAAGTCCAAAGGTTGACCCCACAGACGGTTTGGTTGCCTAAGACAAGCGAAGGCACTATGTGTTTTAATAAGAGATTGGCGGACAATCTCTTGGATGTCACCACCAGTAGGCTTAGGGGTTGCTGGCTCAACTGTGATATGTGGATCGTTGGTTGAAGTAGTTTCT
>JASDQU010101945.1:592677-609433 GCA_032191745.1 Picea mariana
TAGAACATCACACGACACAACATCGTAACAAGTATCTTCCCAAAAACATTTACCAGTCATAGCATACCAATGATAATGAAATCAAATCCGAGTAAAATCGTAACAATCAAACTTGATCAAATCGTTTACCAACCATAGGATATGGATCATAACAAAATGAAATTCGACACGATTGTATTCTAAACTGAGTATGAAAAAATTCTTTTTGAAATTGGATACACACCAATCTATTCGAAGACACACTATTAATTTTGTCAACTAAATAAGGCAAACCAGTCAATCAAATCTAAATGCATACCACCCAAATCCAATCGAAATCTATCGATTTCTATACTGGGAATGATCAGATCGTATAGTGAATCGAAATTTCTTTTTATTCAAAGAAACGCTATATATAGAATGCACGCAATATAACAGAGCCATTCAAGATGTGAACAGAACTATTTAAAACTGAATTCAAATCGTTATACCAACCTAGCTTATTTACAAAACAAAACGATGTGAAAACCATACCTGTGTAGCGACGAGGCTGCTTGCTTATACTAGCTTGGAATTTACAACAGTCGTGGCTGATTCCATGTTCTTGAACAGGATAGAGCCGGTTGTCTTTTGCTTTTTATCTGTCGCTTGTAGCTTGGCCTTTTGACTGGTTAAGACTACAATCTGGTCTTCCAAAGATTGAATCTTTGACTGGAGTATAGGAACATCAATATAATATCACTCTAACCATGAATTGCACTGATCACAGGGTGACTGTGTAGGTTTAGACAAAGCAGGCGAGAGTTTGGACAAATGACCGAGGGTTTCACAAGGCAATTCAATACCCAGGTAGTTAGGGTCATCTTTTAGGCAGGAGGGTTGGTTTGACACAAAATCATAAGGGGGCTCGGCACATAAACCTTGTGAATAGGGGTATTCCCTGGCCAAGAAACGCTCCACTTCCGAATCAGAGTCCTCACTCAAGACGATAGGGTTTGGCTCAACAGGGGTTTTTGGCTTGTTCCTTGCCATCCGAGAAATGAGCCGTGCATTCATTTTCCCTTTAACATTTGCAGCAAGGTTTGCCTTGGGATTTTTGCTCATAGGCTTTTTAATAGCCTCTGCATTCTTAGTTACAGTGTTGGGTAAGTCGATAGGAGGGTCGACCGAGGGTTTAGGCAATAGGATGTGTAAGGGTACAGGCGGTTCAACCTTAGTCTCAGCTACCACAGGTTTATTAACCTGTACAGGGTCGGTGTCCTCAAAGCCATTACGGGCGATGAAAGCCTTCCAACTATCACCCAACAAAATCAAATGATAAACAACGATGAGCTTAATAAGCCCATGATAAAATAGGCTGTTGTCAGCCTTGTGCCTCTTAAACTTCTTACACATTTTATACAAGCTTCGATGAAAATAGAAAGGCATGTTTAGGGGATACCCAATGAAAATCATCAGTAAACACAGGTGGTAAAGGAATACAAGTCCGTATCGACCTCTGCAGGTCACGAACTGCTTAATTATCATCAATAAATCATGCCATCGTTGTTTAAGCATAGTTACGGGCATACCTCTATCATAGGAGGTGATTTTGTGCGATTGAAACAACAATGTCCACGACACTTCCTCAACCTTGCAATTCTTAAACAAACACTGTCCCGAAGGAGATAACCCCATAGACGAGCTGATGAACTGTTCATCAATATCTAACTGTACATCGCCTACCTTGGCTCGATAGCCATCGAAGGTCATGGCAAACTGTCGAGCTACGCAAAGGTTAAAACCCTCGAAATGTTTCACGAAGGTAAGCCATCCACTGTCTACCAAATCTTGGCGGGCATTGTCAAACATTAACAGGGCCTGGTTGCCATTAGGTTCAACTCGCACGACTGGGGCCATGGAGCCCAATGCATGGTAAGGGAAGGGTTCGAATTCACCAATACACATAGTAACAGAGCTACCCGAACCAATAGCGATGAACGAGCCAAAAGGGGTAAGCATAAATGCGCGCATGCGAAGGTGGTGGAGTCTGCCATGCATAATATTCATTATCCAAATACAACCACCAAATTTCATAGTTGTTCACTCCATAATAATAGTTCAACCATTAAGCCATGTGTACAACCAATGAAATCAAATGTGTATGCCAATATACGCAAACATTATGCCATGGTGTTCAAACATCCGATGTATAAATCAAAAGTTTAACCAAGGTGCCACAATGATATTCATAATAGTTGACAAGCCAATAAGTTATGAAAATACTAACATAGGGATTACATCATATATATATATATATATATATATATAATTTAATCAAACCCTTATGCATTTCATAGAATCAATGATCAGACAAGTCATAAAAAGTGTAAATCCAAATGCTCGATGCCTCACAAACTCAATAAAATCAAGTTATGCAATCAATATAAGAGTGTCCAATGAGCAATAGTTTGAAAGTCCTTACAGCCACATAAGGATAAACAAAAGGTAAGTGCAGTAGGCATATCAATAAAAAGATCATGACAGTTCAGATAGTGGTCGAAATGTGACCTCGAAAGGAGAAATTTTCACGCTTACAGTCGTGAAAACTTAACGAAGACAAATGTGCAAATGTCGCAAGAAATGAAAATGTCGTCTGTTTGAAAAATGCGACGAAAAACTTGATGTTTGCAAGACATAGGTGTAGGCAGCTTATAAGAGAAAATAGAAAAATGTGATTTGGCTACCAACAATGGCGACACACTGGTAGAAGCAGCTATCTCTACAAAAGTAACAAATTTAGATTAAGACAGCAAAGATAATTTCAACTCCAAAATAACAACCAGAAAATCGTACAAATATCATCATTAATCATATTTTCTAGCATTGTTTTAAAAGATGAAAACTAATAACAGTCTTAAGATCAGCAAGTCACGATATTAAAGATAAAATCTTCAATACTGTTGGCATGGCCACTGCTGCTAGCAGGCATCCATAGCCTTGACAGGGTTGCCATTTAACCCACTCTGACATCTGTATCCTGCCAAGAAGTTATGGATCAAAATAAAGGACATTAAAGAGGTTTCTTTTTGCAAATTTTCATGTACCCGACATTGCTTCGCTGCCAGCGGGCCTGTTCAGTACCTCGGTGAAGTTGTCTTGGCACCATGCATGCATTTACCCCCTGTCAGCAGACCTGTTCAGTATCTCGGCAGGTTTACAAGCACTTCCCACAGCTCTTATTAATAATTTTTTATTTTGTTTTTCATAGGTATATAGCTGAGCGGGGTGATGCTGAAAATCTTGATATTTTAACATATTTTTTGAGACCTCATCATAATTTTTTTTTTAGAACTATCCTTTATTTAGCTCCAGAGATGTTTTATTTATAAAAACAACTTCCTATGACAGGGAGACATCTTTTGAGTCATTCCTTTACGGAAAAGGGACAGCGTAAAAAGATAATAGATGATCATGGCAAGCTTTGCTCAGTGATTGAAATCAGTAAACTTCTTTCAAACAACAAAATTTTCCAACACAGATATCAATTTCAGAAATATATCATTGATGTTTATACAAATTTTTCAAAAGTTATTTCAGCGAAGAAACTTTCTATCATCTTTGTCTGAATAGCTCAGTGTACAGGTATGCATATTTTTCAAAAAACACAAACTGATAAATTCAAATCAAAATCAAAACATAAAGCAAATGAAAATGAAAACAAAAATGAAATATTTACATAATATACAAGGGTAGTTATCAAGCAAAGTATCTTTTCAGGGCTTGGCCATTCACCGGGTAGGTGTCAAGCTGCCCTTCGAGATTCTGCAATCGAAAGGAACTAGGACCCAACTTTTCAGCAATTAAAAATGGTCCAAGCCATAAGTTTTGAAATTTTGTGTGTTCACCCTTTCTCTCGTGTGGTTTGTCCCACTTTAAGACGAGATCGCCTATTTCAAAATTCCTATCAGAAGCAGAATTAGAATCGAACCATCTTTTAATCAGTTGTTGATGTTGATCTAACTTACGCTTAGCTTGGGCTCTTACTTCTTCTAGCTTTATCAAAGCGTTAATTCAGTTTTCTAAAGGGGGACAATCTTCTTCTTGGACCTTTTGTGACAACTGAAGCAAAGGAAGAAGAATGTGAGGTGGCAGAATTGCTTCTCTTCCATAAACAAGAAAAAAGGGGGAGTTACCTATAGCGGCTTTAGGTGTTACCCTATCAGCCCATAGTGTGTTCAGCAGTGCATTGTGCCAATTCTTGTGATTTTCAACCACAGTTCTCTTGATAATTTTGATCAAGTTCTTGTTTGTTGATTCTGCTAATCCGTTGCCCTAGGGGTAGTAACTAGCAGAATACTTCATCTTTATTCCCTTTTCCAAAGAAAACTCACTCATCTCAAGAGAAGAAAAGTATGAAGCGTTGTCAAAGACTAGACAGTCAGGGATACCGAAACGAGTGATGATATTCGAGTTTAGAAAAGAGATTACCTGACTGGTGTTAACAGTTCTTAGTGCAGCAGCTTCAGACCATCGAGTAAAGTAATCTATGGCTGTCACAATATACTTGTGCTGTTGCAAGGACGGGGGGTTAATAGGACCAATGATATCAAGGCCCCATTGCTGGAAAGGAGAATCTACTGAAATGGGTTGCAAGGGAAAGGCTAGTTTTTGTAACCACCCTGATGCTTTCTGACAGATGATACATTTACGACACAAGGCATGGCCGTCCCTAAAAAGCGTGGGCCATTAATAACCATCTCTTAAAACTTTATGAGCAGTGGTGTCACCACCGAAGTGACCACCAGCTTCTCCTGTATGCAACTCAAGCAAGACTTTTTCTGCTTCATCTTTCTCGAGACAACGCATCAGTACGCCGTCAAAATTCTGACGAAACAGTACACCGTTAAGTAGATGAAAGGAGGCAGACTTTAGTCTTAACACTCTTCTCTTGGCGGGGACAAGGTGACGGGGTGTTGATCCATGTTCAAGACAGAATCTAATATCGCCATACCAGGGACTGACGAGGTTTTGTGTGCAACAAATCAAACTTTGATCGCTTTGTCCTAGGTTTGACGTATCATCATCTTCATGTTGTCCTGTTTCCGAATCAACAACCAACTTACACAATCCTTGGCCTCTCACAATCTGAGCTGGGGTGATTTCTAAGTCATACTCCTGCAAGGAGGTGACCCAGTTATCTCTCTTCTCTTTTAACTCCTTTTGCACTAACAAGTTCCTTACGACAGGTTAGGGGACAATGACTTTCGTCCTTGACTTCAAAAGATAGGACCGGAAGTGCTTAACTGCTTTGAAAACAGCGTAGGCTTGCCGATCAACCGCTGGGTAGTTAAGTTCAACACCTTTGAAAGAAGATCTCATAAAGGCGATGGGTACTTCATTGTTATCGACATTCTTCTGAGTTAGGACGACGGCATAGGAACGGTCAGAGGCAAAAGTGTAGAGTGTAAAATCTTGAGAGAAGTCAGGGCTCATGAGCGACGGAGCATCTATTATAGCCTTCTTTATCGCATTAAAAGCTTGATTTTCTATGGGTCCCCAGTTATATTGGGTGTCTTTCTTAATCAAGTTCTGTAAAGGCCTGACCATTTCGGAGAAACTGGGGACAAATCTTCTCACGAAGTTAATCTGGCCTAAGAAAGACTGCATGGATTTTTTGGATGTAGGAGGGGGAAGTTTAGCGATGACTTGAGTCCTCTCGGGGTCAATAATCATTCCTTCACTAGACACAATGAATCCTAGTAATTTACCCTGTTCTACTACAAAGATGGACTTTTTGGGGTTCGAGAAGATGCCATATTTACGACATTGTAGCAGAACGGCTCGTAAGTGAGCTAGATGATCGTCTTTGTTTTTGGAATAAACAGTCACATCATCTAAGTAAACTATGACGGAGTGATTGATTAAGCCTTGAAAAGCAATGTTCATTGCTCTCTGAAAGGTAGCACCAGCATTAATCAATCCAAAGGGCATTTTACGATAAGCATAAGTGCCCCACAGAGTACAGAAGGTATTTTTGAGTTGGTCTGGTGGAGACATCAGGACTTGGTTGTATCCATAGAAACCATCTAACAAAGATAGCCTCTCGAAACCAGATACCTGTTGAAGGATCTGTTCCATGGGTGGGACAGGATAATTGTCTTTGTCAGACGCTCTATTGAGGTTTCAGAAATCGATGCAAAGTTGAATTTCCCTGTTTTTCTTCCGAACTGGGACAAGGTTGGACACCCATTGAGTGTGCCTAATAGGAAAAATTATTTTAGCACTTAGGAGTTTATTCAATTCTTTTTGAACAGTCGGTTCTATTTTAGGGTGCATCTTCCTCAGTTTCTGTTGGAAGGGTAAGGTTTGGGGCTTCATCGGGATAACATGTTGTATGATATTAGGGTCGAAAGTGTTAAGATCATCATACATCCATGCGAAGACATCCTTAAATTCTTTAAACAATTTAACAAAAGCAGCTTTTTCTTGTCTAGAACATCCCAAGCCTAGATTAATACACTGAGGATTTTCGCTAGTTCCTAAATTGACTTTTTCATAAGACAACGCGGAACTATTGGTTTTACAATTGACCATCTTTTTAAATTTATCTTCAAAATCATAAAACTTCTCTAATCTAACTATGGATTTGGGTATGGAATTTACCATGTTCGATAGACCTTCAAGAGATTTCGGATCAGGTATTACCGTAAAATCGTGCAAATTGTCGTCGTGCGTGCGTTCATCTATCACCGCTCCTTGAAAGGTTTCTTCCATGTGCAGAAAGTTAATGATCTGATGATCATCGTCAAATACTCTCCAGTTTGTGATATTGTCAGGAACAGATGGTCGAAACAATAGCTTGACGGAGAATGCGTCTGGGGACAAGCCTTCTGCAGGAAGAAGTTTAGAGGCTACATTAGCTAATAGATCTGCTTCAGCATTATTTAATCTAGGAATGGAATTTATATTGAAAGAAGAAAATTTATTCATTAAAGTCCATACCTGAGACTGGTAACTTTTGAGATGCGGGGATAAACAATGGATAGAATCTCTTACCTGTCTAACCACTATTTCAGAGTCGCCAAATACAACCAGGTTTTGAATGTTCATATCCAGAGCTTTTCTGAGACCTTGTAGTAAAGCCTCATATTCTGCAGTATTGTTAGTACATTCAAATTCTAGTCTACAAGCGATTAATGTATTTTTACCTGTCGAATCGATAATGATGCAGCCTGCTCCAGCTCCTTCTTTAGACTTAGAACCGTCGAAATATAGAGACCAAATTTGGTTTCCATTGGGCACATGGGACTGTTGCATAGAAGTTGTTGGTTGCATATATGCTACGATGTCAGATTGTTTTTCTAGATTGGTGATAGGTGAAACCTCGGCCATGAAATTGCCGAAGAAGGTGTCCATCCCTTGGACTTCGAGTGAATCAACAGAAGGTGTATATGGTTTGTTGGGATTGTTCAAATCTGTGACCGTGAATTTAAGATAGTGCTCATGATTCACCCTGATCTTGTTAGGCTTACCGTTCTCTGGGAGCCATAAGTGAGACCAATCTATTGCGAAGTAACCATGTAGCTACTCCGACCAGTCCCTGCTTAAAAATAGACCATACACTTCTGGAATATCCACCACAATTATATCAATAACCTGATGAACCTTTGGGTTAGACGATAATCTAATCAATACATTTTTTAGTTCGCCTATAACTTTAACATTTGTCCGATCAAGTTGTATGATTTTTAAAGTAGATGGTTCCACTTCAGCGTTAATTTTTTGGTAGATGGACCAAGGCATCACATTGGATGATGCTCCTGAGTCCACCATACAATTATGCACATTTCTATTAAAAATCTCGAAAGTTAAAAGAAAAGGAGGTACATTTTTGCGAGTAGTTGGAGTAGTAGCCTGTGGCTTCTTACTCACAATTTCTGATGCTACTTTATCTACATTATTTACATTATTTACATTACTTACAGGAAGACTTCCTTTATCTTGAGGATCAGGATTGTTTTTAGTGGAAGTCTTCTGAGGGACTTTTCTTTGCACAACATTGTTACCATTAGAATTACCATTCTTGCCATTCTCTGAAATATTTTGCAACATTTTTTTAAGCAGAAATGGAAACTTCAATAAATCATAAATAGAAATGTTAGCCCTTAGCTTTTTAAGATATTCAACAACATCATAATCCAAGTTGGGGCTTACATTACTCTGCTTAGTTTCAGCTGATTTGGATTGCTTTGGTGGTGAAGTTGTAGTATTTTCTGTAGAAGGTTTATTTGTTGTCTTACTCCTAGTGTTGTAAGGATGTACAGTCTCAAAGTTAGCTTGAAAGATGCTGTCTGAGAAGTGTCCAAAAATGTTTGGAGAAGACTCTTCTTCTTGAACTGTCTCTGGTTCGACTACCTCCTCAGGAATCTTAGGAGGCATCAAGTTATCTTGGGCTTCTAGAATTGTTTGAAGAGCACTTTGCAAAATTTCTAGATTAAGGCCTTCGGTGGTTGGGTTAGGTCGGTTGGTTGGAAATGGATTTGGGAAAGGAGGTTTGTAGGACCCTTTACTCGAGGAAGCTTCTTCGGTCGACCTCTTTAAGCCTATAACTTGATTCGACAGTTTTTGAACAACTTTAGTTAAATTTTCCAAATCAGAGTTTTCAGGTTGTGTTTTACTTTGCATAGGTCTGGGGAGAATTTCAATCTTTTTTTCGGAAGAAGAACTAGTTTTAGTTTCGTTGCTAGAAGAGTCTTTAAGACTAAGTATGTCTTTTTCAATCTGGCTGGCCTCCTCGAAGGCTTCTAACAATGTAGCCTTTTTAGATCGTTTAACCCAAATAGCTATGCTTTGATGCAAAGCTTTAGTGTAGTAAGCTATTATAAGACTCTCAGCAGGCATGGAATCTGTAGGGATTCGGTTTTTAAGTGTTAAGAATCTTTGATTAAAATCTTTAACTTTTTCTTTTGGGTTCATTTTTAAGCTAGAAATATCCATGACTAAAACTTTCAGAGGTTTACCGTCTCCGAATTTTTCCAAAAAGCATGACTCAAACTTTTCCTAAGACATGATGGTATGGGGTTGTTGGGCAAAGTACCAAGTGGATGCATTACCCTCAAAAGTATAAGGGAAAAACCTACAGACAACATCTTCATGTTCAACATTGCGGAGTCTAATGGCTAACATAAATTTTTTAATATGATCTTGAGCTATCTATTTCGAATCAGGATCAAACTTGGGAAGCCATTTCTCCGGGTGCTTAGGTAAAGGGTGTTGGGCTCCAGGTACAGCTACAACATCCTGACCAAGCCAGGGTCTAGCAGGGTTGTTCTGATTTTCCATTGGGGTAGTGGGTGTGGAAGGCTGAGAAGGTGAATTTCTTTCGTCTGACAAGGAATCTCCTCTAGAAGAGGAAGGAGATGATGGAGGTGGTGAAGGAGGTATCCCAGATCCTCTTGCAATAGGATTTGAGTTTGGATCTGAAGGATTCACAGTGAGGTTAGTGTCACCTAGTTGTTCTCTGATATCAGAGAAGTCCAAAGGTTGACCCCACAGACGGTTTGGTTGCCTAAGACAAGCGAAGGCACTATGTGTTTTAATAAGAGATTGGCGGACAATCTCTTGGATGTCACCACCAGTAGGCTTAGGGGTTGCTGGCTCAACTGTGATATGTGGATCGTTGGTTGAAGTAGTTTCTCTTTGAAGGGGAATATTATCGTGTGAACAGCTTCTAGTCACTATAGGTGAGCGATTAGGGGGGGGGAGGAGTCTTAC
Organism: Picea mariana; assembly: GCA_032191745.1. Classification (NCBI taxonomy): domain Eukaryota; kingdom Viridiplantae; phylum Streptophyta; class Pinopsida; order Pinales; family Pinaceae; genus Picea; species Picea mariana. The sequence continues at coordinate 602,413 of JASDQU010101945.1, forward strand.
GACCGCCTCATGCCATTAATTAAGTTCAGGCCCTCCTTCTAGCGCCATTTGTTAACGGGAAAAATCGATCGTCCGTCAACTGAGAGAGTGGAGCAGGTCCAAGGTTGTCTAATAACCCAAGCCGTTTGGAATGAACCACCCTAACAGGTTTAGCGGCTTCGTTAGCCGATCTAAGGTCCTAGGAAAACCAAAGAGAAAACTAATCTAAACCAACTAATCTAACTAAAACTAAACTAACTCAAACTAAATAAAAAAAACTAAACTAACTAACAATAAATAAAACAAACTAATCTAACTAATCTAATTAAAACTAACTATTAAACAAACTAACTATTTTACTATTTCTATATATACAAACTACTAATTGAAATATAACTTATTCACAAAATATACAATATCTACAAAATACAGATTTAAATAAAACCTGGAAAACTCATTTACTTTCTGCCCGAAGACAGAGAAAGATATTTTTGTTGATTTTATGATTTTATGAACAAGAAATAAAACTTACTGAAATTAAACAATCTAATATATTAACTACACATATATCTAACTAAAATACTAACAAATATACTAAACAAATAAACAATAAACAGACCTGGAAATGCTCCAGATTTTTCCTGTGTATGATGACTTCGAAGCTGGTCGGAGGAAGGAAACTCGCACCGAATAATCTAGAAGCTTCTCATAAACGATAGGCTGCAATGCTCTTTGAGTTGTTTACAGGACAAACAAGACATAAAAAATCATAACAATTATATGATTTATAAATCTCTGCAATTAGGTAAACCTGTTATGCAAAAACTTATACTTAATAATCCAATTAATGAAGAAGAGAAATCTGTCATTAACAAACTGAATCAAGTAATTGCTATGTCTTTAAATACTGGAAGAAATCAGAAATGGATTTTATTGATTAAATCATATCATTTGCAAAAGATTAAGATAGCTAAAGTAGTCATTAACCAAATGCAAATTGATACACATAAACATGAAACAAAATATTGATATTATGAAAAGCTAAAGCTACAGCAGAACATCGATTTTTGTCTCAGTCTGTATTAAAATTCCATATCCTTGTTCTCCCACGAATGAGGATGCTCTTAGTACAAAAATAATAAGTATTTATAAGTTTTTCCACAGGGTAAAACCTCCCTGTGGAAGTTATCAAACTGTTTACATAATCTGGGAAGATATTCCCAAGTTGTCTAAACTAGGAAATTAAAATGAAACTAAAACATCAAAATATCCTCTAAACTGTCCATGAAATCCCACGCAATTTCGAATTCACCTGAAACAGGTCAGAAATAGACAAGTTAGAGAGATATTTTATTAATAAAACAATAAAAATCTAATTCTACAAACTTAGCTACAGAATCATCTGATTCTGTAGCTAGTCTAAAATAAGATACATAATCAGAATTGAAATTAAATCAAATCTTTTAAGAAATTCCATTCAATTGACATCCAATAATTACTTGAGAATGAGTCATTTGAGATTAAAATGATTTTATCATTCAACATTAAATAGAATAAAAAATGATTCAACCGAACACAGAGATAGGAATACTCTGTTATTTTGTTACCACAAAATCGGGTCCACAGAGTCATAATCGAACAGTAATAAGATTATTTCATATCCAATTGAAACTGATAATCAAACATATCGTATGTGATTGTTAAACAAGAGATACTTTCCAATCCAATAGAATCATTTTCCAATCGTTATAGCTGTAATGATATAGAAAAAAGATTCATATCATTTAATTGAATACAAGGATAGAAATACTCTGTTTTCGATTATTGTCATAAGTCGGGCAAATGAAATCATATATAACCGAATCGTAATCATTTCTCAACAAATTGAATCCATGAGATTGTTTTGATATTCAATTGAAAATAAAACAAATTGCAAACACATCGTTACACTTGTGAATCGAACAGGATTATCACGATAACTGTATAGCAAGCAATTTAGGCCGTGAACGAATTCAAACCATAACTGACACATAACCAAAATCGTAACAGGGTCAATCAAATAGGATCTGTTATAGATTTCGATCGTTGATCAATGCACAGTAAGCAAACAGGATCGATTAATTTTGATCACAATCGTTTCAATCAAACGAATCATATCAGGGTTTGACCAATTCATTTCACAAATTTAAAATACAGAGCATCAATTATAATCTGAACTCGACTCATAGGAAAAACTTGCTAAATTAGAACAAAAGCGAATCGATTAGCTAAGATTTTCACATAGTTGTTATGATTCGGATTCATTTCCAATTCGGGCACGAATGTTATTTGAGCGTATTGTTTTCATCAAAGAGACAGAGTCATTATCCTTAACTTGAAAACAGTCAAATATAGAACATCACACGACACAACATCATAACAAGTATCTTCCCAAAAACATTTACCAGTCATAGCATACCAATGATAATGAAATCGAATCCGAGAAAAATGGTAACAATCAAACACAATCAAATCGTTTACCAACCATAGCATATGAATCATAACAAAATGAAATCTGACACGATTGTATTCTAAACTGAGTATGAAAAAATTCTTTTTGAAATTGGATACACACCAATCTATTCGAAGACACACTATTAATTTTGTCAACTAAATAAGGCAAACCAGTCAATCAAATCTAAATGCATACCACTCAAATCCAATCGAAATCTATCGATTTCTATATTGGGAATGATCAGATCGTATAGCGAATCGAAATTTCTTTTTATTCAAAGAAAAGCTATATATAGAATGCATGCAATATAACAGAGCCATTCAAGATGTGAACAGAACTATTTAAAACTGAATTCAAATCGTTATACCAACCTAGCTTATTTACAAAACAAAACGATGTGAAAACCATACCTGTGTAGTGACGAGGCTGCTTGCTTATACCAGCTTGGAATTTACAATAGTCGTGGATGATTCCACGTTCTTGAACAGGATAGAGCCGGTTGTCTTTTTCTTTTTATCTGTCGCTTGTAGCTTGGCATTTTGACTGGTTAAGACTGCAATCTGGTCTTCCAAAGATTGAATCTTTGACTGGAGTATAAGAACATCAATATAATATCGCTCTAACCATGAATTGCACTGATCACAGGGTGACTGTGTAGGTTTAGATAGAGCAGGTGAGGGTTTGGACAAATGATCGAGGGTTTCACAAGGTTTTTCAATACTCGGGTACGCAAAGGTTAAAACCCTCGAGCAAACTATGTAGGTTCATGGCAAACTGTCGAGCTACGCAAAGGTTAAAACCCTCAAAACGTTTCACGAAGGTAAGCCATCCACTGTCTGCCAAATCTTGGCGGGCATTGTCAAACATTAACAAGGCCTGGTTGCCATTAGGTTCAACTTGCACGACTGGGGCCATGGAGCCCAATGCATGGTAAGGGAAGGGTTCGAATTCACCAATACACACAGTAACAGAGCTACCGAACCAACAACAATGAACGAGCCAAAAGGGGTAAGCATAAATGCGTGCATGCGAAGGTGGTGGAGTCTGTGCCATGCATAATATTCATTATCCAAGTACAACCGCCAAATTTCATAGCTATTCACTCCATAATAATAGTTCAACCATTAAGCCGTGTGTACAACCAATGAAATCAAATGTGTATGCCAATATACGCAAACGTTATGCCATGGTGTTCAAACATCCGACGTATAAATCAAAAGTTTAACCAAGGTGCCACAATGATATTCATAATAGTTGAAAAGCCAATAAGTTATGAAAATACTAACAGAGGGATTACATCATATATATATATATATAAAATTTAATCAAACCCCTATGCATTTCATAGAATCAATGATCAAACAAGTCATAAAAAGTGTAAATCCAAATGCTCGATGCCTCACAAACTCAATAAAATCAAGTTATGCAATCAATATAAGAGTGTCCAATGAGCAATAGTTCGAAAGTCCTTACATCCACATAAGGATAAACAAAAGGTAAGTGCAGTAGGCATATCGATAAAAAGATCATGACAGTTCAAATAGTGGTCGAAATGTGACCTCGAAAGGAGAAATTTTCACGCTTACAGTCGTGAAAACTTAACGAAGACAAATGTGCAAATGTCACAAGAAATGAAAATGTCATCTGTTTGAAAAATGCGACGAAAAACTTGATGTTTGCAAGACATAGGTGTAGGCATCTTATAAGAGAAAATAGAAAAATGTGATTTGGCTGCCAACAAATATCTATTCGGTCGTCTCACGACCGCACTTCGACCTCTTTTCGGTTAAATTTTTGTCAATATCTTTGACTTCAACTTTGCCCAATCGACTCCCTTGACCTTCGACTTGTTGTCGATCCACCTCAACCTTCGACCGTCATTCGATTTACCTTGAGTATAATTTCATTGCAAAGAATATAACAACCCAACATGTGCCTCCTTCTAGTTGGAGCTGGAGAATCATGGAATTTGTAGCTTCCTATGAATGTAATCTTGTTATTATATAAGAAAATAATTATGTGGTTTATTTCCACGTTAAATCTATTGTGCATTCTGTATTTGCTCTTCTGATCTTTACTGTATATTGGGATGCATTTATTTTATTGAAAAGTTAAATTTTTAAAAGGTGCTAAATTATAATTGATATTGATTCACCCCCTTCTCAGTATCAACAATAACGTCTTGATATTTCTAGGAGAGATGGTGTAATAATTGTCCCTGCATTTTGAGAAGAGATCATCCAAATCTGCAATGTATGAATGTAATTTTGTACTACCTGCAAATAATATAATGATATTATTGGGGGCACTAAAAGTTTCTTTTATGGTTTTTTGTACTTACTATGGATATATCTATGGATTTACTAAATACATGCTTATTTGTTTCCCGTTAATGTCTGAGTTTTGTTGCAACATAATTTTAATGGTTAAATCATGGATCTTGATGTTGTATAAATATATCTCATTAGGTATTGTCTATAAATCCCTTAATATTATATGTCTCAGCTACGCTTTCAGTGAGACATTCTTCTCTTGTGTAAGGTTGAAAATTCCAACGTTCCTAGACTACAACAAACACCTTTGTTGGTAAATTCCCGAGAACCCTAGTCTCGAATTTATGCCAACAAATGATTTCGTTGTTGTGATTGATATTTAGAAGGGAGTTTATAAAGGATGCCTCATTGGATCTACAAGAGTGACATTGCAAACTGGTGGGAATGAAAGTGTGATGCATTTATACGAAAGGAAGTTGAGTTGCATCAAAATAATCCTAGGGTTGTGAGAGAAACCATTATTTTATTATGAACCTTCTAGTGATGAATATAATTTTTTTAGGTTGACTTTCTTGAGAAGTTGTTTCAGTAGATGGAACAATTGCAAGAATCCCTAGAGTTTAAAGATTGGCTTAAGAAAACCTATAATTGGATTTTTGCAATCATAGCAGCTCTTCATTGTCTAGATCACTAGATATCGCGAGATATAGATTTTTGGGTACAAAATACCCTTGAAGGGTATACTATTGGGTTTGCTATAGAAAATCAACAAGATTTTTCAAAGGCAGAAGCTATATTTAGGGATAGAGAAAGAGGAAAATTATTTAGGGAGATACCATTGTGGATCAATATCTTGTTGGTAGGAGAAGGAATGTTACCTATTCCTTTAGGTGTCATGGCATCTTAAAAACMTGTTCTCGAGGAGGGGTGACTTCCGAGAGGGTTCATGAGTTGAGATAACAGGGGAATTTCTTTGAAGTATGGGGGAACAGTAAGAGAATAGTGCAAGAGATGAAAAATATATGAGGAGGTCTGTTATTGTTTAAAAATTGTGGTGGAGTTAGATAAAGACAACAATGAAGYAGACTGATYAGTTGAGGAAGTAGATCGTATCAGATGGTGGTAATAAAGAGAAGCTAGATGAGTTGTAGAAGTCGTAGTGACGAAGAATATTGGACAATCTATTGTTAAAGGAGAGAAGTGGTGTGACAAGTGAGAATTTCTGAGCTAGAAGATAGGAAAGAGGAGTGMTTAGAAGTGGTAGATGAAGAAGTAAGAGTAGGTGCCACCAMTGATGAAGAAGATTAAGACAAAACTTCAAAAGGAGTTATGGAAGAAGCCAAACCTGTTACTACAGAAGATAATGGCTTGCATCATGAATTGAATATAATATTCCAGGATAATAAGACCCCCCAGATCAAATAAATCCATTCTAGAGGAAAGAGAACCAACCTTGAATCACCTATTCCCATGACACGGGCAACCGGTTTGGTAACTTTAATTCATTCTTCTACAACACTTTTTTTTCATAGTTCCTTAAGTTTTTCTAGTTCCACAAGTTTAGTAGGAAGTAGTAGTGGAAGTGTGGTGAGTTCCATTGTAATATCAAAAACAGGACCTCATGGATTTATTCTACTAGGATTTACAACTTCATCAATGGGAACACAAACTACAGGGTCCCTTACCAGATACCCTGAGTGTTATTGGAGAAATATCACCAATATGGTAAGTGTATCTCCCTAGGACCTGCCTATTGATCCTATATAAACAATGGGGATAGAATTCTATGGGTTTTCTAGAATCAAGCAAATGGATTCACAATTAACCTAAGGAGAAGTAGAGATAACATACCTTTCACTGTAGGTTGTCCTTCATATATCCCGGCTTATGCAGGTCTGAAGTTCCAGCTCCAATCTCCGTGACCTGCTTCTTGCACAAAAAGACAAACAATTCTTTTCTACCTCTCTACTTGGTGTTAGAATCCTATATATAACTTGAATCTAATATGATCTATAATGAAATAAAATAGATCGAAACATTTGTAAAGGAAACAAAAACATGTTCATGAGGGAAACTGATGATCTATTGATTAATATGAAGAAATTAGATCAAATTCATACCTTGGATGTTGATTCATCCTCCTTGGCTCCTTACTCCTTGCTTCTCCTCAACTTCTTGATCAAACTAGGAAATATTATGCTGGTTGTTCTACATCGGAAAGTCACCTCTACAATTGGACAACATAACTTTTTTTTTTCATGTGGTTCATGGCACC
>JASDQU010101945.1:609456-667665 GCA_032191745.1 Picea mariana
AGGGAGTTCGAGTATTTTTGGAATATTGGGGGCTCAACAACAAGAACATCTTATAGACCCCTTTACTGTCACAACATGTCACTCACAAGGAATTGAACCTAGGTGGTGAGGGAAACAATCATTCCTCCCAACCACCCAAGCTACATCCAATGGAAAATTGAACAACATAACTCTTCCGACGATTCTTCTTTTTCTTTCTCAAGGATTTCCTTTCTTATATAGATCCTTAGAAGAGGGCTGGGAGAGATTCTAGATATTCTGTAACCCAGTAGAAACTTGAATGATGTGATTTACTAGGATCATTCCTCGAATATACAACTCACCCACCACTTATCTCTTACTAACTCATTGAATATATAAGGTTACACAAATCATCACTTGTTTCACTATAGATTGCATGCGATGATCATCGCATGTTGTCTCCTATGAGTCCTGCGATGACCCTAAAAACGGTCCTAAATCTCAAGAAATAAATGTTCTTTGGATTTAATATTCTGATAGATTCCCTTCTAGCATGTAGGGTGGAAATTAAGGCTATAAAAGATGCCCCCTAATGCGTGAGGTTAGGAAAGGAATGGATGGATGAAACACATTACAATAAAATAGTGTCCATGTGAGGCAACATGAATAGAGAGAAAAGGAGGTATGAAGAGAAAAGAGGACCTACAATCAAACATGAATAATGGATCATATATAGACAATCCCTTAGGTAGACATATGCAGACTTTGAAGAGCATGGTCACCAAAAAATACACTACGTATCCATGAAATGAAATGCAATACCATGGCCATGAAAGAATACATGATGGATCCATGTCATCAATGAGATCATAACCACTATATAATACAATGTGGATCTATGTCATGTATACAATCATAGCCACCAACAAATATAATGTGGATCTATGATACATCATATATACACCAGGAAGACAATGAGCACTGAGGGAAGTGCCCCAGAGTCTTTAAAGTACTCATAGATAAGTGGCATACTCCATCACAACTTGTGAGGGGATGTTGTAAAGGAATTATGTGTCACAAAACCCAAGGTATTCATCCCATATCTTGATGGTACGAATCTACTTCATGTGAATACATGAGTTGATGTTGAGCATGGTAGAAACTTCCTGATTATTGGTCATTGGTGTATACCATCAACAAATGCAAGCATATCCATTGATGAGGAAGATGGACCCCAAGGTACATAGAACAATATAGAGAGTGTGAATAAAGAATATGATGTTGAACACTCGTAGAATCAATCGATTAGGAGCCATTTATGTAAAACCACTATCGATCAAGAGGAGGCATGCCACTAATGATTGAAATATCCAAGGCACTGGATGGTTTCTAAATCCATTTCCTAGATAATGTGTTGAAGTTGATAGGAAGAGATCCATCGAAGGAGGGACTTAATGTTTCCCCCATTAATTGACATGAATCATACACCAAGAGACGATTTGAAGAGAGAACATCATAATGACCACTGACACAGGAATGGCCGACTCAGAAAGCCAACAAAACAAAAGATGGCCAACTCAAGCTTAAAATTTCCTTGAACATATAAAACGACACAATGGTGAATTGGTAGTAGGATACAAGAGCTGGAAAAATATAGTGCAATAACATGGGAGGCATTGAATCACTCTCCATGATGAAAGGGAAAGTAATTAGTTAGAGGAGTATCTATGACTCATATTACTAGAATGACTCCTAGGAAAGCTAAAACCCAGTTGTATGATGAGGAATTAAATAAGTGTCATGTTCAAGGGAAACTTGAATGACACTTCCATTTTGAGAATAGACTAATGGTGAAAAACACCCCACTCTTTCTTTTTATTTTTTGTGCTTTTGTCTCCTTCATGGTTTAACGTTGTGATAAAAGGTAATTATGTGTAATAAAATGAATACTGGGATGTAGATGAAGTCTTTATTGTCCCATATGAACCTTGTGGTCCTTCTACATTCATACTACCAAAATGTTGTTGAGTTGTTCCCAAAGAGTGAGTGCCCCCAGGGACGGTGGCACTTCTAGGATAATGACTTATCCCTGGACTAGGCATGCCCCCTGAGTGGATTGCCCCCATAGATATATGTAGACCCTCTAGGAAACAATGTTCCCAAAATTAGGCCTGGGTAAAAATCTCCTCGAACCTAAGGTATTGATAAATGGAAAGCTTCCCCAATTTGAAAATTTATCCCTAAAGGGTGTGCTGCTAGGGAAAGGTGTACCAACCCATGGGAAGTTAGAACCTCCTAACATACTACTACCCCTGGCCTGACTAGAGATAGACCCAAAACCACTAGGAAAGTTCCACCCAAAGGATACACCCACAACTGATGATATCATACCACTCATAGGAATGGTGGAGGAAGAAAGAGTTACGCCTCCCATCTTGAAACCAAGGATTACCCCCCCATTGGAAAAATATCCAGACGTGGGCATCAAGATGGAAGGGATGGGAATACTAAATTTGGGTATAGAAACAAATGGAAATGAAGACACAGTTGGGGTCCCCCATATTGAGGGACCTATAGAAAAAGGCATGGAAGGTGTAGGTCCAATGGTGATAAGAGAAGGAAATGTGGTCATCACTGGGATGCCCCCAGTCCCACTTGAGGATGGGTTGGATGGCTCAGATACATTGGATGAGACACTTGGTCCTGACATAGTGTAAGTATTATTTAACAAAGAAAAATGCTCACTAAAAATATCCCCTACCTGGACAAGTAGAGGTGCTTCAAGATCAGTTAAAGGAGGGTTAAATTTTGGCATAGGACATTTGTCAACCACTTCCACTTCAACCAAACTAGTCTCCTCAAATCAAAGATAAGAAAATTTTAATTCTTGGTCACCTACTTTGTGCCACTTGAGAGGTGGTTGTATCTCCGTGATGGGTTCTAGTCCTTGAAATCGACGGGACTGACGTGGTAATTCAACCATAGTGAAAATAATAGGTGTAAATCAAACAAAATTCAACCTAAGGACGATCTAGAATTAGAATCAAAGAGAACACCGCTATCAAATCTATGATAATATAAAAAAAAATGATAATAACAAAACAATTATGATCTACGTGAAATAACCTTGAACAATGCAAGCACCCTTTATATAGGTGGGCACCCTTTAGGGGAAATGAGACTGTAAATGAACATGCCCCCCAGGTACTACATGCATGTCCCACCTCCAGTCACCTTTGTTGGATACTTAGAAAATGTCAATAAGGCTACCACCTTACAATCAATGACCAGGAGAACAAATGCATCTCCGAACACATGTAAGGATAGGGTAACTAAGACCAATTTTTCAAAGGCATTACCTCACATAGGGGTGTGGCACCAACAAAACCCCTGTAAACATAGCAATCGAAACGACACTACAAACAACAAAACAACTAGAGAGGGGTAATCTCCCTACTTTACTCGATGTGACCTCATTCTTACCTCCCGTGTTAGAAGAGGCTCCCGATACACTGGTTGTAAGAATGGATTTTCACTCATTAATGAATATTAGGTGTGGTTTTCGTGGCCTTGGAGAGTTTATTCTCCAATCCTATTCCAAGGCCCTAATCCTATCTAACGTTGATTTACTAAAAAATAAAAAATGTCTAATTTATTTTAGATTACGCAATTTATTTTTATGGTTGTTATTTACATCAATGAGAGATGAATGAAACCTTAATGGTGTCTTACTCTTGACCAAACCAAGCAATGAAAATATTCTAATGCAATTTGTTCAATTCAATGAATTCTAGGTATGGGAGGGAAGATAGCACTTTTTCCTTGTAAATTTGAATACGTAGCCTCACACACCAAACAACCATACAAACAGTTCAGATCCAAAATTATTCTAAGAACTCAAGCCAATTAATTCAACAATGCAAACTCTTGTTCTAATGCTTCAAAATATCACAAGCATGAATTTTTTTTTGTTTTTGTAACTTTTCCAAATGTGATGCAAAAATATTTCTGATCTATGCAAGAACACAAAATTTAAAATGGAAAACCAACAAATCAACGAGCAAAGGGTTGTCGGAAATCGATAATGATGCTAAAATCCCACTACAATGTCACTGCAAATATCTCACCCAAAACTCACCTAAAAGGACAGATCTATAAATGGATCATAATCACAAAAGATTAATCCTAAAGTAATCACATCAGACACTACCAAATATGTTCATATCTGTTGGGTTCATTGCCCAACTTCAATGGGTAACTAGATAGAAAACAAGCCTAAACAAGCAATCCAAGATAAACCAAACAATCACACTCCAAACAACAAATGAAGGTAAATTATGTGACAATAAAACTCAGACAATGAAAAGATCTTTTCAAAACAAATAAAAAAATACCTCTCAACCTAGACTAACTAGATATATTCTCAGAAGTCTATAAACCTGTAGCTTTCCCCAATTTGTAGGGATTGCCGCAGGACACATGTGTTACAACTAGATATGATCGTCGTTTGTCCCTTATACTGCAACCTGTGACAAATGAAAAAAAAAAAACTTTTTTGAAAAGGTAGATCTACTATAGATCTGTGAGATTAGTCTTAGCTCTATTAGATCTAGACTCTAACAGAGAAGATAGAAGATAAAATCAAATCAATAACAAAAAATAGAGGGTGATTTGGCAAGGAATTCTAAACTAGAGAAGAATCAAAATATCCTTCCCTAGTGGTTTCTCCAGTTCTGTTATTGGAGAAATCTCACCAGTATGGTAAGTACATATCCCTAGGACCTACCTATTGATCCTAGATAGACTGTGGGGATAGTCTTCTATGAGTTTCCTAGACTCAAGAAAATGGATTCACAATTAACCTAAGGAGTGGTAGAGATAACATACATTTCACTATAGGTTGTTCTTCGTATATCCCAACTGATGCAGATCTGAAGTTCCAGCTCCAATATCCACAACCTGTTTCCTACATATAAAAGAAAAACAATGTCTTTATACCTCTCTACTTGGTGTTAGAATCTTAGATCTAACTTAAATCTAATTTGATCTATAATGAAATAAATCAGATCCAAACATTTGTAAAGGAAATATAAGCACATTAAGGGGGAAAACCAATGATCTATTAATTAATATGAAGAAATTACATCAAATTCATACCTTGGTGTTGATGCATCCTCATTGGCTCCTTTCTCCTTGCTTCTCCTCAACTCTTGATCAAACTAGGCAATATAATGTTGTTTTTTCTAAATAGGAAAATCACCTTTACAATTGGACAACATAACTCTGCAAATGATTCCTCTTTTTATTTCTCAAGGATTTCCTGTCTTATATAGATCCTTGGAAGAGGCTTGGGAGAGATTCTATATCTTCTAGAACATAGTAGAAACTCTAATGATGTGAATTCCTAGGCTCATGCCACAAAGATACAACTCACCTATCACTTATCTCTTCATGACTCATCAAATCTAGAAGGTTATACAGATCATCTCTTGTTGCACTACAGATGACATGCGATGATGATCGCATGTTGTCTCCTATGAGTCCCACGATGACCCTAAAAAAGGTCCTAAATCTCAAGAAAGAAATGTGCTTTGTCTTTCATATTATGTTGGATTCCCTTCTGGCCGAAAGGGTGGAAATTAAGGCTATAACACTGAGTTTTTGGGAAATGGGGAAAAATATGTTGAACACGATTGATTTTTGTGTGAAGCTATATCGAGGTCATGAGGGACTCCAAATGAAAATAAATTGGTTGAGTTCTAGACCACTCTGAGAGGTCGAGCTCTCAGATGGTATATGAAGGAAATTGAACCAAGTATTCAAGATCAAGCCTTCACATTAGTTAAAGCATAATAGAATTTCATTGCAGATTTTTTATTACCACAATAAGAGAAACAAGCACTTACAAAGTTTCCAGACATAAAAAAAAGATATGGCGAATTTGCATGGGATTATAATCAAAGGGTCAAAGATGCAATAGGTAAGTTGGTGAACCCCATTCATGAGGATCACCACAGGGAGTGGTTTATCCAAGGATTATTTCCCTTAACCCACATTCCTCTGACACATAAAAGTACAACCACTCTAATAGAAGCCTCAGAGAAGGATATGAATATTGAGGCCATGGTAGGATATCCAAGGAGTCTAAGAGTTTTGAGACCTCCTAAAGATGAAAGTCATGCAACTGCAGGGTCATATTTTTGCACTTACTAAAAAATTCAAGAGCTGACCCTCCCTAAGACAGGTCGACCTCAATTTTTGTGCACATGATGTTACAAAGAGGGTTACCTGGTGACTAAATTTTCAAGGTTGAGAGGTGCAATACCCTCTAGTACTCTAATGGTACCACTACTAATCAGACCATTGGGAGAAGTTGCAAAATTTGTTTTCACAATACCGTTCCATGGACCAGTCTGTCACAACAACGTTCCATGGACCAGTCCACTATAATTCTTTCCCAATAACCAGTGGGTTTGGAGTAATGAATATTGTAAAATTTTTAGGAACCAAGGGAATCCTCCACAAAATTTCCCTATTTTGCAGTAGTATTCACCTGTTCCTAATACATTGTAATGTGTGTTTTGTGGCTCTCCCACACACAATACTGATCAATGTTTTTGTTTAGATGCACTTGTAGATATGTCGGATTGATTAAAATTACGAGTGAATGAAGTACCTTAAGGATATGGAGGGGGTCACTAAGGTGTAGGTAGATATAGAGGTGGATGGACTGGTGGAAGAGGACCGGTTCATTGTTATAACTATAATGAGCAATGACATATTGCAAGATATTGTCTGCTCTCAAGAAGACCCTAGTGCTCAAATTGTAGAAAAAATACTCATCTCGTTGACGGCCTTGATATGATAACCAAGTGAGAATATCATGCTAGACAAAGAGGGGATAACCTAATCAATTATGAACCAATACCTATGGCTGAGGGGAGGAGGTATGATATCAATATCATTACCAAAGGAGGAGCGAATACTGGTTCTAATGTAGAAATTCAACATCCAATTAAGATTCAGAAGGATATGTCGAGCAATGCCAAGTATGATCCTTCACAACAAAAGGAGTTCTTTAAAAGTGTAGTGAATATGTTCAAAATTATTCTCGTCCTACCGACCCCTAAATTTACGGAACCCAGCTTCAAGTTAACCCCACATCAGCCATGGATAACCAAATATTATTTTTTTCAATTGAAGTTTTCAGGTAAGTCACAAAATCAATTGACCTTTGGTTCCAACTATTTTATGATATCTTAGGTGATGAGAAACTCACTGAAAAGTTGCAGAATACTATTAAAATGTTCTTGGGAGCTGAAGGAAATCTGGGAGAGTATATTGCTTCCACATTTCCAGAATGGAAAACATGTCGGGTACAAAGAAGAAAGAGAAGAACTAGAAGGGAATTTAGGTTAAATGCTCAGTTAGATGATTATGAAATCAAATATGTTATGCTAGATTTAGGTTCTAGTGTTAACATTCTACCGAATAAGACTTGCGAGGCACTAGGGAAAGATAAACTAGTCCACTCTCCTATTCAACTGAGGATGGGAAATCAATACTTCATTTTTATAGTGTAAAGGTTAGAGAATGTAGAGGTGGATTTGGCTGGTGTTAATATAGTGGATTATTTTGAAGTCATTGAGATAATGGGAGAAATGGACCCATATCCTACTCTATTGGGGATTGATTGGGTCTATGTGAATTATGCTATCATTGGCCTTGTTGTTCCTGAGATTAAACTTAAGGATCAAAGAATAATGTCAGACATCAGGAATTAAGGATAGTTGACTTTAAAGGTGCTTTTTATTTTGTTAGTTGTGTAAGAGTTAAATCCTCAAATGAAATTAATATTTGAATGGAACAGATACTGTATTTCATCGTCTGAGTCAATTTATCAAATTGAGAGAGGAGAAGAAAATTACAAAACTATAAAAAAAACTAATGCATCAATGATAGAAGAGTCTTACCTTTTTTATAGTAGAAGAAAATGTAGAATGCATTACTGAAAGGATATAATATATAGTGATCCAAATAACAAGCAGGTCTTGTATTTTCTGATAGCAAATACAGAGGAAAAACTACTTGCTAATCAAATTCTAAATGAAATGTAATCAAAGTAGATGTTTTACTAAATTGTAATATTTCCCTTGTTCAGGAATAACTTAAAGAGAACAGAGATATGAAACACAAAGAGGGGACATAACTCAAACAACACAAAATTTTGAATCTCGGTCTGCACTTGTATTAATACTCACAAAGGATGAGTTTTCTCAGTTACAATACGACAAGAAGCAACCCATTTTCATTCTTTGAAATATGTATTTATACGAAAAGTTCTCAACCCTAAACAGTTGGAATTATTCTATTTCTAAAATAGTAAATTTACAAAATACGAAATATGAAATGTTTCACTTGCATTTATGTTGGTCTCCTCATTATGTTGGCAGAGGTGTTTTTCTCTCTAGTTCTCCAGCTCTGAAACAGATAACATACACAAGTTATCTCATTTGTTTCCAGAGGTGCTACCTTTTCCTTGCTCAATACATTTGATGCATCCACTCACTAATTGTGCCACCATCCTGGAGGGATCTCTTAAGTTATTAGCCTAAAAAATATTAAATTTCTTTTCCAATTGAGGCAATCTCTCTTCCATTCATCTATCTTCTGAAACTATAGACTGTAGTTACAGATTGGGATTCACTAGCCATTTGTTTATCTAAATAACATCAGCTTGTTTTATCTGTGATATTTCGGCCTGAGCCTCTTCCATATTTGTCTTAATGTCAATTGGATGCTTTGTTATGTCAATCTGTCCTAGTACTCCAGAGATATCTTCTTTATCAAGGCCTAATGATTCTATGTTGAGTGAGTGGAAAGCCTCTTCACAAAAATCCTTCACTCCCTTATCCATTTTCCTACTTTCATCTATGCTAGACTCCCAAGTCCTTAGTATTATATCACCTCTGGTCTATTCCGAAATGGAAAACCTGGAAGCCATAGCTACTCCTTATTTTGATGACGACACAAATTCTTCCTGGAAGTTAGTCCGAGAAGCAATAACGTCTCTCTCTCTTAAACAAATGTTATTTAACGCTTGATCTATCACCTGAAAATGATCTTGGACAGTTTGAACCTTTGTGAGAAGGCTTTGTTG
Organism: Picea mariana; assembly: GCA_032191745.1. Lineage (NCBI taxonomy): Eukaryota > Viridiplantae > Streptophyta > Pinopsida > Pinales > Pinaceae > Picea > Picea mariana. The sequence continues at coordinate 618,578 of JASDQU010101945.1, forward strand.
TGTTGCTTCCAATTTCTTTCACACTTCCAATTCCTGAGCTTGGAACACTATTATATCCAAAACCATTTTTTCGATAGAGCTTACTTTGTCTTGTAGTTTCCTTACCAACTCATTCTGCTAGGTGGCCCATCCCTGGCTTGCCTGTATATTCTTGTGCATATCCTCGAGGCTAGATTTGAGCTGTTGGATTTCATGTTTGTCATTGGCTCTAATATGCTCGAATCCCTTGTTGACCTCGCTCCAAACATTCTTTTATAAAGTACTCATTTGATCCTGCAATTGGATTATTTGAAGATCTTTCTTCTTCAGTCATTCTTTTAAATTTTCGACTGGAAACTAGTTGGCTGTTGCAAAATACCCCAGTGAAACTGCTACTTCTTCAGCAAATTCTACCTCCTCCAAGGATTCTCCATCAATTAGCACCCTATGTCTTTTGACAGTTGAACCTTCCTTTTGGTTCATTTCTCTCTTCACCGCAGCCTTCCTTTTCTTGCTGAAAAAGAAATTGGAAGGAGGCAAATCTTCAATCGAAATGGGTGTGAGGTCCTCTATGAATACTACCTATACATTTGGATTCCCTCTGGTGAATTGTAACAGTGTGAAGAACTGGACGGGGCTACCGATTTCGATGGACGACTTTTTTTTGACTGCATCTATAGTTGTTTTATCTGGTGTAAACAATGGTCCTTCTTCTCACTCCTTTGTCAGTGTCTTTGTTTGATCTTTGGCTTGGTCACCTAATACATTTGTCAATGGGATATCTTTTTTATAAGTTGAAACCTCAGTCTTCCCTAGGATTTCTTGGGTTCTGTCTCCACTGGAACTTACTGCTTCTGAGCTTTGGGTCTCCATTTGTTGTGCATCTAGAGACGTCGGGGTTCCTCCTTGTAATACTTTAGGGAGACTACTTCTTTGATGCCTCTGGAAGTCATAAAAATCAATCATTTTATCGAGTGATAAAGATTGAACCTAACTCAAGACCTCTATATAGGATCTCGCTCCTCAGAAAATATCGTCTTGAGGAGAATCTTCGTGTTCATACCTTTTTAAATTGTAGCTGACCATGTGATTACCCACGACCTTCTGTGGGTCATGCTTCTTGAATTCAATGCTGACCAAATTTTTTTCTTCTAAGGCCGCGACCTCTACTTTAGAGTGACCGAAATCCAGTATGGAAAATGTACCAATCTGCAGGGGAAAATAAGGCCATACCATTTTCTGTACTGCTTTGAGATCCTTACTAATCCCGCCAAGCACATTTTTTTGTGAGACCTCTTGGAACACTAGTCGGTCTGGTAAAAATTGAGGTAAAGCATGCAGAGGAACTGAACAGCCGAAAACCCTAATATACGAAAAGTGTTCTTCAACATACCAGTCCACTATCTTGCCCATATTAGTCACAATTTTGTCTGAAATTCTAGGAGGTGGATAGCCATATATGGTGGTGTGCATCGACACCACTACCCAGTTGCAGATCTCATAAAAGCATTCTTTTTCCTTTTCTTCCCAAAGATTCGAATGATAAATATGTATGGGTTCATCACTATTTTGAGTCTAACTCTAGTCCAACAGTGGAAAAGGCGTCATGAAATAGACGATGTCCATAATATAAGTCGACATGAAAAATTGGGCCGGTAGACCCTTGGCTCTTAGTGACTGATATCTTGCAATCTCTTGAACCAAAATGTCTGACAATATTTTGGCCCAATCAAAAGAACATCCCTCTATTACTAAGTGCACAATAGGTACCCATGACAAAAAGAAATGAGCTATGTTTTCCTTCCCATAGAGCCTGTAGATGTGAATTGAAAATAGTTCTGGTTGGGATATCTAAGTGGTCCAGTGCCCAACCGATCATATCATTGTAGAGCAAGAGATTAGGCCTTGTCGCTATCTTATGTAGTTCTGACTGAGCGACAATTTTGTATTTGGTAGATAGGTCCTCCTTCTCGTTGTCGCTTGAATCATCCATGCAATTTACCAATTCATATTGTAAGATGTTGAATACTTGTGTCCAGGATTTGATGGTGTCTATGTTTCTGGGTGAGGTGTCAGAGAGAGCATCTGTATTTTGGCTTGAAATTTCACCAGTCGCTTTAGTTTCTTTCAATGGAGGCATGGTATAAGGTCTCAGAGTTCTATTATTTGTCATAGAAAATGCAAAAGACTAATTATTTCACTAAGCCAACTTTGTGAAAATGTGAATGTAATTCAAAAATGAAAAAATATTCTTTGCCTTAAGTGCATCAATTTGTGTATACCTTCACTGACAGTGCGTTTAATTCCCTTAATAAAAAGATTTGGGTGATAAAGCAGGATCTTATTTGAAATCATTTCCCTAGATCAGCTATGAATTTACCCGCATTGCAAATCAACATAAACTTAACAAGAGATAATATTGCTTAGTGTGTTAATAAATCAAGTTTATCCTGTTAATTTATCATGCTTAACCTTAATCCATTTCAGGTTTTTGAACCTCAGGTTATCCCATATTATTTCAAGTTATGATCTACGAATCACGAAATCACGATTGATTGATTAATATTAATCATGTTTATCTTTTTAAATAATCATGATTAACTTCAAGGGATTCATGATTTCGCATATCGGGACTTTTGGTGGTCGCCTGAGGCAGGATCCCCGAATTGCGATATAACTAATTAACATTAATTGCTTTTAATCCTTTAATTAACATAGTTTTAAAGATTAAGACATTTTTTCAATTTCGTATATCGGGACTTTGGAGTTCTTGCATGTTGGATTGTTATTATAGAAAAACCTTGAAACCCAACATTTCGAAGGTAGCCTTTAGTGATTTGACCTTTTAACGAGTGGGTGGCTCCATAAATTTTAAGGATTTTAGATCGTTGGATTCAACAAAAGACTTCATCAATGGTGATATTCAAGTGCGCGTTTGTCCTTATTTAAACAAGAATGAAACTTATCTAAGTCTAAAGTTTAGAAAAATATATATGGTCCAACATAGACTCCATCTAGGGATCGTGTCCCCCTGCGAGTCGCAAAGAACAGTAGACCAAGTGCCTTTATTGGGTAAATGGAGTGATTATTTCATTTTGTGGAACTTTTTCAGAAAAGGGTCGCACTTAGGAAAGGGTTTCAACCGTAACTTAGAAAACCTTCAAAACACATCAAATCATGACTTTTAGTTAGGCTATTTGAAATTTCTCTTTCCTGAAACTGTATTCAGATTTGCTTAAGATAATCAAAACAACCTTAACCTATCTATCAGACTCTATTCGATCTTATTCGTGTCAAGGCAAAGTGATTTTAATGATTTAATTAGGGAGTCCTTAGTTGGCTTAGAATGTATAGCAACCTTGCAGATATCATAATACATTATAATACATGTATAGCAACCTTGCAGATATCATAGGCATTGCTTCACTGCCAGGGAGCTTGTTCAGTACCCCGATGAAGTTATCTAATTCCCAAATTGAATTTCCTTTCATCACTTCATTTTGTAATCTTGCATTTAAATGCTTGAGATGAGGGTAATCATTTAATGAATTTCCTTTCATCATCTCTTTTTTAAGCTAGATGGGGGCAATCTTTAGATGAATTTCCTTTCACCATTTGTCTTATATATATATATATATATATATATTTAATCATGAAGTGGGGGCAATCAATTTGTATGTCATATACCAGGGATGATATCTGCTTATAATTTAGCAACAGAGGTCTGTTAACTCACTTTGATTACTTTGGGTTAATTTCCTTCTGACCTTCAAGACACCTTCGCCTACAAGGAATTTTTTCACAAGGGATTTTTACTTTTTAGGGGATTTCCTCGAGTGAAATAAATCAGTTTGAATATGTTAGAAAGGCTAAAGTAGTCAGGATTAACCTACATATACTTTCTTCCAATTAAATTGAGAGGTGCGTATAAATATTCGCCTAACATTACTTTGAGATATGTTTTTGAGTTTTCAGAGTTAAGGCGAAATCTTCTCCCTGTAGAGACCAAGGGAGAAGATGAGAACCAAAGGGAACAAAAGCTTTAAGATGGGAAGATTGGAACAGTAAGAGTATTCAAAAATTCTATTGCTAACAGGATCAATATCACCTAATCTTTTCAGTGATTCTCGTATTTCCTTAAGCTCTTTTATTTGTATTTCATTTTTATTTAATTTTCATTTAATTAATTTTATTTTATTTTATTTTATTTAGAAAACTTCAGAGAAATTTTTTAAGATTAGTCTATAATTCTCATATTCCTCTTATCGTTGATTAGGTGACAATATTTCTATGAATGAGACTTCTTTCAGATTTAGCTAGATTCTCCTGAAAACTTCAACTTGGTTCAGTAGGTTTTAGAAGCTCATACCTTAAAATTTCTTCATATTTTCAACTAAGCCGACTATTTATTTATCACCTATTTTGGGAGCATATCACTATTCTAATTTTTTTTTTGATATTTCGACTATCAGCCAGTATCCTGCGATAAAAATAAACATGAGAGTTGTCAGATACTTCTCAAAAGAAATAGTAACTATTACCTTTTTTATTTTTCCTGTTTTCCTTTTTGAAAACAAAAAACATGTCTATATTTACAATGAAAATAGAAACTCACCAAAGAAATGAAAAACCGCAAATCAAAGAAAAAAAATCAAACCGGTATATACAGTGAGAGTTTGGAAACTATTTATTGCATAAAATGCTTCAGGTAACACTCATTAATAGGGGCGTTAAGGATTTTTCCATCCATAATTTCCAATAAAAATGAATTCTTCCCTTCAGAAGATGTGATCTTGAAGGGTCCACACCAGATATGGTCAAATTTGATGTGTTTTCCTGAGTGTTCCTTCCTAGCATCCCACTTTAAAACTAGGTCACTAGGAAGTAATTCCCTATCTTTAGCTTTTTGGTCAAACAAGGATTTCATGTTATCTTGATATTTATGGAGCTCCTCATCTACTTCAGCCCTATTTTTCTGGACTTCAATAAATTGATTTATTCTCCTGGTGACATGATTTGGTTCTTCCTTGGCATCTTTCTAGAGTTTCATTACAGTCAAAGAAAGATTGATGGGGAGAACAACATCGGTACCATATATGATTTGAAAAGGGGACATTCTAATTGATCTCTTAGTGCCTATCCGATTAGCCCACAAAGCATATTTCAAATGTACATGCCATGCTTTCTTATTTCCAGTCAGCATTTTTTTAATTATGGCGATTAAACTCTTGTTCGAGGATTTAGATAACCCATTACCCTAAGGATAATAGGTTGTGGAATGACCTAGTACAATGTTTTACTTTTGATAGAAACTTACCAAATCCATGGACTTGAAAGCTTGGGCATTACCAGTAACTATCTTCCGAGGACAGCCAAATCTCGACAAAAATTTTTCTTCCAAGAAACCGATCACCACTGTATCTGTTGCATTTTGCGTCGGAATAGCCTCTACCCATTTGGTCAAATAGTCAGTAGCAGTCAAAATCCACTTATGTTGTGCACTTGAATGTGGATGTATTTCACTGATGAAATCTAGACCCCATTATTGAAATAGATCTTCTATTTTAACTGGGACCAAAGGTAATGTGAGAATCTTTTGTTTTCCTGAAAATAGTTGACAGGGGTTACAGGCTCTGACTTTAGCATTGACATCAGTAAATAGTTTCGGCCAATAATATCTAGCTCTCAAGATTTTATATGTTGTTTCTCTCCATGCATGATGCCCTCCACACACTCCTTCGTGGAATTCGTTTATTGCCCTCTTCATTTTGGATTCTACTAGACAACTTAGTAAGAAACCCAGAGGATCCTTCCAATATAGTTGACTATCCATGATACAATATTTTAATGCATGCAACTTCAATGTTCTAGCTTTGGAAGGAGTCATACCACTCGGGCACTACAGAGTGAGAAGGTAGAAAACTATGTCTTTATACCAAGCTGAAGAAGAGAATTTCTCCTGTATTTGAGTCGTAGGTATCTGGTCATCAAACTCTTTCATATCTAGAAGGTCTTTGTAGGATTGTAAATGATTTATCCCAAGTGCCCCGAAATTTGATTTGGCTAGTAATTTAGCCAAACCCTGACCTTTGACTAGTTTGGCTGGTTTTACTTATAAGTCAAATTCTTGAATCTTGGCTAACCATCTGCCTCTTTTTCTGTCACTATCTGGCTGAACTAATATGTCCTTGACAACATTGGTTGGTACATAGGCAATTACCTTAGAATGGAGCACATAAGTTTTGAAAGATTTGAGAGATTTCACCATTGCATATGCTTGTTTTTCTAATATATCATATCTTAGTTCAGCATCTCTGAGACTTTTACTAAAGAATGCTATTGGCTGCTCAAAACCTTCATCGTTCTTTTGTAGGAGCATAGCCGCGATAGTGTGTTCAGAAGCAAATGTGAAAATCAAGAATTCCTTCATATAATCTAGATTGACCAACACTGGTGCTTCACCTATAACTTTCTTGATACGTTCGAATGACGCTTTGGCTTTGTTACACATCAAAATTACTCATTATGACAATGGCCTAGTGTCGTTGTTATCAATATTACAAGTGTCGCAAGTGTCAGAAAAAAGCATACTGCCATACTTTCTATGTCATGCCTATAATGACATCGAAGGGACACTTGAAACACCTCAAAAAACTGATTTGGAAGAAGAGGAATGGGTTAACAAAGTTTATAAACCTTTTGCCGCTAGAAATATCCACTCAAAAGACATTTTTGGAGAGGATCGCTCCCCTATACACTGACAAGAAGTGCTAGCACTCTATGCACCCTTTTAGGGGAGCGTTATAACGCTCTGGTGCCCCTTTTGGGGGAGCGCTTCCTTTACTAAGAAAATTTTGGGTTTGTTGAGGCAAATCAGGGAAGAATCCCTCAATTCCTGAAGGTAGTTGGATTCGAATAGATGGTCAAGGCATGATCTTAGGGAGGATCCCCAACTGAAGAAGGAGGATCCTCAACTTATCCCAAAGATCTCTCAAGTGGTTGGGCCTCTCCAAGGCTATATAAGGGAGCCTTCTCATGGTGAAAGGGGATGGAAAGTATTGTGAAGCATCTAACTTATGATCTCATGAGGAAGATGTCATTTGGAACATCATCATTCTTTGTATGGAATATTTAAGCAAGGGTTTGGACAAGGAAATCTTGATGAAGCTACTGCACTCACATCCATGGTTGTAAGTAATGCTTTGTTCTCATTAATACAATCAATGCTTGGCCTGTTTCTTTCAAATTTGTACTTGTTCCATATAAGTTTGTATACAGTAGATGGATCTATGCTTGAGCTAATATCAGTAGAGTAGGAAGTCTTTTGTACCTTTGTTTGTTTTGCAGGACCTATCAAGGAGCTCAAGATCAAAGCTCAACCTAGAATTTGCAAGGAAAAACATCGTTCATAAGGTACATATATTTATCTTTCTCTTTCATTCATTAGCTTGATTAGATCTAAAAGGAAGTCAGTGTCCACGTTAAGCACTTTATGTCTTGGTCTTAGGAGCCTAGGGACCTCAAGAGAATCCACTTGTTCGTAGGGGGGTTTCTCTTCAACAGAAAATGATGACTCCACTGGGGATTAATCGAAGCTTTCAGTTTTGGTTTTCCTCACAGACCTTGTCTTACCCTTCATTCCTTTTATACCTTGTTCATCCCGTATGTCTGATTGAATATGTTGATTGGATCCTTATTCCATCACATCCATTGTGATTGACAAAGTTTGACTGAGTTTTAGTTTTTTGTTTTGAGCATTTTTCTGTACTTTAAGACACCAACGCTCCCCTACCCATGTTATCAGAGCGTTGGTGCTCCCTATTGGCCTTACACAGAGCGTTATAATGCTCTGTTTCCCCTTACACCAGAGCACTACCTTTTTCTCTGCAAAAAAACTTCTAGGGTTGTGTTTTCTGAAATCCAATCTCTTCTTTTACCCTTGCTCAACTTCTTTGTGATTCAATACATATTCCTATTGACCTTTGACACTCTGATTTCTGAGAAATAAGCACTTTGCTATTCATATTTTTTGACCTTCTTCCTTATTTTAAGTTTTTCTTCTGTTGAGAACTTGGAATCAATCCACTGCTTTCTTCTCTCTTATCTGACTGATTGAAAACTGTGGTGAAGAACATCAAAAATCTGTGAATCATCTCATTTGGTTCTTTGAGATCATTTTTCTTAGCATCTTTCTTTTGAGTGAAATTTTTTATTTTCTTTGTTATATTTTGTCTTCTTTTTTATTCTTGTTTCAATCATAGCAATAGGGTGTGTTGTTTGTATGAAATCTACTTATGCTTGTCTGAATCTCCTTGATCTAAAATGTTAGTTGGTAAAAGAAGTTTTGCATTGAATTAGTCATCATTCGCATACAAACAACAAAGATACATCTTAGTGATTGGTTTGCATATTAGAAGGCATTTCTGAAATGTTTTAGCATTACATAGGATTTGATTGAGAACAAATTTATTGAGGACATTCCATATTAGTGTTTGATAGTGAAAAAAACTCTTTCTCTTTCCCTTAAACAGACATTCTTTGAAAAGAAATGATTGCTTATCATCTTTTATGCATTTTTTTTTGGGAATTGAGTCATCGTTCCATCAGTTTCACTTTCATACACCCCTTGAGTAAAGAACAACTTTAAAATGAACGCTAATTAAAAAATTATCTAGAACATTTTTTATTTTTAGGATCTTCCACCAGCATTAGACTAGGATTAACACTTTGGATTAGGCTGTGAGTACAACTCTCAAAAGTTTTCAAAACAAACATTAACATCCTGAGCTAGGGAGAGTCAAATCCAATTGTCGTATAGGTTTTATGGGATCCCCCTCTCACACAGGAGATACGCACGAGGTCGCATTCGAGTGAATTACAGAGATTATCCCTCCATGGTTCAACTGTTTGTAGTGGTTGGATCATATATTGGGGGTCACTTGAAGGTATACCCACGATTATGTGTGGGCGCCTCTCGGGTTGATTTTGGACTTATTATCCTGCCCATACATTCGGATCGGACTGTTGACTGTACCCGCCCAAGGACTAACTATGAATTGGTGTCTTTAGTTTCCATAATATTTAGGTACTTACACAAGGTGACAGTGAAGGGAAGTCTCACTGTACCTGGAACATACATTGGTCAAACTCACTCGGGCTCCTTGGAGGGTAAATCCACACTTACTGCATGGAATCTTGCACCAAGGTGAAATTATGTTAAGCAGGTCACCATTGTAACTATTCCACCATATCCTGGCCCCTTCTTGACTTGATCACGCAACGTTGGATTTCATCACCAACTAGTACGGTCATCGAGAGAAGGTTTTGTTTTCTTAGTTTTGATTCCTAGATTTTATTAGCATATGCTTTTTATTTTTCGTTTGTTAACCATAGATTTTTTCTGTTGATTTTTCTCCGCCAACATCGACCCTCCACATCGTTTATTTAGGGTACAGGGACTTCCTCCAAAAAATATGGAAGATACTACCCCTTTACCCCCTCATTATATGAAGGGATATCCTCAACAGAGCGAGGTTCACAATATTATAACCTCACAGGAGGAAGTTCCCACCTCTTTAGAGGATTTTTGAATTGTTTCAGAATCTCTGGAGGCTTTCCTCATTCTTACAGAATATGAGAGGCATTTTTTCCAAATGAATTCAGTTGGAGAACTTGTTGTTATTAATCCTTCTGACATTCCGACTGGGTCTCATTCAAACCCTCCAGTCGGAGACCCCCTTTGGACTACTGACATTGTTCGAAGCCCACCACGCATAGTGTGCAATCTTTACAGACCAGGAATAGGTGCCGATATACCTGTTACCTAAAGTGTACCCTTAGATCATTTTACTGGTACAACCATTATTCCAACTACACTATCTGTTGATCCGAACATGCCATCTATCGGCCCAAGTTCCACTCTTTCTCTCTAGATGGCCCATTCCACAATGGTCCCTCATGTTCCAACTATTCCCACCGGTAATGTGGTGGATATCCAAGCTAAGATTGGCACACCACTAGCATCTAGGCCTTCATCATCACTTCCTCCTGGGTACAGAGCACTGAATTCTTCCATTTTCACCACTACCCAAGTTATACCTAAAAGTTCTATATATATACAACAACCCAGAGGGATCGATCTTGGTGGCTCTAATCCATTAAGAGACACTAGTAATTCGTTTATGTCTGGTTCCCAAATTCTAGGAACTCCACCTCAAGTTGGGGGGCAACCTCCTTTCAGAGAGCAACGTCCATTTGGGGGCCAATCTCCTTTCAGAGGGCAACCTCCTTTTGGGGGGGAATTATCCTTCTAGAGGAAAACCTCCATTTGGAGGGAAAGATCATGCTGGGGGGAAGTCTCAAACTGGAGCCCATCATTAGCCGTATGGACAAAATGCGTCTACAATGCCCAATCCATGGAACATTCCTTTCCCAGGAAACCCATAGTTCTCGGGAGGACATAATCGTCAAGGTCTATAACAACCTCTTCTTCCTCAAGGAACTCATCTATATCCTCCTTATGGACAAAGTGTTTACCCCCCTTATAGGCAAACACCAAATCCAACTTATAATCCTCAAAACCCATCTGGTTATCCTCCACTTGCACATGTTTCTCAAACCCCCTCGAATCCTATGTACTCTGGTCAGCATCAACCTTATGCAGGAGGACCCACTGGTTATACTTATCCACCTAACCTAGTGTATGGCCCTACTGGTGTTCCTATGCCACACCAGTATCATCCACAGATTAACTGACAACTACCTTTCCTTGCGACTCTGGATCTCCCAGACTTGTCTCAGTTAACGAATGATCCTATTTTTCATTCTCCGATTTGGCCAATTATTCCAGCTAAACTTCCTTCTGATATTCTAAAATTTGACAGAAAATCTGGAGAAGATCCAAATAACCATGTGATGACTTTCCATTTGTGGTGCTCATCAAACTCCCTCATGGATGATTCTATATGTTTGCATCTTTTCCAGTGAACACTTACGGGTTCTGCAGCAAAGTGGTATATTGAACTACCATGTGCTTCTTTTTATGATTTCAACTCCCTTGCCATGTCTTTCCTCACACACTTTCAACTACCTATTCGCTACGAAATGGGTACTGAACTCTTGACCTCCCTTCATCAAACTAACTTCGTGCATATCTCTGACCATATTCATGAGTGGAGACGATGATGAAGGTTGATCAAAGAAATTATTTCTTACATATTGTTGGCGGAGTGGTTTACTAAATCACTTTTACTCCCAATCGCTCACGATGTCGCTATGGGTGGCACAGTCACTGAGGAAGAAGCCATTGCTCGGGCTCAGTAATTACATTTGGTTTATTCACAATATGGTACTTTGTATGAGTTGCTTCTGAATGCTACTCGATCTAATACCGATCCATCCAAACCGTCATCCACATCTCATGTGGATGGTGTTATTGGTTCCATCACAACTCAATCTACTTTCCAGTCAACCACACTCTCCTCTACCTCCCCCCAAACTCAAATTTATGAAGTGAATGCAATTCAATCTTCCCCTTCACAACAATCCGGAGGTAAGAAGAAGATGAGAAATAAACCAAAGAAAAACAATAACACTGAACAACCAAAAAATCAAACTCAAATCCCTGCTGCCGAAAAGAAACCACAGTGAAAACTAAAATTCCCATGTCTCATTTGTGGTGATGATCACTACACCCAAGATTGTCCACATCGCGATGAAGTGACCAAACTTTTTAAAGGAAATTCACAACCCGTCGTGCTTAATCAGCCTTTTCCATAGCAGCAATCCTTGGTTTCTCAAACCCCCACTCCTGGGGGAAGTTCTAGCCATCCTCATGATGAGGCCTCGTCAAGTGCACATATTTATATGTTTAATGGGATTAATTTTACCACTCTCTCTCAGACATACGACACACAAGGTAACCCTGACAAAGGAAAATACACTAACAGTACCGGTACTTTACCGGATCCATCACCGTCCTCCGTTAGTCCTCCATTGGTTAATCCTCCGTCTGGACCACTTCAGATTGATAAACCCACATTCAACTCTATCTTATGCCCTCCTAAGAGCACTATACGTAAATCTACCTTTAATCCTAGTTCACGTGCCGCTCAGAACTACAACATTGTTGAAGATTTGGCTCAAGCACCGTGTGCTATGTCTGTGTTAGAAGTTCTACAGCACTGCTCCATTCAATGTAGAATGCTCTTGGCTACTATTGGCCTTGTTGATCCTGAGTCATCCAACCATATCATGTTTAACCTGGACAATTATGCATCTCGACTCTCCCACCAACTTGCTTTCCAAGTTGATGTTGTTGTTCACAATCAATAAATACATTGAACTATTTTGGATGAGGGAGCCTCTACTTGTGTCATGTCTTTGGCATGTTGGAAAGGTTTAAAATCACCTACACTTAAAAAATCTCCAACGATGTTACTCACCTTCAATGGGAGAGGTTTTCATCCCCATGGGATTTTATAGTCCCTGCCCATCCAATTGGGTGGAAAAATTGTTACTGTTGATGTTGACGTGGTCGATACTCCCCTCGATTACAACTTGTTACTTGGAAGAAGTTGGTTTTATGCTATTATTGTCGTTGCCTCATCGGTCTTTCGATATGTACAATTTCCTCATCAGGGAAAAATTGTCACTATTAATCAGTTGGATTTCTACACGACCGATGCTCGTGCTCCCGCTACCAACAATATTCCTTTCTTGGGAGACCACAAGATCACGTATGAAAGCGTTGGTGTTTTCTTACTGAAATATTCTAGCCTCATGGTTACCTTCCCTACACAAGTTCCACCAACTACACATCATATTGCCACTGTCGATATGATTTTGACCATAGCTTATTAATCTTTGGATTCATCTAACCCTTGGATTGTACCTAGTCTATTGGAATTCGATGCACTAGGTGACACCATGCCACTTAGTTCAGTCAAAACATCATACGTTTCTATCCAATCCGCTTCTCCCTCTTCATATGACCAACATATATTGGCACCCGAAAATCGCTCGATGCCACCACAATTAAGTTCCTTGTCGTTTGCAATCAACTACATTTCCCCAATTTTTCCTTCTGATGAATCTATTCTGGAAATTCTTTTCATTGACAAGTTACCTCGGGATGATAACCATCACTGATCCTCTTTTCTCCCCCTCATGAGGAAATTCGGGAACATATACACTCTATCTCCCCTCCTGATGTTGATTTTCCATCATCTCCCATGATTTCAACTTCCGATGATTTGGATCCGGTAGTGGGCATGGTGATCTCTTCTATAGGGCTGTTGGAGCCTGATCTCCTTACCCTTGTCGCGACCCTCGACATGTGTTCCTTCCAGAGTAATGTTCTTCCATCCAGTGAAGATCTCTTGGAAGCCATGACTGAGTCTTGTCCCTTGACATGGTGTCCTTCCAGAGCATTATTCTCTTTGAAACCATGATCAAGGAGAAGCTATGAGCATAGTTTCTCTTCTCTGTAGTAAGCTTGCTAAAAAATGAAACAGAGGCTTTAAGCATAGTTTTCCTCTCTGTAGAAAGCTCGTTAAAAAATGAAACAACAATTTGGGGATCAAACCCAGAACCCTGAGCATAGTTATTTTCCTGTGTCAAGATCATTAAAAAATGAAATAGTCACCTCTCTTGAACCTTCTTTTCATCCACCCTTCTCCTTTTTCTCATCTAGTAGAGAAATTGGTGACAACCTCAAAGTCGGTGAATGAATTGAAGCTTGGAGGACATGTCTCCATCCTTTGATGATCATTTTAGAGTTAATCCACTAGCTTTCAAGCTGGGGGCATACCGAGCTTAGTCTTTGTTCTTTCTCGTGCTCGTAAATACATGAGAATGCATCCGGGTAAACTTTTATCTCTTTTTCGGACTCGTAAAGGTTATACAAAAAAGGAACCCCCTGGAGTCTTCTTTAAGCTCTTTTCAGACTCTCTAAACGTGAAAAGATTGTCGAATGATCTTGATTCCTTTCCCACTCGTTAAAAGGTTTGAAAGGGAATCTTTTGATTGATAATTTATCTCTCTTTTGGCCTCGTGAGACTAACATCATGAAAAAGGAACCCTCTGGAGTTGTCTTTAAGTCATTTTCAGACTCTCTAAATATGAAAAACCACCGATTTTACCTTCTCTGGACTTGTTAAACAATCATACATTGAAGGGCCCATACAGGACCGAACCCTTACTTCTTCCAGTTCGCTAAACAAAGGAAGAGGGACTTATCGAAGGTAAGTTATATCGAGCATGTGTTACCCTCCTCGAAGGTAAGTTATATCGAGAATGTGTTATGCTCCTCGAGCTAGTTAAATCAAAAAGAGGTACTCATCTATCTGGATGGGGAAAAAATTGAAAGAAGCAAGCCAAACAGTTCTTGAGAACGTCACTAGTAATCCTTACAGTCACCCTTGAACACAACACTTTGTTTTTTCATGCATTTTAATCCGCTGAACCTCTACATTGAATCAATCCTCTGAGTTTCCATACTCCTTTGGGTCACCTGACGAAAGTCACAGAATCCATTGCATCATCATGTTTTGGTCTATGTCATGTTTCTGTTGTTTTGCCTCAGTGTTCAAGGGAAGTATCTACCTCAAGAGTCAACCATCACAAATCCCTATTTCAATACCTATGTCAGTCCATGTTCTTTTGATCCACCAATTACATCTCTATGTCAGTTTCATGTTGTTGATGGGGGATACATCAAGGCCCTCCTGCGACAAGTCTATCCCTGTCGAACTCAACACATTATCCAGGGATTAGACTTAGAAACCAGTTAGTACCTTGGGACCTGCATGCCTTAATGGCAGCCCTCCTCGTGTCTGACAGTAGGTTAACATAATTGACCTTTGATCGGATGATTCCACGGATGTTCGACTTCATCTCATCTATTCACATTCGTTGGAATGTACTAAGTACCTTGGGAATCATTGACATCAATGGTGATATCCCTCGCGCTTGGTAACGGTTCACCTCATTGACCGGTAATCAAGTGGTTTATGCCATGTTCGACATCAAAACATCTATTTACATGGTTAGATTCATACTACATCAAGATCGGTAAGAATACCCTGGGTTGAGTCGTCACTCTTGTATGTACTTTTCCCAGGTTGCGACGGAGGTTTATTTGAACATTGACACATATACTGTTACATAGATCCACTTTGTATTGGTCGTGGTTATGTCTTGACATCTCGTAGCTCCATTGTGTATTCTTCGTGGCTGCGACCAGTTCAGGTCATGCAAATATAGATCCACATTGTATCTTCAGTGGATATATCTCTTTGTCAATATAATTATGGATCCGTAGTGTATTTATGGTGGCCATACCTTGAAAGTCTCTATCACTCAAGAATAGGTATGCCTACCTTGGGTTTGAAGCATGTCTTAACATTTGTTTGATGGTCGTGTGCAGCTTCTGTCAGGTTCTCTGAGTCCATACCCTTGCTTGAAAGTCTACAAATCATTTCAGTTATCAGTTCCTATATTCTAACTTCATACTTTGGGGGGAAATCTGTTACACATCAAAATTACTCATTACGACAATGGCCTAGTGCCATCATTATCAATATTACAAGTGTCAGATTTTGGTCACAAGTGTCGCAAGTGTTAGAAAAAAGAATATTTCCATATTGTCTATGTTGTGCCTATAACGACATCGGAGGGACACTTGAAACACCTCAAACAACTGATTTGGAAGAAGAGGAATGGGTTGACAAAGTTTATAAACCTTTTTCCACTAGAAAAATCCACTCAAAAGACATTTTTGGAGAGGAGTGCTCCCCTTTACACTGACATAAAGCGTTGGCGCTCTGTGCACCCTTTTAGGGGAGTGCTATAACGCTCTAGTGCCTCTTTTGGGAGAGCACTGCCTTTACTGAGCAAATTTTGGGTTTGTTGAGGAAAATTAGGGAAGAATCCCTCAATTCCTGAAGGTAGTTGGATTCAAATAGATGGTCAAGGAATGATCTTAGGGAGGATCCTCAACTGAAGGATAAGGATCCTCAACTTATCCCAAATATCTCTCAAGTGGTTGGGCCTCTCCAAGGCTATATAAGGGAGCCTTCTCATGATGAAAGGGGATGGAAAGTATTATGAAGCATCTAACTTAGGATCTCATGAGGAAGATGTCATTTGGAACATCAACATTCCGTGTGTGCACTGTTTAAGCAAGGGTTTGGACAAGGAGATCTTGATGAAGCTATTGCACTCACATCCATAGTTGTAAGTAATGCTTTGTTCTCATTAATACAGTCAATGCTTGGGTTGTTTCTTTCAAAATTATACTTGTTCCATATAAGTTTGTCTACAGTAGATGGATCTATGTTTGAGCTAATCTCAGTAGAGTAGGAAGTCTTTTGTACCTTTGTTTTTTTTGTAGGACCTATCAAAGAGCTCAAGATCGAATCTCAGCCTGGACTTTGCAAGGACAAACGTTGTTCATAAGGTACATATCTTTCTCTTTCTCTTTCATTCATTACCTTGATTAAACCTAAAAGGAAGTCATTGTCCATGTTAAGCACTTTCTATCTTGGTCTTAGGAGTCTAGGGACCTTGAGAGAATCCACTTGTCTGCAAGGGGATTTCTCTTCAACAGGCTTCGGTTGTCCATTTAACTTTGTTGTCCTTCTTGAGCATATCTATAATCAATTTTGCAATTTCAACAAAGTTTGGGATAAATCTTCTTAAAACATTATTTTTTCCTAAAAGTGATTCAATCTCTTTTCTATTCCTAGGAATATTTATAGTATCTATAGATTCAACCCTTTTCGGGTCGAATTTAATTCCATCTCTAGATACTATGTGTCCCAAGAGTTTACCTTCCTGCATAGCAAAATGAGATTTCTTTGGATTCAGAGAGAAATAAAATTTTTGACATTTATCAAATGTATTTTTGAGGTGCACCAAGTGCTCTGCATCATATTTAGAAAATATTGTTAGATCATCAAGATAGATCACTACAAACTTATCTCTTTCACTGAAAAAGGTGATGTCCATAGCTCGTTGGAACGTGGCTCCTACGTTCATCAGTCTAAATGGCATTTTGTCATACATGAAGGTACCCCATGGGATGGTGAACACGGTTTTTTCCTTATCATCCTCGTGGAATGCAACTTGATTATAGCCTGAGAAGACATCAATCATAGACATTCTATTTTCTCCGACCACTTTTTCCAATACGTGATCCATTTTAGGTAATGGATAATTATCCTTGAGATATGATCTGTTTAAATTTATGAAATCTACACAAAGTCTGATTTCACCATTTTTCTTCCTGACTGGAACCAGATTGGATACCCATTGGGAGTATCTAAGAAGAACAATGATTTTAGTGTCTAAGAGATTCTTTACTTGTTTTTCTATCACATACAATATTATAGGATTTATCTGTCTGAGCTTCTGCTTGAAAGGTTTAACACCCTTTTTTAAGGGGATTTTGTGTTCAATTATGGTGGTGTCGTAAGTCATAATTCATCATAAAACTAGGAGAAAAAATCCTTGTACTGCTTGAGTAACTTGTCATATTTTCCTTTCATTTAAGGGGGAGGGTATTTATATATCTTTACCATCTTAGGAGTTTCCTTCGTGCCTATGTTACAATCTTCCACCTCTTCAGGCTGAGGCTGCAAAGTAGACTTTAAGGGAATATCATCATGATCGAATAATATTTCTAAAGGAATCAAACCTTTAGGGATCTTATTATTTTTCAATACCAACATGCAGTGATTAAGAATCTTATCCTAGGAATCCTGGGGATCTTCACCTTCCTGTATAATCCAATCCGAGTCATTCTAATTTTCCTAATCAATATGCGTTTCAAAAAATTTGTCCACCATTTCTAGGAATTGCCTGATTTGCTCATCATCTTCAAAGACTTTCCAGTGTTGAACATTATTTGGTATGGAGGGTCTGTGCCTCATTTCTATGTGATACTTTAGTTTGAGGACAGTGGGAGGTACACACGTTGCGGCTGCTTTGGCCAATGAATCTCCTTGTTGAATCTCTATTCTGGGAATAGAGTGGATATTAAATTATGAGAAAAAATTCTCAATTAGATCCCATGCATAATTTCTATAAGATCTCAACCTTGGGTGTTTGGCCTGCTATTGTTTTTTTATCTATTTCACAATCAATTCCGCATCACCATAAACTACCCGATTTTCAATCTTTAACTTTCTGGTAGCTTCTAATCCTAAAACTAGGGCTTCATATTCACATACATTATTAGTATAAATGATGTACCACTGTAATCTGTAGAAAAAGGGAATAATGAACTAGTCTCTGGGTGCCACAAACAACACTCCATCTCCTGCTCCTTCACAAGATGAAGCACCATCAAAATACATTTTCCAAACTCCAACACTATTTACTTTATTATTTGCTTTTTCTATATTTTATTTTTCTGTACAATTTTCTTCTATACATTCATCTAAAACATCATCAAGAGATAATATATAGTTTCCTAAATCTTGATCAATGACATATACAGGGTAATTATTCATATTTTTTGGGTCACCTATAGTATATGCCATCCTTGTTTTTCTGTATAGGTAAGTAAATTGTTTGTCGAAGATCGGGATTGTAGCATACGTCATGTCGAGTTGAAGAGATCCTCCAAGTTTGGCGCCCTAAGACCTGGATAACATCATACCATACTTTGCAGGGATATCAAAAACAACCACATCCATGATAATACTTTTCAGTGGAATCTGTGAAATATTAACCACTAAATCTTTAATCATACCCATACATTTAACTTTTCTCGAATCAAAATAATACAAATCTCTGTATGGTCTGGTAATTTCAAGGCCCATTTTTTCCATAATAGCTTTGGGCATCACTTTGTGGGAAGCTCCAGAATATAACATACAATTATGGAGCATATGATAATGCACAGTCAACGTAATATAGAAAGGAGCGACAAAATATATGGCATTCTTAGAATGTGGACCAAACATTATAGTTGGTTTATCATCTTCTAAATTTATAACATCCGCCTGACTTTCAATATCTAATAAATTGATCATTTTGTTGTTTTCTATATGTAGGGTTCTTTTCCAGTTCAACCAGAGGTACAAGGATCTTGATTTTATTAATTTTGTTTTCTAGATTGAAACTCCTCATTGTCCTTTCATCTTTTTTGGCCGGGATTTCTATCTCCTTTTTGTTTTATCTGTTAGTTTATGTCGCTTTTGTTTCAACTTATTTCATGTTGGAAGTCTGCATTTCAGCTGTTTTCATTTTGGTAGTCTATGTTTCAACTACTTTCATCTTGGCAGTCTATGTTTCAGTAGATGATTGAGATGCCTCACTCATTTTACTTCTCCTCAAGATCTTCTTCGATTAGGAAGTTGTGACTTTTTTATCTCTAGGCCTTAAATTATACTTATGTTGAAGCTCGACCATTATATTATCAATGATTCCTTGATAAGAAGAATCTTATGTAATATTTATGCTACCATCATTAAACAAGTATTCTGCGCCTAAAAACCTTTCATAATCTTTCCTCATCAAATGAGGTTCTTGATCATCATCGCTAAGATTATTAATGTCTTCCTCTAACTCCTCAAAGTTTCACATGTCATCTCCTCCTACAAATTTTTCATTTTTAAAGGGGATCTGAATCTTTTAATCTTCATTTTTTATCTGTCTTTGTTGAGCTTGAGGGTTAGGATTTCTTCTGAAATCTTTTCTAGCAAACTGATCTGTTTTAGATTGGTCTAGTTCCATCCTCGATATTTTTTTTGACAATTCTTTAATTATTTTTGCCATGTCAT
Source organism: Picea mariana (assembly GCA_032191745.1). Classification (NCBI taxonomy): domain Eukaryota; kingdom Viridiplantae; phylum Streptophyta; class Pinopsida; order Pinales; family Pinaceae; genus Picea; species Picea mariana. The sequence goes on from JASDQU010101945.1 coordinate 638,347, forward strand.
CCATTTTGTCTTTCGCAAACCTCCCAACTCTGGAAGGTCCTGCTTGTTCCATGAATCGTCCGGTGTCTTTATTTCCTGTTTCAGATTTAGATTTCAATTTTCTCGATGCCATCATATTTGACTCGATTTTTGTAGCATCGTCCTACATTATTGTAAGGTCTGCTGATCTCCTTTCCCTCAATAGTAAGGCAAAGTCAAGCTCGAAAGTCACCTTTGTTGTAGGTTGGGAAGGTTTAACCTCGGCTAGAATTTTGTTATACAATTTATTAAATCTCCGAGTGAATTGGAGAACTATTTCTGAATTTTTATTTCTTAAAGATCTGAACTTGGTTAAATAATAAAGGTGATCCTTCCTCTCTCCCCATTGTCCGAGAAAAACATTTTCTAACTGTAACACCCTGTTTCACCCAACTTGTAAATATAACTGGACTGGCCAAGAACTATGGCAAACTCATAAATGTGAATATGTGATGTAAATGGACCTTGAGGAAGAGGTCAATGAATGTGAATAACATTCTGAATTTATTGCAGGACTGTTGATGAGGGGATGTGCAGAAAAAGAGACCACGATGGCGGTGGAAGGCACCTGAAAAGGTGGCATTAACTTCCACCGAGAATTAAATACCGTATTTGGACTCCACTGGCCCGAAGAACCAAAAGCGGCTCGCTGGCCCTGAAATTTAATGCCTCGCCGGCTGGTAGGCGGATGGCTTGATGAGGGATGGGATGGTGAACCGCCTATCCATAGAGCTGTCAGGCCTGATCAATGTGAGGGTAATTGCGCCACATGCAACCTCGCAAGAGGATAAGGTGTATGGTAGAGGCGATTGAAAAGGGAGACGCGAGGGGAACTCTGGATTACGCAGAGTGAGTGATAGAAGAGAGGGAGGATTGCAACCTTCACTCCTGGTCACTGGCAGACAGAGAGACGCAGTCTCAGAGCATCGTGGTCTCAACTCGGGGGTGGCTAGTGGTAAATCCGTTGGGAGTCGCTGAGCCTATGGTTGGGTGGAAACGANTGTGTGTGTGTGTGTGTGTGTGTGTGTGTGTGTGTGTGTGCTTGTTCTAATAATTATGCTTGTAAGTTGAGAAACGATGAATGTTTTCAATATAAAGATGACTGTTTGGTGTTTTGATCAGTGCTAGTAGTTATATATATATTCACATGGAAAGACTACGTAGGATTTTTGTCTTCATGAATTCGTTGTGTGTGCGTACTGTTCAAATTCAGATTTCATGTCTGGTTCTCGGGAGGATGACATTCTTACATACCTCAGGTAGTACCCTAAGTAAGTCTCCCCATAAAAATACCTTCCTCGAAAAACCCATCAAGAACCGTGAAGGTGGTCGTGAAGGCGTAAGGCCTTAGAAATCCTGCATGAGAAGGAACGATTCCTCTTGAGGGCTCAGATGATAGCATAGGGATGAAGTAAAAAATCCACAGATGAGATCCCGTCGAGAGATCTTTGGTCACTCACGACCGTCAGATCGGAGGAAGAAGATGGAGTGTTAAGTGATTTAACCCTGATAGGTATTAACCAACGAACGATATTTCGTTGAGAGATCTGCGGTCACCCACGACCGTTACATTTGTAGGAGAAAGTAGGGGGTTAAATGCCTTACCCCTTTGTTTTCTTGTGTCTTCGTGGGTAGCGAAGAGTTTAGGACCGTAGATCCCCAAGGTTCATGAGAGTATCTGGGGCGTGGATATTTCCCATGCCCAGGGAGTCATGGAAGAATGCATGGGTAGGAACCGTTATGAACTGTCAGATCTCGGTTGAAAATCCCAACAGCCGTTGGCTCTGTCAAGAGTTACCCGAGGGATAAGACTCCAGTGTATAGGGACTTTTCCTCGACATAGATCTGAGCCGACCGATTAACGGAGGCCACGTGTCACGAGATCTCTCGTATTGGGATATCAACATTCGAGAAATCAGAGTTCCTGAGGTTGTGAAAGTCAGGACATCAGAAGTCTCAAAAACACGAGGAGTGATCTGAACCGTCCATACACTTGGGACGCGTGTTAGAGATCTGAAGGGAGTCGGAGTTCGACATTTCGCTAGTCTTAGGGACCAGACGTCTAGGACATCAGAGGTCATGAAATCCTTAGAGTTAAACAGGACCATCCATCAGAGGAGGACGCGTGGCAGCAATCGAAGCCATCGGGGAAAGTCCTGACAGGAAGTCGTCTATCGGCATGTGGGTCATCAAGATATGGAGAATCCCAGTGACAAGGTGTCTATGCAATTTGAAAACGTGAAACATGAAACCCCGATCAGTGGGAGACAACTGGCAGCACATCAGGGCTGAGGGAAGGACCATAGTGGAGGACAGTTGTCAGTACAGTGAAGAATCAGGATTCGAGGAGTTGGGAATCCCGTGGACATAGGTATTGTGGTATTGAAATCCCCGTAGCTACGATGGGGGATAAGACTGTGATCACGGGGATTGTGGTCATGTGAGCTAGGAGCCTAGATAGGGGGGCTAGTCCTGGGGATGTTCACATTTTGACATTGGAAAGTCTGAAACCCGATGGACGGAAGAGATTCTGTCAGAGGATCTCAGGGTCTGTCCTGACCGTTAGATGTGGAAACAAGACGTTAGCTTAAGCCAGGACGTAGTTATTCTTTAGGATAAGCGGCGAGTAGATATGGATGGCCAGAGTCCACCCACCCAGATCTACGACTGAGGGTGCATTCCGGATCCCCCTTGCCATTCTACCTTTAATGGGGGGGGGGGGTTCGGAATTGGACATGCAACTCTCGAATGGTTGAGATTAACCCCTCGTGATCAACGNGGGGGGGGGGGGGGGTCTGGTATGCTGTGGTGTGTGAAGTGGGGCCCCTCCCTGTCATGACGATCATTGTGTCGCATTTCCCGCTTGCCACCTATATGCCACCTAATTGCGCAATGGGCATTTCTCATTGGCTGCTCTTCACTCCTGTTGAGATTTGTTCCTATTGCCCAGTTGTCGAACCGATAGGGATTCAACCCCCTTGACCCACCGTTAGCTCTGTCAGATTTCGGTGGTTGCAGAGTCGACCGGTTTAGATATTACTGCAGCGCCGGGGCACGAAACACAAATAGGCACTACGTTCAAACTGAACCGCGATCATGACCCGCGATCACCTTTTAATGGGGAAGAAAAGAGAAAGAGCCAGTCCACGTTGGGTCTCCATAGTTATTTAGGAGCTCGAGTCCGACAGAGGACTGGAAAATTTTGATTTAGGTAGTGGGTATGTTACACTAACTCATCATATGTTCTTAAAGAACCTACTGGTATCCCTCGAAACCAGGTCCTCACCTGTCCTTAGAAAGTTTGAACTAGGAGTATTGAATAAACATCCTCGTGCTCAAGGCCAAGGATATCAACAAATTGATCAAAAAAATTTATGTGTTCAGTGGCTGTTAAGTCTCCCTCTCCTATTAAATTTGGCAGGTTTTTCATATAGTTTTCAAGTAAATCGTGGAGAGGAGTTGGGAGGACTAAAGGAGCATACCTAGTGACTACTTTAGCAAAATATCTAGTAGGTGGGGGTGTTCCTTGACCACCTCCTCCTCCCGCCCTTCCAACACCAAATCCTCCTCCACCTCTGCCACCAAATCCTCCTTGACCTCAGGCACCACCTTCGCCACCTACGAAACCACCTCCTCTGACAACAACCATATATAATCTAGGGGATGAAACTTGGATATTATAGAGAGGATTTTCAAAGATGTGTAGTGACCTTTGTGCTACTTTGGGATGAAGAAAAAGGGGTTCTGGGAACTGATCACCAGGAGATAGAAAATCAGAAAATGGGGGAAAAGAGAGATGAGGCTAGGTTCTTCAGACTTGTAGGATATATAAACAGGAGAATTTACAAGGGTTGAATCAGAGGGTAAGATATATTCTTCGAAACTTCAAGAAGATGGAAATTTTATTTCGAGGACTGATGGAATATCAATCAAAGAAGGTATCGAGATGGGTCTTTTTCATTTATTAGAAAAGGAGGCAATTGAATCAATCTTGATTTTTATTTCGGATAAAACCAACTCCTGGTCTATGGATTCAGCTTCGATTCTATCAGTCGATGTTTCTCCAAAAAGGATTTGGGTGGAACCTCCTTGAAAATTTAACTGTTCAGGTGGAACCTTAGCATTAGACTGTGTGTGTTTGGGAAGTTTTAAAATTTTTATCTCTAGGCCTTAAATTATAATTCTGTTGAAGCTCAACCATTATATTATCAACGATTTCTTGATAAGAAGAATCTTCTGTAATATTTATGCTACGCCTAAAAACCTTTCATAATCTTGCCTCGTCAAATGAGGTTCTTGATCATCATCGCTAAGATTATTCATCTCTTCCTCTAACTCCTCAAAGTTTCACATGTCATCTCCTCCTATAAAATTTTCATTTTTAAAGGGGGTCTGAATCTTTTGATCTTCATTTTTTATCTATCTTTGCTGCGCTTGAGGGTTAGGATTTCTTATAAAATCTTTTCTAGCAAACTGATCCATTTTAGATTGGTCCAGTTCCATCCTCAATATTTTGTTTGATAATTCTTTAATTATTTTTTCCATGTCATCCATTTTGTCTTCCGCAGACCTCCCAGCTCTAGAAGGTCTTGCTTTCTCGAGATATAACCAGGTCCTGGTTTCAAAAGATGATCGATTAAAAACTACCTTCAAAACTATGTGAGGAACCTTTGCTTATAAATGCATTCCCTTTGGGTTGATTAACGCAGGGGTGACATTCTAGAGGGCCATGGATGTATCTTTTTGAGGATTGATTAACAAGTGTATGGTAGTCTATTTAGATGACATAACAGTATACTCAAAAAATAAGGAAGGCCACATTCATCATTTGACACAGATCTTCGAAAGATGTAGGAAATATGGAGTATCTTTGAACCCTAAGAAAACTGTATTTGGCATAGAGAAGGGAAGCTACTAGGACATATTATATCTCAAGAAGGAGTTAGCATCGACCCTAAGTGGATAAAAGCAATAACTCAACTCCCTTTGCCTCACAATAAAAATGCCATGCAATCTTTCTTTGGAAAAATCAATTTTGTAAGAAAATTTACTCCTAATTTTGCCGAAACCATCAAACCTTCACAAAGAATGATCCACAAAGATGCAGAGTTTAAATGGGATGAAGAGAATAAAGGTTCTTTCAATAAAATCAAAACTTCCATCTCCAAAGCACCAGTTCTACGAATCCATGATTTCAGGAAAGATTTTTTCATTTATACCTTTTCTTCTGACCAATCCTTGGTTCTAGTACTTACCCAAAAGGATGTGAAAATAATGAAGCACCAGTATCCTTTATGAGCACCAACCTCCAAGAGGCCAAATTGAACTACCCTGCTATATACAAACAATCTTATGCAGTATATAAAGCAATCAAACATTTCAGATCCTATATCCTGAAAAATCACACTAAAGTCATAGTACCTCATCCAGTAGTCCGATCTCTGTTCACTCAACATGAGATGGAAGAAAGAATGGGAAATTGTATGGAAGTCATCCAATAATTTAATCTAGACATAAAACCTGCCAAAATAGTCAAAGGTCAAGGATTGTGTAAACTGGTTGTTGAAGCCCAAGATCTTATTAACACAGAAGAACCTGGTTGGGAAAATGAGCTATCATTATGGTGCGATGAATCCTTATATATAAATCCCCGGAAAGAATGCTAGTATGGAAACTTGTCTTATCTCATGCATCATGGAACTTGTCCGAAAAACCTAAACCCTAGAGAAAGGAGAGCCCTCACATTAAAATATTCTCAATATCGCCTCATAAATTTTGTTCTTTTCCACATAAACTATGATGTAGTACTCCTTATATGTATTGAATAGAACAATGCATAATAGATATTGAGAGAACTCCATGATGGCCCAACAGGTGGACATTTTGTGAGAGAAATCACGACTCACAAAATATTAAGGGTTGGGTATTATTGGCCTACTATGTTCAGGGATGCTCATGCATATGCTAGGGAATGTAAATCTTGTCAAGTAAGCGTCGACAAAGAAAAGAGGGGAGTCATTCCACTCCAGCCAGTGACCATATCCAGACCATTCGAACAATGGGGAATAGATGTCATAGGAGAAATTACTCCCAATTCTTTGAAAAAACATAAATGTATCTTAACTGCCAAATATTATTTTATGATATGGACGATGGCTATCCCTCTCACACACATTAATGAAAAGGTAGTAATCCAATTTTTAGAAAAACAATTGATAACAAGGTTTGGATTTCCCTCGTTTCTCATTTTTTATAATGTTGCCTACTTTTATTCCACGCTCTTGACAGAATTCTCCCTTTATAAGGGGATCATAATAATATATTCTGCAAACTACTATCTGTAATGGAATGGGGTAGTAGAGTTGACTAATTAAAACATGGTGATAATTTTTAAAAAGACAATTGTTGAAAATCAGAGGAATTGGAATAATTTACTTCATAATTCCCTATGGGATGATAGAGTAACACCTAAAGAGGCCATAGGAAACTCTCTGTACTTTATGGTATATGGAAAAGAAGACATTCTTCCAAATGGATTGTATCTTCCATCTTTGCAGCTTGCACAGGCATCAAGAGGCTAGCCCTCATCCACTCTACAACAAAGGATTGATACCCTTCTCATGTTGGATGAAGAAACAAAGAAGGCTAAAGTTAAGTTCACCACTCATCAGCAGGTAGTTAAAATATGGTTCGACAAACATAAGGGAAATGAAAAATATTTTGAGGTAGGAGACCTATTCTTGAAGTGGGATAAAGAAAACGAGTCCAAAGGAAAACACTCAAAGTTCCAAAATTTATGGCTCAGACCTTTTTTAGGTGGATGAGAAGATCAGGGCATGCACATACCAGTTGGAAAATCTAAGGGGAAAATATGACACTCTCCCGATGAATGGCCAGGACTTAAAACACTACTTCTCCTATAAACAAAAATGTGTCTTTTGAGGCTTTGCTTGAGTTCCTGTTTATTTTTTAGCATACATTTTGATCAGGATGAGTGTGTGGGTTTAGGGAAGACCGACTTCGAACTCCCTTTTATTTATTTATTTTTATTTTGTTTTAAATAAGTTGTGTTCCATAAAGTAGTGGTTGACTTTAATAAATACAGTGAAGCAGACTCTACTCCTGGCCTACACTTACATGCAAAATAAGAGATGTTGGGAAAAAAAAAAATTCAAAATCATATTTGTCTTTGTAAACATACTACCTGGGGAAGTGATGAAATATATTCCTAGTGTATTGGTAACGCTAAATGGAAATATGGCTAGATGGAAAGAATCACATGTACCTATGGACTAAGCCAAGAAAATCTCCACCTTAACACTTTCACCTTGTGTAAAAATAGATATCCTACTCTCTGACTCACTCTTGGTATTTAAGCTAGAAAAATATGATCCATAAAAAGAGTGTAAAGTCCGAGAGGGTACGCAGATAACTCCACCGAGGCTATGGATGCTCGTTGGCAGCGGAGCAAGGTCTGTCATGTTAGGGTGACTCCATCAGGGCTATGGACACTCACTGGCAGCAGAGCAACACTGTAAGGAATGAATGATAGCTAAATGTCCTCACACCAATGGATGCCCTACCCGACTCTTTTATAGAAAGGACATGGATTGAGGTTAAAAGGAAAGAAGGTGGAAAAGCTAAACCCCACATGCAGATCTGGATTTGTGAACCCAGGAACTTGTGTACACATTGGTAGAAAAGGTTCTATTGAAAAGGAATAGAATAAAGCCAGATGGTTTCTCAACCAATTTGCACAGGATAAGCATGAGGGAAGGAGAAAATATTTTGTTTTCCCACAAAGAATCGCCATTTGTTGAGCACTCAACACACCCTAAAAGACTTTGTGAAACTTCTTTCTTTTTGGGTACCACTTATAATTTTTGAATTAGAGTCAGTTTTGTGGGATGGATGGATTTATATGTTGTTATTGAGTCTTGTTATTGGTTATTCTTGTTTGGTTTGAATTTATTGACAGATTAATTTTTTTTAGTAACATGGCATGAAGGGCCTAAAATGTACACGGTTTAAACTTTTTCAACAGTCGTCAATTGACAAATTCTAGTCTATAGTACAGTTCTTTAACATCGCCTATATATTTTTTACATCGACAAGATCCAATATACAAATCACAAATACAAAATAACATAACAAATCGTTGATCGTCGATCACCAATACATTTTTAGCATCGGCGAACTCCGAGGGATGAAATTACGAAACATTACCCGTCACAAATGGTCGATCACCAATACATCATCAGCATCGACAAGATAGGACATTGTAGTCAAGGATGTATGTCTAAAGGAAAATCCATGATGCCAAAAATAAACTCTCCTCACACCCCTCCTTTCCCATTTTCCCTATACCTTCTTGAAAATCATTCTCCTTTTGGTTTGTTGAGTCAATTTCCCATTACTAAATGACTTGGTTTTTCATCATTATCTTTCTTGATTGATTCTTTGTGAAAATTGTTTATGTTTTCTTGAAGGATAATTGTATGTCATGATTTGGTTCAAAATACTTTTCATCATTTTTTCCATTGATTGAGCATGTAGCAAGTCCACCAATTGTTTTTTGTGCACAGGAGACATCCAGGACCACCAAGTCCTTTGTATGTGCAGTAAGCTTCCGCAGAAAAGACGCAACAATTCAGAGTAGTCCATTTTGGGCTTAGATTTCAAGTAAAACAGACTGGTCAAATCTTCAATGGTGGAGATATAACAGTCGATCCAGATCAACGGCTCCTGTTCATGTGAAGTCTCAAACTCGCACAAGGCTTAATCACATAGTTACAAAAACTTCACTCCACGACTTCGGTGCAGAAATGTTCGAGCTCATCTTTGTTGAAAACTCACAAATATCAAACTATTGCATCGCTTCGCAAAATAAGCCATCTGGGAGATATCCACACTTAGCATCGAAAAATACCAAATGTCGAAATGTCGGAGCCATGTGGGATTCATCAGTTGAGAAATTTGGCACTTATTTTAGGTCATTTATCTTACGTCATCCACTATTCCAGGTGACACTTGTCACTCTCTTTAATGTTGACACATAAGCAATAGAGACATCATGTGGACACATCATATTTGAGAGATCACCACTCTGGAAGATTTCAATTTAGAGCAACACATCAACTCTTGAACCCCGAAGAGCCGGAGTCCTGAACTCCGGAAATGTTAATGGTTAAAATGTATTAATCTTGGATCAATTAGAAATAATCATGAATTAATGACTCCAGTATATTGTCACTTTGAGATATTCCAACTAAAATAAAATGCAAATCACCGAAGTGTCGAAGTGTCGAAACGTCGAAGAGTCGAAGACGTGTGGCATCCATCAGTTGAGACGCATGGCACTCTTCTATCATGATGATTGGCACTTTCCTATCATGAAACGTGGCACTCATTTCAAGCATATTTGGGTCCTTCATCTGTACTATTTCAAGTGACATGTGTCACCCTTATTTCTATGACATGCCAGAGATATGACGTCAGGCCACCACGTCACTCCAGGAGTTTAGCACTATGGGGAATTTCAAATCAAAGAGAGCATAGTTCTTTGAACCCCTGAATTGTCGAAGTGTCAGAGCCCCAAATAGACAAAGTGGGTCTTGAACTACCACGTCACTCTGCAACATTGTAACTCCAAGAGATTCTCAAACTCATTACTCATAGCTCCCGAACCCATGAATTTCCAAAGTGTCAAAACAACAAATGTTTAAGGATAAATCTTGGATTAGTTAGCAATAAGTGTTGGTTAATGACTCTGGGAGTCTGGGCCTCCAGGAGATATGAATATTTTGGGATCCAAAGCCCCCGAACATTGGATTTCTGAAGTGGCTCATGCACATTTATGGCATGTTTTGAAATTCTTAACAAGGGGCACCAACCCAGAATTGGGGAAACTACACATCCAGATGACAGAAAGAATATCAAAGACTTCGGAAAACGCTAGATGACTTGCTTCTTTACTCCATGGGATAAGTGGGGAAAAAACACTTCCAACATCCAACTATCTCTTAGTTTCCAACAACAATGCTATGGATGCCAATGCTTGATACAAAATGCACTTCTTTCACTCCCAATCATTTACTGCCAAATCTCGGTTCACCCCAGCATGTGCATCAGTCTAGCTTCAGTGCTAGTAGTAATTTTTAATTGTTCAATTGCAAAAATATTTTAATTCTAGACATAATAAGTGATCGTTTTTGTGTGACAAGAACTACTCCTTTTTGTTAAGTCAAGTTCGGAGTATTCATTAACAGAATCTAGCAGTGTGTTTTAGTTAAGTTAATAAGTTTTTTACAACTGATGTATAGAGCTAAGCATCAGTTCCACATTAGTCAAGGGCCCCCACATCTGTGATAAATATGCATCTTTTGTATGTTAGTAAAGTTCGATGGTTTTGGAGAGAGATTTTTTCTGGAATTTTGTAAGAGAACTATTTATGTGCAAGTTATTTTAATTAAGAAGTTATGTTTAGAACCAAAGACACTTCTTTCATCTGAGGCGTGAATTTGATTGGACCAAGGGGGATTATCTTTGTCTTCGGATTCAATATTTGTTGTTGTATTGAGTAAGAGTTGATATATATGTTATTTAAAGTTATGTTATAATTTTTCAACGGTTCTTTTATTCTAGTGGATGAATAGAAATCGATTATGTTAACCTGTGACTAATAATAGGGCATTGAAAATTACTTTTCTTGCACTAGCTTCTTGTCACGTGTAAGTTTTTTTTTTTCTATAACTGTTATCTCAGACATTGTTGAATGTCTACTAATCAAAATGGTATTAATTTTGGTATGGATTAGTTTATATCTTCTTCGTCTGCATGCTAAGGTACAAAGATTATCCTAAAACCTAGCCTTCCCCCCCAACACACAATTTAATTTCCCTCTTCCTTTTAGATTAAGCTCTATTGTTCTTTTGTCATAAATATTAGAAAAGGAACCAAAAAGAGAACTGCCCAACATGAGGAAAGGTTTCACAGAAAATACATATCTATAAATCACAATTAAAGCCCATTGATAATTCTATCCAGTTCACGAATATGGAGAACCATACCACTCAGTAAATGCTTGCGAGTCTAATTGTGCCTCTCAAGCAGGTTTGGTTCATGTTGTTTAGTTAAAGGGATATCATATCCCTCAACACACGTCACAGAAGAAGAAGATCCAATAGAAGATAATATGTGCAACATACAGATTCCATAAGTGGAAGGTGAAAGGGAAGTAGAAGGCCCCAAGTTGGATTTAGAAGATTATGCTGCACCATTAAAGATCAAGATGGTAAATATTGAAACTGTAGAAAACCCAAATATAGAAAGTATTGGAGATTATTGGGATAACCAGACTATATAAAGGATCATAGAATTACTGCTCGAATACAATGAATTATTTCCAGCAACATTATCAAAGATGAAGGGGTTAGTAGGAGAGCTAGGAGAGATGAAGATCCCATTGAAGCCAAAATAAATACCTATCAAACAGAGTCTGTATAGATTGAATCCAATATACAAAGAGAAGGTGAAAACATAAATTGACAAGATGTTGGAAGATGGTGTTATAGAACCTGTAGAAGAGTAAGAATGTATTGGTCCTATGGTGGTGCGGGAAAATAAGCAAGGAGGGATCAAAATTTCTATACATTTGAGAAAATTGAATGATGCTTTCCTACATGACCCTTTTCCTACCCCATTTACAGATTATCATCAGATTAGAATCGCGCCAAAAGACAAACACAAGACTAAATTTGATACAAAGTGGGGCTCTTTCCAGTATGCATTCATTCCATTTGGATTAAAGAATGCACCAGTCATTTTTTCAATGGTAGTAATAGCAGATTTTAGGGACTTCATTCATAAATTTTTGGAGTTTTACTTGGATGATTGGACAATGTTTAGTTTAGTAAAGGACCACGTCCCAGTACTAAGACTAGTTTTGGATAGGTGTAGACAATGTCAGATCTCATTGAACATTAAGAAATGTATTTTCAGTGCACCTTTTAGGAGTTTTTTAGGACATGTGGTGCATAAACAGGATTTGTTGGTTGATCCTGCTAAAATCATTGTCATAGTTAACTTACCACCACCGAAGTCAGTGCACCAGTTGAAAAGTACATTGGGCCATACAGGGTATTAGAGAAAGTTCATAAGGGTATATGCACAGATCACCTCTCCAATGGAGAATTTGTTGAAGAAGCATACTAAGTACCAGTGGAATGATGAATACCATAAGAGTTTGGACATTTTAAAGGAAAAAATGGTTACTGCGCCAATTCTGGTTTTCCCAGATTGGTTAAAGGAATTTCATTTGCATGTGGATGAATATACAATTGCATTAGGATAAGTATTAAACCATCCAGGATAAGGTGATATAGATCAACCTATTTATTTTGCAAGCATGAAGCTATCAGATTCGAAGTAGAACTACAATACTACAGAAAGAGAAGGTCTAGTTATGGTGTATGCTTTGCATAAATACATACATTACTTGTTGGGACAAGACTTTAAGATGTTTATATATCATTCATCTTTGAGATACTTAGTCAATAAGCTATTGTTGGGGGGAAGGATATGCAGATGGCGAATATTGAATGCAGGACCGGATCACTTATCCAAGATAACAAATGGAGAAGAACCCAATAACTTGGATGACAACTTTCCAGATGCACAATTGTTTTCAGTACAGATAGTTGATGAGTATTTTGCTAACATTATTGATTTTTTATGTACAAGATTTTCACCAAGAGAATTTACTAATGCGCGGAAGAAAAATTTGGTGGTCAGAGTTGCATATTATTAGTTGATTGCAGGTCATTTATACAAACTTGGAGTCAATATAATCTTGAGGAGATGTGTGATGGAGCATGAAATACCCATTGTTTTGGAAAATGTGCATGAAGAGATTGCAAGAGGACACTATGCAGGAAAAGCTACCAGGAAAAATCTATTGCGCACATGATTATGGTGGCCAACAGTGCATAAGGATTCAAAGGAACACTGTCAAAAGTGTGATTTTTTTCAAAGAGTTGGGAACCATCCATGAGGGATGGGATGCCACTGAGACCATAGGTTTGGTAGGCCCAATTAATCCACCAACAAGAATATCATGAGCTAGATATATTATTATAGTGACGAAATACTTGACCAGATGGGATGAGGCAAAACCAATGAAGGATTGTAGTACAGAGACTGTAGCGCACTTCCTATTTGAAAATGTAGTGACAAGGTTTGGATGTCCAAGAATATTGATGATCAATCAGGGAACTCACTTTATTAACAATACAATTGAGTAAATGCTTGAAGAATTTAAGATACACCACCAGAAGAGTACTCCTTATCACCCTCATGCAAATGGAATCGTGGAAGCCTTCAACAAGATTTTAGAGAATGCCTTGACAAATATTTGTAATGTAAATAGAGATGATTGGGATTTTAAGGCACCAGTAGTACTTTGGGATTATAGAACTACCTACTAGAAGCTAACAGTGTAGAAACCCTTTAGATTGGTGTACGGATAGGAGGCAATAGTTCCCTTAGATTATTTTATACCAAGTCTATGAATTGTAGAAATTACAGAGATGACAGAAAGGGGAGAAACACGAGAAATATTGTCTTAGCTTATGGAATTAGAAGAGGATAGAATCATGAAAGGTTTTCATCAGGAGGTACAGAAAGCAAAGGATAAAGAATGGCATGACATACATATCAAAAAGAAGAAGTTTAAGGAAGGATATATGGTTCTCATCTATGACAGTAAGTATTTGCAGCACCCATGGAAGCTTAGAATGCATTGGCTAGGGCCATATCAGATAAAGTCTATCACAGATGGAGGTGTTGTATAGTTTCAATACTTAGCAGGAAAGGAAGTTCAAGGATTGGTGAATTGTAGTTGAATGAAAATGTATACAGAAATTCAACCTACTAACCCTCAGTAGTTGCAACACAGAAAGTAGATTTGTACATATTGTAAATAGTAGGAGTTCAAAGAAGAAAAAGAAAGACAAAATGAGAACAAATGAAGAAAAATCCAAAAAGAAGTAGTTAGAAGAATAAGTGCTAGACAAATCATTAAGAATGATAGTGCGCAGTAGACAGATAGTCAGTGCGATGAGAAATGAATATACTTCACATAAGAAAAATATAATAGAATAAATTAATAGTGCTACAGAAATGTAACACAGGAGAAAATTACAACACACTGGAAAAATGAAATAGTTGGGAAACAGACAAATCCATCACCGGAAAAGAAAGGCGCGAAATGCATAATTATGAAACATGCATAGGAAGCTTTGGAACATTTATGAAATTTAATGAGGCATGATCGGGAATATTTGGAACATTAATGAAAACAATTCAGAAGAAAAGTTAGGGTTCAACAAGCTTCATTATGAACTTGAGAAAACGCAGAGCTAAACAGTGAGCAATGAAGCATCACTAGGCAATTAACAAGTGAACAGTAAGATCTCAGATGAAAACAAATCTATATTACTGCAAAATGGTGCCAAAACAATTTGGAGCACCGATCCATATGACTAGAAGAAGCCACGAGAACAACATATTGTCATCGGAGCCAACAATAGTGGCCAATAACCCTGCATAGACAAAATGAGTGGTGGATGTTGATGCCACTCCTTCCCCAAATATGACAAGACCTACATTGGTGGAAGAATAGACATAACATATGAAAGTGGATCCACCAAGAATAATAGTCAAGCCAAACCCGACACGTGAAAAACCCTACCCACAACATAAGTAGATGTGGAGAGGACTGAGTCCAATGAGCCAAGGGCTTAACCTAGCATAGAGAAAATACAATAGGAAGAAATACAGGTAGAGGATATTACAATGTAGCGGGAGTCTGATGGAGAATAAGAAGAGGAAGAGAACACATATTAGGAAGCAGGGCCTTCTAGTGCACCGATAAAGGGGAAAGGTAAACAGCATGCCCAAATATCCTGGCGCAAGTAGTTAGAGGTAATCATTGTGCTACCACGCGTACCAGTGGGAGTAAATTTTTTTGTATATTTACTTTTGTGTCGGAAATAATATGATACTTGAATCATGATGTCAAGGACATGGACAAGTTCCCAGAACTCACACAACATGTGTACTTAGAAAGAAGACGGGTCAACGTAATAGGAAGACCCATACTAGAACCTAATCATTGGATACATGGGTTATACAATACATGTATCATGAACCTATTGGAGATCCCCCAATTTGGCACAGACATGGAAGTGAATAAATGTTTCAAGAAGTTACTAGCAGTGATGCATGGAGGCATTATTTGGTTAATTACACATGTATCCATTGATGTTGATATGATATCCAAAATCACATGTCTTCCAACCAACGAAGAACAATTCGTGTAGTATGTTGACGACAAAACTAAGGAGAAGGCCTTGGAAGAAGAGATGAAATAGACGTATGAAACAAAGAGAGGATCCAAGGGGATCATCATAAACCATATTGGTGAGACAACAACAAGATTAGATACAAAACTAATGTCTTGTAAATTACTAAGAAAGTTTCATAAGGAGGAAGTTCCAAAAGGTGTCATAGTAGCAGCCACATAGTGCACGAAGGGAATTTTACTAAGTTGGATCTCGTACTTTTTAATTCATTTATGGACGACTGTCAGGATGCGTGGGATGTAGGAATGGAGTTCCATTACTCATGGATTATCATCTTGGTTGCATTAGTGGGTTGGAAGCACCCCAAATACACCATGTTTCTGCAAATAAATCGAAGGTGGAGTGCAACGCAGTATGAATCATTATGGCATAGCACTGTTGCGAAGGACATACAGGAAAATACCGACATCTTCAACACTTACCTTGAAGAAATCCAGGAGAAGGTAGAATATATTTGGAGGATCCCACCAGAGGTGGTGGAACAGTATAAAACATTAGCTAACTTCAAATATTTACGACACAACATGTGGATTTAGGAGAAAAGGGATCCAACAAAGGAGTGGTTGCAAATGAGATATTGGTCCACAATAGATGAAGTTGAGTGGGTTGTTGAGGGGTCTGAGGTACCTTTAACTCAACAGTAGGAACCAAACCCGCCTAAGAGGACCAATTAGACTAGTAAGCATTTGATGAGTGGTAAGGTTCTCCATATTCGTAATCTGGCTAGAATTATCAATGGGCTTTAATCATGATTAACATATATGTCTTTTTTGTGAGGCCTTTCCTCAGGCTACGCAACTCTCTTTTTGTTTTGTTTTTTAAATATTTATAAAAAAATAAAGGTAGAGCTTAAACTAAATGGAAGAGGGAAGTTAAATTGTGTGTTGGGGGGAGGCTAGGCATTAGGATAACCTTTATACCTTAGCATGCAAAATAAGAAGATCTAAACTACTTCAAACTAGCATTAATACCATTTTGATTAGTTGGACATCCAACAATGTCTGAGATAATAGTTACAGAAAGAAGATATACATGTGACAAGAAGGCGGTGCAGGAAAAGTAATTTTCAATGCTCTATTATCAATCACATATTAACACAATCGATTTCTATTCATCCACTAAAAATAAAATAAATGTCACAGCATTATAAGATAACTTTAAATAATAGATACAACAATTCCTACTCAATACAAAAACAAATATTGAATCCGAAGACAGATATAATCCCCCTCAGTCCAATCACATCCACGCCTTAGATGATAGAAGTGTCTTTTCTTCTAAAAAAACTTCTTAATTAAAATAACTTGCATAGAAATAGTTCTCTTACAAAATTTCAGAAAATTATTTCTCTCCAAAACCATCGACCTCTTGTCCAAGGTCGATGCCCTTATTTATAACAAAAAATATCTACTGAAGTTGTGTTAATTTAAGAAAATGCCATGTGGTGGATTTTATCTATCTATTCTCTCTAGCTTATCTTTTGATTCTCCTTTGATCATCTAGTGGTTTTACTGAAGTGGATTTTTCTTCTAGTACTTTGACCACTTGAAGAAGAAATATCTGCATGTATTTTTATATGGAAACCTGTGTTGATCCATCGGAGCAGAGAAGACCTCCTTTATCTCTATTGCTCGTTCCTTGTACTTGATTAGCTTGAAAATTAAACATTGTAGGACTATAATAGATTTAATCGGGGGTTCCATGAACTTCTTCACTTGACCCAAGATCATGGTTGAAATATGTGAAATCTCTGCTTCCCATGCAAGGTATTGATCTTCATGTTGCTTAACTATGTCATGCAAATCAACAAAATCCTCTAGTGGACTAAAATCTGGTAGGTCAATATTTCTAATTTCTCAATTGATTTTCTCCCAAATTTTCTCACACTCTCCCTGTCTTTCCTGCATTTTCTGCTGAGGTTCTTGGATCATGCTCACCCAGTGTTCAACTGCGTTTCTTATTCAGGAAATGTTGTTATCCATCATCACTTGGATGCCATGCTCTTCTGTATCTCGACCCTTCTGCACTTTGTTGGTGTAGTCTATTTGTTCTAAGGCTTGATGTGCCTTTTCATACCATCGTTGCATGTATTACAGGTTTCCAGCCCCATGAGGGTATCTTCCTGGAAATCAGTGATGTGAGCGATGAAGAGATCTCTTTCACTTGTGAATTGTGCATACATTTCTCGAAAATCACATTTCAAGAGTACTACTGCTTGTGTTGAATTTTGGTAGTAATCCTCTTGATGTCGTATATGGTCTAGTTATTTCCTCATGGAGGCCACTTCCCTTTCATCTCTTTTTTCTCTGTCTGAAGTAGCATCGGTTATGGCCATCCCTGCTCCGATTAGCCCAGTTATCTTATCACTTTCAGAGTCGAACAACGTTTCCTCTGTAGTTATAAGAAGTGTTCTATTGAGCATGAGCCTCCTTTTCTTGGTTTTTCTTCTCATTACAGCTTTCCTTTTCTTTTCATAATCAATTTCCTCTATATCGAAGATTTCATCTACTGGTTTAGGAATCTGTTGATCTCCCTAGGATAGAGTACTTTCTAGGATTCATTTTGTATAGAGATGTTCCATGTCAGGTTCTTTCAATTCCTTAGCAAGGGAGGTTTATGTACGCTCTGGTGATTTGGCCTTTGGTTGGTCCTCGTCGGCTGACGAATTATTTTTCCTAGCTGGGGAAGCAGGAAAATGATCGACATTAGTTGGGAGTTCGACCATTGAGATGTCTATTTCTGGCTATTTCATTTATTCTTCTTGTTCACCAGAACCCAATTCATTCTTGGAGTTTTCATTATGAGGATTTCTTCCAAATTTATCAACAAATTCAGTTTCCAGAGTGATCTTAGCCTCATGGTCGCCTTCCTGGGGATTTGGGATCAAAACATCGAAAGTTGGAGAAGATGTTTCCCCAGGTTCCTCCTCTTGTGTGATTGGTACCAAGGTTATGCGTGAAGCTTCTAAACCTTCCTCATTGTCATATATGGTTATCAACTATATGAGGACATTAGGCATACCCATCCCACTTGATGCTCTTGCTGACCTTTGCTGAGTTGTAGTAGTCACCAGCGATCCTGCCTGTGGTGACATAGGACTGGGGTTTTCTTGATCAGCGATCTCCCCTGGTGGGATTGCATTTGAATTAGTTGGTTATACCTCCTTGCTTGCAGGGTTATTCCCAAAGGTCCTATCAAAGGATTGAGTAGGGGCTTTCCCTCAAATCTTGCAATAGCTCTTTCGACTTCGTCTATTAACAACATCCCCCTTCTCTGTGCCTCGACTGCTTCTACTACTCTTTTTTATTCTCTAACCATGAGGGATTCTTGATTTGTTTTCTCTATTGTCTTCACTTGATCATATGTAGTCATTTTTTTAAACTTGGTCATGTTTGGGTTAGCCTTTCTGTGGAACACTTCGTCCCAGTCCTGGGCACCTTCGGTAAATATTTCATCTTCAAAACTATCATGAGAATATGAACAATAGGAGGATACCTGTGACACGTGCTAGGGGACTAAACCCTTTGGATCATGCCTATGAAATCATCTTGTGGGGAACCAATACTCAAGCTGATTTAACCCTTCTTGTTTCACCTACATAGTGTCTTTGACCATATAAAATCCTATTTGAAAATCATAAGGAATGCAATCTCTCTTCTTATCCTTTACCAGGGAAGCATTATAACCTTGTAAAATGGTATGGTAACAAATATCTCCCAGTGTGAGACAATTTGGGACATGAACAGGGAGTAGGTTAGGTGTACAAGTAGCTTCGAACACTCAGATATAGGTGCTTGTCTCTTCAAAGTAACAATGGACAACTTTACCTATCATCTTTTTGGCTGCCACCAAAATCCTAGGCCAGATATGAACCCACCACATATTATGGTATACGATATTTTGTACCTATTCTCCCATAAGACGCTGAAATAAACATGTACGAGAAATTTGACAATATGTCAGCTTAAATTCATACCTGCGAAAACGTTTCTCACACAGTTTACGTCCAACAAGTAGGATTCCATGTAGAATATTAGAACTTCTCCTTCCTTTGGTGTCTAGGTATGTAGGATATTAATACTCAACTTTTTGGAAATAATTTCTCCCCAATTGAAACTACTCCCGGAAATCACCACGGTATACGCCAATGGCATCCAAGCTTCTGAAAATTTTGAGCAATCCTTTTCTCCATATAATTTGGAAATCAAATTCATTAAATACATGTAGGGATCTATGATATTTACCGTATTGTACTAGCTAGTGTTTCTGTTTGTGAATTTTTTGTCTTCTTTCCACCAAGAGGATAGTAACCTGCTGGTGTCATGATACTCATAAAATTTGAGTAGGAAATCTTTGTTTAACCTTTCCTCTGGGTCCTTGATTTTATAATACTTTTGTACCTCAAATGGAAGGAAAACACCAACACATTTTTCCTCTGCATTGTTGATCGTGCATTTCCTTATTTCTATGTGGTAAATTATCCATCCTAAGATTTCGATGTAGGGAAGAACTGGGGTCCAAAAAGCCACCTTGTGCAGATATGATTTCCTGATGTTCAGGAACACTTGATCATCCAATATTCTAACGTTCGGGTTGTTGTGAGGTGTGAACTCGAGGTAATCCTCCTGACTGATTTTTCTATACAGGTCTCCCCAATGTGGAAGCACCACTTTAGATCTAATTCTTGCCTCTGTGTAGTCGAATGCCAGAGGTTGGGAAAATTTCCTTTTTTGTAGCAGTGCAGATAATTGATTTTGTCCTTGAGACAAAATCAAGCTCCCTTGCAGCACCTGGTGTAGATCCTTTTATGACCTCTTCTTCCTTCATTTTTTGCATTCTTGGTGAGTGCCTGGTCGTTGGCTTTCTTGGAGGCATTTTCCTACAGAAAAGAAAAAAAAATAGTGAGCTTCCAGCTAGCCATGATAATTTTCATTGACACAAACGTAGGTGTAGAACTGATAAAGACAATTCATATCTCTTCCTCACAAGATATTAACCTGGTTTTACTGGTAATCAAAGTCAGGGAGTGGGCTATAACCTCCTCGATGATTTCTCTCACTTCTTCGTCTGCCTAGGGAGGTAAGTGTTTTGCGAACAGAATATCATGTTTAGGTATAAACCTTGCAAATTTAAACATAAAGCATACCTACCTTTTCACATCAAGTCTTAAATTTGGGAGTGTAAATGCGATCTGTGCAATCTACTACAGAATCTACATCATGCTTAGGATTAAATGCAACACATGCCGGTAGCGCAGGAGCGGGTTATTTTTTATTTCATTGGCGAATTCAAATTTCAATGATTGCCTTGTGCACAGGATTGTGGTGTAGGTTGGGCAAAAAATTAATTTGTCTATCACAACACATAATTTTGTCTCATCTCACTTGGAGGTGTCCCATCGAATTATCAAGCCTTTTTTTGTTCACAATAAACTTGTATTATCAGTGTCGGGAAAATAGAAAGTTTTTTTGAATGGAATAACAACACGGATCGACCAAGATTTCTGGTGTAGAATGACAAAGGTTCGATGAAAAACCCCGGCATTTGGTGACCTAAAATTCTGCCTATAGTTAGTGAGCGAATCAGCGTCAACAATTTTTCTTAAACATTGTGTCGTTGATACCTTTAGGAAAATTTTCCAACGCCGACCAAAACCGCTATACAGTGTTGACATGGAAAAGATGACATGGAAGTAGAGATATGGCATGGGGAACCTCAAAAGACGATGCGGGGAAAAGAATGAGTCATACAAACTATTTATGCGACAAAGACACGTGGTTTTTTATTTTGACCTATGCGTCAGAAACATTTTTCAGCATCGGTGATTTTCTTTAGACATACATCCCTGGCCACAATGTCCTATCTTGCCGATGTCAATGATGTATTGGAGATCAATGATTTTTTACGGTTAATGTTCCATAGTTTTGTTCCTCAGAGTTTGTCGATGTCGAAATGTATCAACGATCGACGATCGAAGATTTTTTATGGTTGTCTGTATTTGTGATTTATATCCTAGATCTTGTTGATGCCACAAACATATCAACGATGTTAAATAAATCTACTATAGAACAAAATCTATCGATCGAAAATCGTTAAAAAATGTTTAAACCATGTACATTTTAGGACCTTCATGCCATGTTACTAAAAAAAAATCAATCCGTCTATAACTTCAAACCAAACAAGAATAACCAATAACAGGACTCACTAACAACATATAAATCCATCCATCCCACAACACTGACGCTGATTTAAAATGATAAGTGGTACCCAAAAAGAAATTAATTTCGCAAGGTCTTTTTAAGGTGTGTTGAGTGCTCAACAAATGGTGATTCTCTGGGTGAAAACAGAATCTCTTCTCCTTCCCTCATTCTTAGCCTGCGCAAATTGGTTTAGAAACCATCTGGCTTTATTCTATTCCTTTTCAAAAGAACCTTTTATATCAATGTGTACAAGCATTCCCAGGTTCGCGAATTTGGATCTTCCTATGGGGTTTAGCTTTTGTACCCTCTTTCCTTTTAAACTAAATCCATTTCCTTTCTAGACAAGATCTATATAGGGATTCCATTGGCGAGAGGCCATTTAGCTATCACTTCTTCCTTATGGTGTTTATCCACTTCCAGCGAGCATCCATAGCCCTGACGGAGTCACCCCGACATCACAGACCTTGCTCCATTGCCATCTAGCGTCCATAGACCTAGCGGAGTTATCTACAAACACTCTCAGACTTCACACTCTTTTTTATGGATTATCTTTTTCTGGCATAAATACCGAGAGTGACTTACAGAGGAGGATATTTGTTTTTGACAAGGTGAAAGTGTTAGGGTGGGGCTTTTCCTGGCTCTGTCCATAGGTACATGTGATTCTTTCCATCTAGCCATATTTCTATTTAGCATTACCAGGGCACTAGGAAGATATTTCATTGCTTCCCCAGTTAATATATTTACAAATACAAATATGATTTTGAAAATTTGTATTTTCCCATCATCTCTTATATTGCATGTAAGTGTAGGTCAGGAGAAGAGTCTACTTTATCGTATTTATTAAAGTCAACCATTGCTTTATGAAACACAACTTAATTAAAGAAAATAATAAGTAAAAAATAAACAAAATAAAAAGGAGTCCGTAGTGGGTCTTCCCTAAACCTACACACTCATCCTGATCAAAATGTATGTTAAAAAGAAACAGAAACCTAAACAAGGCATTAAAAGACACATTTTTTGTTTTATTTATTTATTTTAGGAGAAGTGTTGTTTTAAGGCCTTGCCATTCACCGAAAGGGTGTAAGATTCCCCCCTCATATTTTTCAACCAGTATGTTCTTTCCCCGATCTTCCCAGCCACCTCAAAAGGTCTGAGCCATATATTTTGAAACTTTGAGTGTTTTCCTTTGGACTCGTTTTCTTTATCCCACTTCAAGACTAGGTCTCCTACTTGAAAATTGTTTTCTTTGGCATTATGTTTGTCAAACCATATTTTAACTACCTATTGATGAGCAGTGAAATTAACTTCATGCTTTTATCTTTCTTCATCCAGCATGAGAAGGGTATCAATCCTTTGTTGTAGAGCGAATGAGGGTTGACCTCTTGATGCTTGGGAAAGCTGTAAAGATGGAAGGTACAATCCATTTGGAAGAATGGATTACTTCCCATATACCAGAAAGTACAGAGATTTTCCTATGGTTTCTTTAGGTGTTACAGTATCATCCCATAGGTCATTATGAAGTAAATTATGCCGATTCCTCTAATTTTCAACAACTGTATTTTTTTAAATTCTCACTAGGTTTTTATTAGTTGAATCTACTACCCCATTCTCTTCCGGATAATAGTTTTCATAATATCTCATTATGATCCCCTTATCAAGGGTGACTTCTTTCAAGAGTGCATAAGAAAAGTAGTCATCATTATCAAAAATGAGAATGTAGGGAAATCCAAACCTTTTTATCAGTTGTTGTTCTAAAAATTGTATTACTACTTTTTCATTAACGTTTGTGAGAGGGATAGCCTCTACCCATATTGTAAAATAATATGTAGCAGTCAAGATATATTTATGTTGTCTCGAAGAATTAGGAGTAATTTCTCCTAGAAATCATATTCCCCATTGCTCGAATGGCCTTGATATGGTCACTGGCTGGAGTGGAATGGATACTCTCTTTTCCCTTCCAGAGATCACTTGAAAAGATTTACATTTCCTAGCATATTCATGAGCGTCCCTGAACAGAGTAGGTCAATAATACCCAACCCTCAATATTTTGTGAGTCGTGGTTTCTCCCGGAAAATTTCCACCTATTGGGTCATCATGGAGTTCTTTCGGTACCTTTTCTACATCATCATGTTTAATACATATAAGGAGTACTCCATCATAGTTTACGTGGAAAAGCACAGAATTTATGAGGTGATATTGAGCAGACTTTAACCTGATAACTCTCCTTTCTCTAGGGTTTAGGTTTTCTGGACAAGTTCCATGATGAAGGAGATAAGACAAGTTCCCATACAAGGATTCTTTATCGGGAGGCACATATAAGGCTTCGATGCACCATAATGACAACTCATTTTCCCAACTAGAATCTTCTATGTTATCCAGATCTTGGGCCTCAACAGCCATTCTACACAATCTTTGACCCTTGATTATTTTGGCAGGTTTTATGTCTAAATCAAATTCTTGAATGACTGCCATCCAATTTCCCCTCCTTTCTCCCATTTCCTGTTGGGTGAACAAAGATCTGACTGCGGGGTGAGGGACTATGAATTTAGTGTGATTCTTTGGGATATATGATCTGAAAGGTTTGACCACTTTATAAATTGTGTAAGCATGTTTGTCTATATATGAATAGTTCAGCTCGGCTCCTTGAAAGTAGTGCTCATAAATGATATTGATGCCTCATTGTCTCCATCATCCTTCTGGGTAACTACTGCGGCCAAGGATTGGTCAGAAGCAAAGGTATAAAGGAAGAAATATTTGCTAAAATTATGGCTTCATAGTATTGGTGCTTGTGATATTGCATTTTTTATGTTGTTAAAAGATCCTTTCCTTTATTCATCCCATTTAAAATATGCATCTTTGTGAATCACTTTTTGTAAAGTTTTAACAGTTTGAGCGAAGTCATGAGCAAAATTTCTTACAAAATTTGTTTTCCTAAATAAATATTGCATGGCCTTTTTATTGTGAGGAAAAGGGAGTTGCGCTATCGCTTTTATCCACTCGGGGCCGATGCTAATTCCTTCTTGAGATATGATATGAAATAATAATTTTTCTTCCTCTACACAAAATATGGTTTTATTAGGGTTCAAATATATCCCATACTTCCTACACCTTTCAAAGATCTGAGTCAAATGTTGAATGTGGTCTTTCTTATTTTTTTATTATACTATTACGTCATCTAAATAGACTACCACAAACTTGTCAATCAATCCCCGAAAAGATACATCCATGGCCCTCTAGAAGGTTTCCCCTGCGTTAATCAACCTGAATGGCATGTGTTTATAAGAAAAGGTTCCCCACTTGGTTCGGAAGGTATTTTTTAATTGATCATCTTCTGAAACCAGGACCTTGTTATATCTCAAGAAATTGTCTAGGAGAGAAAAACATTATGATCTAGATACTGTCTATAAGAGTTGTTCCATGGGTGGGATAGGGTAGTTATCTTTTTATGATGTTTTGTTAAGTTTTTTGAAACACACACATAATAATATCTCCCTAGAATTCTTTCTGATAGGCACTAGATTGGCTACCCATGCAGAGTATTTTACTTGAAAGATAATCTTGGCATCTAATAATTTCTTCATTTCTTGATACATTAGAGGTTCCAGAGATGGGTGGTATTTCCTAAGCTTTTGTTGAAAGGGTTTTACTACAAAATTTAATGAGATCATGTGTTGGATAATGAGATTATCACAAGTTTTCAATTCTCGGTAGGACCAGGCAAAGACATCTTGATATTCTTTAAACAGTTTGAGATAAGATTTCCTATCTTCTTTGGAAATTGTCTTACCCAAATTGACATTCTTGCGGTTCTCGAGGGTTCATAGGTTTATAGTTTTGTATATAGGATATGAGATCCCTGCTTTTGCATTCCTTAGCCCTCTAAATGTTCCCTTTAGGTTAAAAGGGTTCTCCAGATTGGCCACTCCTTTTGGTATCGTGTGACACTTTGGTTTGTCATTAGAGTGATCTATTTCAGTATTATGTTCAAGGAGATTTGATTCTGTGAGTAGTTATTGGAATATTTCATCATCAATGGCTAAATATTTAAAATTCTCCTGATCAGTCAAGAAATATACAATCTGTTCATCCCCTTCAAAAAATTTCTAGTTAGAAATGTTGTTAGGTACTGACGGTGTATAGAGAATTTCTACTCCAAACCTTGAGGCTACATAGTCTTTTAAAGGAGCTAATATTGAGTTCGCATTGGCTAGAGAATTGACAAAGGTATTTTGCATCCTTGGAACAATGGTAATGTTGAAGGCCTCAAAATTTTCTATTAGCATTTGCACCTCTTGCTGGTAATTTATTAAGTGAAGTGAATTACAGTGGATAGTATTATTTACTTTCCTAACGATAATTTCAGAGTCTCCAAAAACTTTCAATTCTTTGATGTTTAAATCTATGGCTTTCTTTAGTCCTTGGACTAGAGCTTCATATTCAATAGTGTTATTAGTTCATTCAAATTCTAATCTAAAGGATAAGAAGTTTTTTTTCCCCTTTGAGTCAATGAGGATGCATCCTTCTCCCAATCCTTCTTGCGATTTAGAACCATCAAAGTACAACATCCAAAGTTGTGGGGGAAAATTACTAACCTCTTCATGTCTAGATATTTTTTCACTTTCATCCTCCTTGTCTATTACTCATGTCGGAGAATCCTGACAGAGGATGCTTTCCTCTGTGGCTGCTAGTAAGTCTACCTGAAAATTCATTTCGGATTTTTGAGTGGGAGGTATGTCAAACAGGTGAGGAGGGGAATTAGCAAAATCCAAATCACATGAGTAGTTTCCTAAAAAAGGGAACTCTATCGATGAGGGTTCATTTGGAGTCTCTAAATCAGTGACGGTATGTTTGAGATATATTTATCAATCAATCTTGATCACGTTTGTATGTCCTTTTAATGGAAACCCAAGATTAGCCCATTCAGTACTAAATTATCCTTTTAATTTCTCAGACCAGTCTCAACTAAGTAGTAGTCCATAGGCCTTCGAGATGTCTACTACGATTATGTCAATTACTTGAACAAATTTGGGGTGTGTATAAATTTTGATCATGACATATTTAAGTTCCCCAATAACCTTTACTTGAGTCTTATCTATTTGTATAATGTGTTTATCACTTTTGAGTGGGGTTGCATTCAATTTATTGTAGATTGACAATGGCATGACATTTGAAGATGCCCCTGAATCAAGTAGGAGATTATGTATATTTGTGTTAAAAACTTCAAACGTCAAGAGGAAAGGAGGAACAAAGTACTTCCTAGGCTTCCTGTCATATAGAGATGTTCCATGGTAGGTTCTTTCAATTCCTTAGTAGGGAAGGTTTATGTACACTCTGGTGATTTTTCCTTTGGCTAGTCCTCATTGGCTAACAAATTCTTTATCCTAGTTGGGGAAGTAGGTGAAGGATCAACATTAGATGGGAGTTCGGTCATTGAGATGTTGATTTATGGATGTTGCATTTATTCCTCTTTCTCACCCGTACCCAAGTCATTCTTGGAGCTATCATTTTGAAGTTGTGTTCCCAGTTGATCAATAAATTTAGTGTCCAAAGTGCTCCTAGCCTCATGGTCACCTTCCTAGGGATTTGGGATCAAAACATCGAAAGTTGGAGTAGATGTTTCCCCAGGTTTCTCCTCTTGTGTGATTGGTACTAGGGTTATGTGTGAAGCTTCTAAACCTTCCTCATCGGCATAAATGGTGATCAAATCTATGAGGATAGTAGGCACACCTATCCCACTTGATGCTCTTGCTGACCTTCGTTGAGTTGTAGTACTCACCGACGATCCTTCATGTGGTGACATAGGGCTGGGGTTTTCTTGATCGATGGTATCCCCTGGTGTAATTTCATTTGAATTAGTTGGTTCTACCTCCTCGCTTGCACCTACCGGGGTTATTCCCAAAGGTCCTATCAAAGTATTGAGTAGGGGCTCTCTCTCAAATCTTGCAATAGATTTTTCGTCTTCTTCTAGTAACAAAATCCCCCTTCTCTGTGCCTCAACCACTTCTGCAACTCTGTTTTCTTCTCTAACCATGAGGGATTCTTGATATTTTTTCTCTATTGTCTCCACTTGATCATCCATAGTCATTGCTTTAAATTTGGTCATGTTTGGGTTAGTCTTTCTGTGGAGCACTTCCTCCCAGTCCTGGGCACCTTCGGTAAATATTTCATCTTCAAAACTATCATGAGCATACAACCAATAGGAGGATACCTATGGTGCGTGATGGGGGAATAAAACCTTTGGATCATGCCTACGAAAGAGGTCTGTGGAGTGATACTCAAGTTGATTTAACCCTTCTTGTTTCGCATGTGTAGTGTCTTTGACCATATAAAATCCTATGTGAAAACCATAAGGTGGTCAAATCTTATGAGTATCATGACACCAACAGGTTACTAGCCTCTTGGTGGAAAGAAGACAAAAAATTCACAAACAGAAACACATTCGGTAAATCTCAGAGATCCCTACACGTATTTAATGGATTTGATTTTCCAATTATATGGAGAAAAGGATTTCTCAAAAATTTCATAAGCTTGGATGCCCTTGGCGTATACTGTAGCGATTTCCAAGAGTATTTTCAATTAGGGAGCCATTATTTACAAAAAACTGAGTATTAATCTACTACAGGCCCAGACACTAAAGCAAGGATAAGTTCCAATCTTCTACATGGCTTCCTACATGTTGGACGTAATCTGTGCGAGAAACATTTTAATAGGTATGAATTCAAGTTGGCATATTATCGAATTTCTTGTACATGTTTACTTCAGTGTCTTATCAGAGAATAGGTACAAAATATAGTATTCCATGATATGTGATGGGTTCATAGCCAAGATATACTTCATTATATTTAAAAAGGAATTCCCTAGGATTTCGGTGGCAGCCAAAAATATGATAGCTAAAGTTGGCCACTGGTACTTCTAGGAGACAAACACTTATATCAGAGTGTTAGGAGCTATTGGTGCACCTTATGTTCGACAACACAGGTATTCCAACAGAGGACGAACACCTTCAGTAACCACTCACATAACCAGATCAAAGATCAACACACCAATTTTTTCACGTGGTAAAACCCCTATGGGGAAACATTCACGGCCCCAGCCAACGCAGCCACTTGGAGCAGTTTATTAATGCAAAGAAAAATATTACAGAGAGATTTTACAAGAGAGTTTCTCATAATCAATCATCAGAAAATGACCCTCCATGCTCTTTAAATAGATATCATGGACCAATCGGGTGCTAAGCCACGGATCAATGGTCGTTAAGATCGAGAAGAGTATGAACCGTCGGATCACTCTATGTCGGGAACATATCGTGATCGTTGGATTTCCTAACTACAAATGCATACTAATGCATACTAAAGAAAAACACTTTTACCTAATGACATATTAGACCAAGTAGATCTTAACTAACTCCTAAGCATCTAAATATCCTAACATCCCCCCTTAAGAACAACTTGGGATAGGATTGAAGGATTTACAATAATGACACAATAAGAGAAGGAAGGAGGCATTAGAGCCTATCCCCCCTTAATGATAGCTTCCTGAACTCCTAACATAGATCGAAGCTTGGAAAACTTCGCTTTTGTAAGACACTTTGTGAAAATGTCTGCAACTTGATCTTCTATAGGGAAAAAGAGCACTTCAATAACTTGATCATGAATGAGCTTTCTGATGAAGTGAATGTG
>JASDQU010101945.1:680687-704256 GCA_032191745.1 Picea mariana
ATATGGCTTTATCCTTAGCCATATGATAAGATGCTCCTGAATCAATAAGCCACTCATCAGAAGAAGAAGTAGTAGTAGAAGGTGTATTGAAGGAAAAACCAGAAGCAGAAAGTGCATGTCCATGAGAAGAAGAAGAAGAATCAATTCTGATGTTGTGCTTCTTCATCACTGCTTCTAAGGCTGCCATCTTCTTGAAACATTTGGACTCATCATGACCATCTTTATTACAAAAGTTGCAATGTCTGTTGGTATTCTTTTTATATTTTGATCCTTTGTCACCAATAGGAGTTGAAGCTATCTGAGTGGGTTTGGGACCCTTAGGTTGTTTGTTGTTGTAGCGAGGATGTTGCTTCTTGGGATACTTGGGTTTATCTTTCTGCTAGGAAACTAAGGCTTTGTTTGAGGTACCTGCAGTGTTGATCACTCCAAGTTGTACAAGCTTATCTTCTTCTCTAATCAAGGAAGTACAAAAGGACTCAAGAGTGGGTTTTACATAAGCTTTCCCTACAGCCTCTTTCATGGCATAGAAGGTAGATACAAACATAGAATATGCACTACCTAGCTTAGAAAGAATAAGATATATGCAACGCTCTTCCTCCATTTTTATATTACATTCTTCACATAAAAGTTTGAGTGTTTTAAACTTAGATAGATAGTCTCCAAGGCAAGAAAAATCACTTGGACTCAAGGTCAGTATTTGATTTTCTAACTGTTTTGCTCGAATAATATTGAGTTTACCAAACACAGATTCAATCTTGTCCCAAGCTGCTTCGGGGTCATCAATTCGTTGAAGGTGGTACCTTAGATCAAAAGAGATGGACATTCCAATTAGTCCATGTGCTTCGTCATTCCTATTATCCCATTTGGATTTCTTATCATCATCAGTGGGGGTTGTTTCCGTTCCCATGGTAATCCGATACAGGCCTTTACTTCTTAATAAATCTTCCTTATGGGATCTCCATTGGAAGTAGTTGTTGTTGGTAAGCATGACAGTACTTGTAGAAGCCATATTAAATATGTAGATAATGCATATTTAAAAACTAAAACTAATGATCTGGATGGAAAGATATCGAAAATTTGTGCGATTTAAGAAAAAACGGCACTGAAAACGGACTTCCGATGTGAGAGTTATGCCCCTTTTAAAAAAGGCATAAACGATAACCAAATAACCACGTGATAGTGTAAGCTACTTTATGAAGTGACCCACTTTTATAAAGAGAAGTGGTGATCACTTTTACAATGAGGTTACCTTATAACAGAAAAGTTGCATGCAAAATAACTCTAAAATAAAATATAAAGCTACTTATAGTGATTCACTTTTATACTTGAAGTGAAATGCATTTTACAATTTATAGCATGAACTTTTTCAAAAAAGGTAACAAAAGAGAGACTTGAACTCAATACCTCTTACTTAATAAGGCAAGTTTTAACCAAATGGTCTAGCAAAACATATTGTAATGTTCAAAAGGAGGATTTTTGTTGTTGTTGTTGTTGTGGAAGACGGCCTTGGAGAGCATGCTCTAAAAAAACTCTTTTCACACAAGAAAAAAATTTCGCTTCTCGATGACAACAAGGGTTAGATCTCGGTTAGCTTACCTGGAAAATGCACCTTTTCCTATCTGTTTCTGATTTGTCGAGATCACACAAGGCATGGGGAAAAGAGAATACACAGATCTAAAAGAGTAGAATCCCATAAATAAAAAATACAAACCGAAATAAAATCAAAACTTTGCAAAAATTTAAAAAAAATGCGTATTCAGACTTTATACCTCCGGATCTGACTGTAATGGCCGTATCTTGGGCAAACAGAAACCTTTTCGAGTGAAAAAAAAAGTGTTCCTGAATGAAACAAGTGCTCCTGATGCAATGGAACAGTCCTCTCAGCCCATAAATGTACGAAAATTCCAGAAAATGGAGATGAGGCAACTCAGCTTCACGATCTCGATCTACAACAGGAACGGGTCTTCAAACAGGCTCTGATACCATGTTCGACAACACAGGCATTCCAACAAAGGATGAACACCTTAAGTAACCACTCACATAACCAGATCAAAGATCAACACACCAATGTTTTCACGTGGTAAAACCCCTACGGGGAAAAATCCACGGCCCCAGCCAACGCGGCCACTTGGAGCAGTTTATTAATGCAAAGAAAAAGATTACAGAGAGATTTTACAAGAGATTTTCTCACAATCGATCATCGACAAATGACCCTCCATGCTCTTTAAATAGAGATCATGGACCAATCGAGTGTTAAGCCACAGATCAATGGCCATTAAGATCGAGGAGAGTATGAACCGTCAGATCACTCTATGTCGGGAACATATCGTGACCGTCGGATTTCCTAACTACAAATGCATACTAAAGAAACACACTTTTACCTAACGACATATTAGACCAAGTAGATCTTAACTAACTCTAAGTGTCTAAATATCCTAACACCTTACCTACTCCCCGTTCATGTCTCTGATCATATCATATTGGGAGATATTTGTTACGAGACCATTTTACAAGGTTATAATGCTTCCATGGTAAAGGATAAGAAGAGATCAAAATTTGTGTTTAACCTTTCCTTTGGGTCTCTGAGTTTATAATACTTTTGTACTTCAACTGAAAGGAAAACACCAACACATTTTCCCTCTGCATTGTTGAACGTGCATTTCACTGTGTCTACGTGGTCAATTATCCATCCTAAGATTTCGATGCAAGGCGGAATTGGGGTCTAACAAGCCACCCTGTGTAGATATGATCTCCTGATGTTCGAGAACACTTGATCATCCAATATTTTGACGTTTGGGTTGTTGTGAGGTGTGAACTCTGGGTAATCCTCCTAAATGATTTTTCTATGCAGTTCTCCTCAATGCAAGAGCACCACCTTAGATCCAATTTTTTCCTATGTTTCTTCGAACATCGAAGCTTGGGAAAAATTACTTTTAGTAGCAGTGCAGATAACTAATTCTATCCTTGAGGCAAAATCAAGCTCCCTTGCAACGCCTGGTGTAGATCCTTCGCTGACCTCTGATTCCTTCATTTTGGGAATTCTTGGTGATTGCCTAGTCATTGGATTTCTTGGAGGAATTTTCCTATAGAAAAAGAAACAATTATAGTGAGTTGCGAGCCAACCATGATAAGTGTCATTGATGTCAACGTAGGTGTAGAACTGATAAATACAATACTTAGCTATTCCTCGCAAGATATTAACCTGGTTTTAGTGGTAATCAAAGTCAGGGAGTGGGTTGTAACCTCCTTGATGCTTTCTCTCGCTTCTTCGTCTGCTTCGGGAGGTAAGTGTTTTGTGAACAGAATAACATGATTAGGGATAAACCTTGCAAATTTAAACAGAAAGAATACCTACCTTTTCGCATCAAGTCTTAAATTCAGGAGTGTAAATTTGATCTATGAAATCTATTACAGAATCCACTTTTAAAGTCTATCTTCAAAAAATAGCTTGCTCCACTCAAACAATCCATTAAGTCATCCATCCTGGGCAAAGGAAATGTATACCTAATGGTGATTTTTTTTATGGCTCTTGAGTCTGTACACATTCTCCATCCTCCATCTTTTTTCGGACTCAACATAGTTTGTACTGCGCATGGACTCAAGATTTCTTTGACTAAACCCTTGTCCATCAAATCTTGGACTTTTCTCTTTACCTCCTCATTCTCTTGAGGTGTCAATATGTATGCTTCTTTGTTCGGAAGAATTGCTCCTAGTATTAGATCAATGTGATGGCTGATACTCTTAATGGGTGGTAATGAGCGAGGTAACTCATCCACTACTATGTCAGCAAAATTCTCTAACAACTTCTGAATTTGTTGAGGCAAATCATCCATAGAATTACTTGTAAGGACGACTTTGGGCTTCCTCACCACAACAAATTGCATCTCCTATTCCTTCTTGAATTAACTTAAGAGTTCCTTCCCACTCATGAGAAGTATTCTTGTGTTGGCTTCTTCCTTCACTTTCCTTTCCTCTATCGGTAGTAGCATGTGTGTCCTACCATTTTTATCCAAGGTATAAGTATTTTTTCTCCCATCATGAATGACATTTATGTCAAACTACCATGGTATTCCCAAAAAGACATGACATACATCCATGGGAATCACATCACACAAAATTTCATCTCTATATCCTCCTATCTTAAATTCAACTAGACATTGTTTAGTTACCATTACCTAGTGTCCTTTATGCAACCATGAGACTCTATATGGACTCGGATGTGCAATTGTCTACAGCTCCAATTTCTCCACCATTTATGTGGATACCAAGTTATCAGTGCTCCCACCATCAATTATCACCTTGCATACCATGTCTTTAGTCTTGCAAGACATTCTGAACAAATTGTTCCTTTGCACCGGTTTCTCCACCTCTGTCTCTGGCTTCAAGATAACCTTCTTCATCATCAAATATATCCCATCTTCTACACCTTCTTCCTCAAAATTCTTCTTCTGCACTTCCAAAATGTGAGCTTCACCTCCTCCTTCTTTCTCTCTCTCGGGGCACTCCCAAGACATGTGTCATGTTTTTCCACAGGCATAACACTTCACCTCTCCTCCTCTGCCTCTTCTTCCTCTTCCTCGAGGAAAATAATTTCTTCCACCATATTGTCTCCCTCTGGAACTTCCCCCTGTTTATGAGTGATTGTGTGGGTTTCTAGTCTCAACCTTGGGATTTTGTACCTTGTCATGGACAATTCCCTTACCTATGTTTAGACTTCTTCCTCTGCTTCATTGACTATGTTTCCTGTCCAACTTCTCTTATGCCTTCAGCACAATCTGATAAGCATCCTCCAATGTTCTCACTGATATCATGTTGATTTCATCCTGGATCTCATATCTCAAGCCATTAATATATTTGGCAACCTTTTCATCATATTTTTCTCTCTATCCATCCCTGATGTTCAGCTTATAAAATTCCTCAGTGTATTCTTTTAATTTTTGTCCTTTTTGTCTTAGATTTTGTAACTTACTAAACAAATTTATCTGATAGTATTTGGGTATGAATTTATCTTTCAACTTGGCTACCATTCCATCCCAGTTCTTGATCTTTTGATTGCCTTTGCTTCTTCTGTTAGCCTGTATTTCATCCCACCATAGTGCTGCATGTCCCTTCAATCTGGTGAAAACATGTTTCACTTTATTCTCTTCATCAACTTCTTCATAGTCGAAGTATTTGTCCAATTCCCTTATCTAATCCAGCAATTACTCAACATCTAAGTTTCCTTCATGCATTGGGATTTTTATTTTTTCTCTTGCTCCCAATTTGACAACAACTTTTAACAAGCGTTCTTCTGCAGCATCTTCTCCTACAACTCCTTCAACTTCCACTTCTTTTCTCTCTGTGTCAATGACGTCTCCAACATCAAGTGCTCTTCTTTGTGTTGTATCCATAGCATCTAATATTGTGGGAAGTTCTCTCATATCCCTTTCCATGGCTCGATTTGCTACAGGTTGCTCTGCATGTCTTCTAGGTGGCATGGTGTTGAGATTTCTCCTTTACACAAATACCACTTGATGTATTTGATACCACTGGATGTTATCAAACTATCTCCTCTCTTTCCTACAAAGGTTTAAAATATGTAGCTCTGATACCACTTGATGGAGGAACCCTCCCTCCTAGGGGCTACGTGACCTCCCGGTCAAGGATCTTCACTTCACTGAGCCAAATAATCTCTTTAGGCCTCTGATAGACCTAGATGTCAATTCACACAGGTCCCTTGTTGTTACCCACGCAGGTTTGATTCATCCGCATAGCCTTTTTCTGGCATTTCTGGTAAGACTGAGTGTTGAACGCTAGCTCCTTTGCTAGGCTCCCCTTTTTCTTATGACCATGGCTAGAACCTCATGCTATCCCCCTTCTCAACTTCAAGCTTTAGCGAATTCTTGTACCTTCACTCTCCAATCCCTCTGAAGTGACCTTTCTATAGAGTGAGTCTCCACTCTCCACGTGTCCCTTTCTTCATCAACGACTCATGTTGACTCTGACCTTTGGGACTTTCAGCTTCACTACTCTCGCTTTCCTCTGGAACACTCTTTTCCCAGAGCACATAGATCTTCGTCGCGTGTCCTTCCTGGATCCAATGATCCATATCTCTTCATTCTTTGCAACTTCATGAAAATCGCTTTTTCTCCATGAAAATATTCTGGAGATTTACCTCCCGAAATCTCCGATTTGCTGCCACGCATATGCCTTGATACCGACATCTTAGATTTACTTCACACCTTTGGGTCTTCAACAATCCCCTTGAACCCTTTCAAACCTCTAAACACATGAAGTGCCAAAGGACTCAAAGAGTATCCTCCACACAACTTCCCAAAATCTCAGAGTCTGTAAAAAACATGATTCCTCTGAATGGGTCTTGCTTGTTGATTTGGAAATTTTCAGTGGGCTCCTCCTTATTGAAGAATTTCCACCCGCTATATCTCCTGAGCTTGTTCCTTCTTGAAATTATGATCTTCTCATAATGATTCCTCAACACTTAACCGAATATTGATCATGTGCATGCCTTGCAACAGTTTTCTTTTACTTAACCCTTTGGTGGGCAACTGTGCACTCCTTGCAACAATTCTTACATAAATCAATTTTTCCTCCTGAACAATGTGACTTTGAGTGTGGTCTTTCCTACACACACCTTGAGTGGTTCTTTTGCACTCTTTTCTAATAAATTCCTATTATCCCTCCTTAGCTTCTAAGTCAAAACAACTTTTGTCAACATACTCCTTGCAAACACTATGCACTCCTTGCATGTAAATCTCCACGTTATCTCCACTGAGCTTCTGATTCAAAACAGACTCTATCAATGCACACCTTGCAGACACTATGCACTCCTTGCTTATCTGAAAATAGAAGGCTGACTTGTTATGCTATGCAAGCACCCTCTACCTCATTAAATTAAACCTTAACAGGACCTTGCTTCATGTGTTTAAATAGGCAAGATATTTTATGTGTTCAGTTTATGGTTCTTCTTTGCAATGTGCATGGGCGAGGAATGTTCTTTTAAAAGATTAATCATGTATTATAAATCAATACACAGCCATAAAAAGTGCAGCAAATAACACAGTAAACTCACAACAACCTCAAGATGATAAAGCAGTTCACCCCCTTTGGGCTACATCCGCTGGACCAAACCTCCCAAACTAGGCTTGTCCTCTTGTATTAAAAATGCTACAAAGGCTAATACAAGAATATGAGTGTCTCCAAGGACAGATATGACTGTAATTACAGAATCATAAGATAGGAATTAGTTGAACATGCTCTTTCCCAAACACTAAACAGTGAAAGTGTACCTTATACAATACTTTCCCCAATTGGCCCTGGTGGACCTTTAATCTTGCATGGAGAATTTCGAGGTGAAGATGACCTCAATTGGTTCTGAAACCTCTTCCATCAGACTCAGAAGGTCGAAAATAGCAGACATAGGCTTTTGAATCACCCAAAATGGATGAATATAGCCCTCAAACAGCTCAAGCACTGAAATGGCCCTGGTGGCCCTGAAACTTCCACGAAGAAAAATCACCTACAAATGACCTCATATGGCTCTGAAACCTGCTCCATTGGCTCCAGAAATTCCAAGAGACCCAAAATCCATCCAAATTTCGTGAAGAATGGTTTCCCCTATCCAAAGATATGCCAATAACTAACTCCCTCCTCTTTTCCCCAAAAAACTCCACTAAATTAGGAGTAGCGGGAGTTAGTCTCACTAAAAATAGCAAAGGCGCCAAAAGAGGTGGACTCCACCCCTAAAACGCGCCAACCATTAGCAGATAATGTCAATAGTCGACGTGGTCACATGTGTTAATCCACAAAACCGTGTGGTAAATAACCCCCGCGTGCCTTTTGAAATTATGTATTGGTCATATGTAAATGTTATATAAACTATAACCGTTTGATACCCAACACAAACCGGCACGCAATATATCATATGGTCATATTATAATAACATGCAACCAAGGGCCGGGGCTAATCCCCGGCCCGACCCCCCATCCCACATAAAATATGTTAACAATAAATATAATGTTTCCCACTCTTATAATAAGAAACATATGGCGGTGGAACGGTCGGCGGATGTTTGTGAAGGCATTGGTATTCGGGAGGTCACCGGTTCAAATCCGGTCGACCCCCAAACATTTTTGAAACCCAAAACCAAATGAAAAATAGCGGGGTGCCACGTGGTAGCCCTTGATTGGGCCACGTGGCACCCTACCATTCGCTAAGAAGATGCCACGTGTCGCCATTTAATTCGCCCAATTATCATCCAATGATTGCCTGCCACGTCACCAACTTCCAAGTCAATGCCACGCATGCTGCTGACGTCATCTGACACGTGGATGATGACGTCATCAGGTGCCACGTGTCACTCATCCATAGGTGACACGTGTCACTTCCGAATTGGTCAAACTGTATGCCAAAAATGCCAAAAATGCATGACACGTGTCACGCCCAGGAGTTGCCACGTGTCCTATACGGTCCTGCCACGTCACTATACAGCCGCCACATCAGCTGTACGGCCTGCCACGTCAGTTGTACGGCCTGTCTAGTCAGCATCAAAATTTTGCCTGTTTGGCCCAGCAAATAGATCGCGATAACTTCTCCATACAGACTCTGTTTGCGAAAGTAAATATACCGCCGAAATTAGGAGAATGAGACGGACACAATGGCACCATTTTCGTTGCATTCTAAGCACTTTGAAAATTGAGCAAATTTTTTACTCCTGGTCCAGATTCTGATCACTTGCATAAGCTCATAGAAGAAAAACAATTGAAATTTATCTAATCCTTACAGATTCATACATTCAACCATGCAAAGAATCCATAACATGTGAACAAGTAATAACAGAGAATTACAATTAAACAAAAATCCTACCATTCATTCAAATAGACAAATTAACAGAAACACCAAAGATTTGGAACAACTCTTCTCTGTTATATTCATTCAAATGATATGTACATGGGCTCATACAGATCGATAAGCTTCAACAGTTTTCAACTACAATAATCTTTAGCTACAATAATCTTCAGCAACCTTCAACAACTACTTCCAAATAACTCTCAGTAACCTCATTTTGGCAACAAATACATATATTTATACAAGAGAGCTCATAGAGATTTTTCCCTCTAACTACCTTAGTGCTATCTTATCAAATTAAAATATTTCAACTACTAAGGCTTATTACAATAAATGATTAGTACAGACATATAAGAGTGAATGCTTCAGATCTGTATTGTTATTAACTACATTAAAGAAAATACAATCTCCATCGATCTCACGTGATGGTTCAACCTTATGACATTTAAGATCCTCTTTAATTACAATATTTTCAATATATTTATATGATATACCATCTTTAAATTCAAAATCACTTCAAAATGTGTTATATGGCATTGAGTTTGTCCTCCACTTGTGCTTTGATGATGATGCTCCTACATCAGGAACCTACCTCAAAAAACCCATGTATGACCTCCGTGCAGTTCCTAGCTACCCTCCCCCAACTTCAAAAAGTCTGGGATGATAAGGTTACTAACATGTCTCTTGCAACTCTCGAATCAATAGCCCCACTCTCCCATAATCTCCAAATCACCTCACATCTCTCTCGCCAGATCAACAACAGTATTGGTGCAAATGAGGCGGCATTGTGGGCCCACCATCCATATATATATGCCCTTTTTCCCAACTTCCACATTCTATTACATGATCCTAGAGCCTTTGTTTTCTGATCCGTTCTCAGCCATGAGATCTTGATCCAACCATCTACACATTCACATTCCCCAAGTTATCATCTACACTTTTCCCTGTAGGAGCATTTTTCTCACGCCATGTTCAGGTACACATGCTCACTTTCGAGTTTTATCAAATAGTTATTATATAATCTTTATCATCAGATATTTTTCATGTCAAGTATTTGGTTTTTTATGTGAAGGTACTTGTTCAGTAAGATTACAACCCCTTCAGGTATATGTTTGACATTGACCAATCCATATGGATGTCGGTTGCCTCCCACCTATTCCAACTGGTTCGTTTTGGTAGTTTTCTAGTTTCGCATCTTTTTTCCTAGTTTTCGAGTCCCTGGCTTGCAGGGCCATTTTAAGGCCCTAAACAATGTTTTTAGGGCTCACCACGGTCGAAATTGACCTCTAATATATTGAATCAAAATGTGTATTCCTCGGATAGACCTTTCCAACGGGCTATTGTTCGCTTAAAACGGAGATCGTATGAAAAAGTTACGACCCTGGGAAGTTGATGTACTAACTTACCCAAATGGGGCCCACATGAATTTTGGCGCTTCATCTCCTAGGGTTAGGTTTTTGGATGTATAGGGTTTTTGAAATTCCTGTTTATTTTAAAAAGGACTTCAGAGCCTCATTGTAATCATCTTCTTGTGAATGAGCGCAACCGTCACATCTCTTCTCATAGATAATCCGCCACCATTCCAACAAGCTTGTTTTCCGCTGCATTTTACAGTTTCAACTTATTTCCTTATTGAATAGAAAACCAGTTTTACTGTATGTTTGTTATTCTGTGTTAAGCATCTTTTAATCATCTGTATTCATTTCGTTCTACTCATAAAATCCAGATCACTGGAATGTAATTACTCCCTCTGTAAACAATTGCATATCTCATTCACACCCTCTGACATTTTCCTTTAGGGTCCCTACATCTGGATCTGCAGTATCTTAACGTCTGCCAAATTTTGGTACTGTCAACCAATAGCACTCTCCCCCACATGAGTTTTCACATTCATAGTTCCCCTTGGCAACTTGACACTCATGCTGATTTCACCCCCTAGGATTGGGAGTCCCAATAGTATTTTTCACTTCTGAGAACGAACCCCATACTTCTTCTTATCATATTGCTAACCTTCCCAATGGACTCCCCGGGTCATATCATCCTACACTTTGTTCTATTAACTACACCTTCATAGTTCCATTAGCCCCCCATCTCATCCACCATCAGTTTTCCCATATGCAGGTTGTCCTACATCCATTTACCTAACACAGAAACCCACTCATGGGGCCCCCACCCTCCACCAGTTATCTTTCACAAACTTGTTCTCTAACAGAACAAGCCATCTTTCACTGGGGCACCCGTTTCTATATCTGTATACTCAACCCAAATTATTCTTTATTTCTTTGGTAATTGTATAAATCCCTTGTTGCTACCAATCATCCCTTAACACCCAAACCAAGGGAAGTCTTGAGTCCCATAGCATCTTGACTTCATCCTTGTTAGCCATCAATACCTGACATCATCTATTAATCAGTGGATTTCAAGAATCCCTTTTCTTCTTTTCGTTGCGTCTCCCTTCATGTTTACCTCAACATAGTTTCCATAAGGGAGGCAATATCTTGACTCTCATTACCTTTTCAATGAGGAGTCTCGGACGACACACAAAGAGTCATCATTCTTTCTGATTCTGTTGACCCCCATAACATTCAACTTTAGCAAACCCTCATGATAAGGTGGGTATTACAATGCGACCATTGCAACTTTACATATCAGCCGAAGACCTCTGAATTTGATAGTCCATCAATGCCTACGAGTCATCGACACTTCTTATCGTCATTCATTACCCGATTTAGATCCAATTTACCATTCAAGACCGTCATCTTTCGTTATCAACCACCCCCGAGGGCGCTGCAGCTATATACATCATCATGCACCTTCAGTTATAGTCCCACATTTTGGTTTCATGACACGAGCATGGGGCATGCCCACCTCATTTGTATACATATATTATTTTTTCTTCCTAGAGAAAGGTTTGGTTCCCACAGTTTTACCTCTCCCTCTAGCAGATTATTTGTTAAATTTTTAATTAAAATAAAGTACCAAGGAAAGTGTTTCTCTTCCCTAGGCGCCTAAGGGGGAGAAAGTGTTGAATGTGGGTCCTAGTCATTTAATTTATGAGATGCAAATTAAAAGATAACTTTATGATTAAAGTGAGGGTGAGTGAAGAGACACCAAATCTCAGCCACCCATCTAATCTAATCTCAACCGTTAGATTAGAAAACTCCTCACCTTCCCTCATGAGGTTGATTAAGGCAAGAGGGCACACCCATTCTTGGGTAAGAAGCAACAGTCTTGTTGAGAGAGCAAGAGACTCTTGGTGAGATGCCAAAAGGTTCTTGGTGAGATGCCAAGAACAAGAAAGTTGCAGCATTCTTGTTGAGAGAACAAGAGAGAGCAAGAGCAAGGGACCTTTGGTGAGATGCCAAGGTCGGATCTTTGGTGAGATGCCAAGATCAAGAGACTCTTGGTGAGATGCCAGGAGAAGAAACTCTTGGTGAGATGCCAAGAGAAGGGACCTTTGGTGAGATGCCAAGGTCAGATCTTTGGTGAGATGCCAGAGAGCAAGAGAGAGGTCGAGATGAGAAAAGAGACAGCATTTGCCGAAGGAGAGCACGCATTCCAAGGTAAAGAGAAGTATGGATTTCAGACAACAAGGAAGAATAGGCCATACCGTATGGATTTGTGGAGGTCGTACACCATGTAATGTGCACAGAAATTGAGGAAGACAACAACTGCAATTTCTGAGAGTATTGGAATTTGCACAAATTTTGGGACAGTCCGTACAACATTAATTGTTGGGGCAGCCGTATAGTTGTACGGATTTATGGGACATAAATCAAGGAGCAAAGCTATAGGAATGTCTAAATAAGTTTGTGTAAATTTCTGAATATGAATATGATGTAAAAGAATTCCTCAGAAGCTCATAAATAATACAAAGCCCTCTCTCACTGGTTTTCCCCTTGTGGGTTTTTCCAGGGTCGAAGTTAGACCGAATATCTTTGTGTCTATATTTTCTGAGTTTTTCATATTGCTGATATTTTATTTCTGTGTTGAAAACGATGTTCCGAATCCTCATGTTTCAGCTCTGAAGTTTATTTTCTATTAAGTTTTTATATGCTGAAACACCGTTGTTTCATATGATGAAACACCACTGAGTATATGTTGAAACAGTGCTGAGATATATGCTGAAACAGTGCTGAGTATATGCTGAAACACCGCTATAACATATGTTGAAACAGCGTTGTTTCATATGCTGAAACACCACTGAGTATATGCTGAAACAGTGCTGAGTATATGCTGAAACAGTGCTGAGATATATGCTGAAATAGTGCTGAGTATATGCTGAAACAGTGCTGAGATATATGCTGAAACAGTGCTGAGTATATGCTGAAACACCGCTATAACATATGCTGAAATATTGTTGTTTCATATGCTGAAACACCACTAAGTATATGCTGAAACAGTGCTGAGTATATGCTGAAACAGTGCTGAGATATATGYTGAAACAGTGCTGAGTATATGCTGAAACACCATTGTAACATATGMTGAAACAATGTTGTTTCATATGCTGAAACACCACTGAGTATATGCTGAAACAGTGATGAGTATATGCTGAAACAGTGCTGAGATATATGCTGAAACAATGYTGAGTATATGCTGAAACACCACTGTGACATATGCTGAAACAGGGCTGAGACATATGCTGAAACTGGAGTTTCAGCATTTAATTTTGGTTGAAAAATCAGTGAGACTGAAACTGGGTGGGATCTGAAAATTTCTAACATTATTCATGTAGTTCCTCTGTTCACTCTTCCTTACAATGGCACTCTCAGCAAAAGAAACATTGATGTATTTCGGCTATACATATTCTCCTAAAATCACACATCAATGGGCATATGTTATCACCAAAAAATCGTCCTCAATAGTACAAACAAAAGTTGAAGAAAGACATCAATTCCAACAACAATTAGTACACCTAAAGCACCAAAATCCATCAAAAAGGCATAAAACTATATACTTGGTCCAAAAATTAAAGTGTGCAAATTCACCAAAGGAAGCAGATGCAATATGTGCAAAATGCATAGGCTAACACAACCCTAAGCATGCATTGTGT
This sequence comes from Picea mariana, assembly GCA_032191745.1. Lineage (NCBI taxonomy): Eukaryota > Viridiplantae > Streptophyta > Pinopsida > Pinales > Pinaceae > Picea > Picea mariana. The sequence goes on from JASDQU010101945.1 coordinate 694,585, forward strand.
GCAAAATGTGCAATATGTGCGACTGTCTACAATAAAACCCACGCATTTCTCATGAACGATGCATTTATGAATCTTTTCGGCCTCTCAACCACTTCCAGTCCGACCCCCAACACAATTTGACACTCAAATCTGAGAGAAATCTAGCTTGGAGGCTGGTCAAGGGCTAGGAAGTTCCCTAAAAGGCCCCTTGTTCACACTATGAACCAGTTGTATCTTGCCATGAATGAACACTATAAATATGTGCCATGGGTGTGCTATAAAAAGAAGAACTTCAAGGTATTGTTATGTTGCAAGAATTTTTCTTGGAGAATCCTTTTTTCTCTTTGAATCATTCAAGCACTATAGCAAGGGCCATTCCACTCACCTCTTGAGAGGATTGGAATTTTATTTCTTCACCAATGTCACTTGCCATTGTATGAAGAGAAGAGATCTCTATTAGGGATCTCAATATCCCTCCCAAGGAGGAAGAGGGGATTCATAAGTCCCTTCCTTTCTCTACGGTGCTAGCCTATCAATACATTGATCCATTGGTAGCTATATGATTGTCATTTTTTGTTTTTCGTGGTTCTAGTTCTTGCAAGATTCTCTAACATTTATTTATTTTTCTCTTTCTTTTTATTTCCTTGTTTCATGTGTATTTGGTTATCTAATCAACTCACAAACCTCTGTCTTGTTTAGTTGACTTAACTAGGAAAGAAAGTGTTGTCTTTTTTCTCACCCTTGTGACAAAACCAACACAACACCTACCAAGGAACTGTACAAGCTCCAATTCAGTGTCACGCAAGAGGTACAATCACGTGCCAGAACAGATGCAGTAGAACTGCAGGAAACAAAAAATGGCAAGGACTCCTTGGAATTTGTGGTTGAGAAAGTCAAGATTGAAACCAAGGAGGAAAAGGAGTGTGAAAACATAATAGAACAGGGTGTGACAACATTGTATGATCACATCCCTGATAGCATGCAAGAAGCGAATACAAGCACTAAGGAGAAACTCAAGCTTATTGCCAAAACCATTGAACACTATAGGAAAGAGATTAAGGAATTAAAAGAAAATTTGACTACTAGAACTCCTCCCGAGAGGTCAGAGAGCAGAGGAAACAAGACGTTGCACTCCAAATAGCATAACTAGAGAAGCACGTAAGCGCAACAGAAGAGTTGTTTGACAGAGTCACGCAACTTTGGACAATGTTGGATGAGGATGAGTAGGTCCAATAGTGAGACCAAGAAGAGGAAAGGATCAGCACAGCCATACAATAGCTCAATAATAGGAAGAAAATAATGAGCATCACAGAGCGCCTGAAAGGTAATCAGGACTTGAAGAAGCTGCAGGCAGATTTAAAAGTTGCACAAAGGAAAAAACAAGAGAGACAGGCGGAAGTAGAACCCCTCCAGGAGTAAGCAGTGCAGATGATCACGCAATTGGAGGAGGAAAATAGGAAGATCGCACAAGTACATATAGAGGGAATGACATTGATCCAGGAAGAGATCACAACGTAGTCAATAGAGGCACTGATAGGAAAAGTCGCGCAGGTCAAGACACAAGGAAGGGAACTACTAGAGAAGTTTAAAATTTTGGAAATAGTCACCATAGGAGTGCGCTATAGCTAATTGGATTAGGACGAGCCATGTGTCAGTGCTGGGGGCTTGTTGGGCACATGCCTAAAGTGGAGAAAAGGTCTATTTTTGGAAGATAAGGCCAATTTTGGAGAAGAACAACTGGCAGGAAAAGCATCACGTGTGAGGGAAAAGTTGCATGCAAAGGAGGAAATCATGCAAGGATCGCATGCAGGAAAACCTGGCCACATTAGGGTTAGAGTTTTTGAAAGATATTGTAACTGATGATAAGATGAAAATTAGTATAAATTAGGAACGGTAGAGGGTTGCGTTTTGTTCTGTTCAGTTAAGGAAAATATTGTAAGATCTGATACCTTTTTTTGTAAGTTTTTGATCTGTAGGAGAGTGAAGTAGCTAGATCGTGAGGGTTATATCATAGGCTAAGGATCCTGGTGCGATCTAGTCCACCTCACAGAGGTTGTGGACCCTGTTTTATGATTGTATAGTTAGAATTATAGTGTGTGCAACGCCATATCTTGCAGAAATCTAAATAAAAGAGCCTAAGAAGCCATATCTTGCAGAAATCTAAATAAAAGAGCCTAAGAAGCCATATCTTTGTGGACATAGCCTAGGATGGGGTGCACCATGGTAAAACCTGTGTTATGTGTGGTTTTTATTGCATATTTACCCTTTTTCGGTAGTTAGATGTGTTATTTTGTAGATATGTTATCTGGTAGATAAGTTAGATTGCATGCATAAAATTACCAGATGAAAGAATATTTAGAATAATAGAAAGAACAACCAGATCAACGCACAATGAGATGAATTGCAATCCCATATCCCCATATTTCCTAGACTGCAAGCATATGAGCATTGAATTCACCCATAGAACTATCTTGGGTGAGACTACGTAGTACATTCTGTGTGATGTGTTTCCTTCTGGTTTACCAGGAAGGCCAATAGTTTTAGAGGGTTTTGTTGGAAACTTGTTCAGATATGAACCTGGGTCATCCAAGAGGTAGATAGAGGGAGTAACAACCAACACCCTCTGCAAAATATTTCTCATGACACTCAAGAGAATGTACATATGCATCTTCAACGGTAGAAAAATATGATGCAATAATTTCAAGATCTAAAGAAGAATACAAATCTGAAAATGATGCACTATCATGCTGAAATAAATGAGACCCCATATATGATCCTTCATTTTCATAAGATTCCTTCTGATCCTCTGCATCCAAATCTAATTTCTACTACTCATAGACTTGTTCTTGTTCCAAATCTTCATCCCAAAATTGATCTAAAATATTTCCACAAGATCAAATATTGTCCTCAACCTCCTCTGCATCAACAAACATATTCTACAAGGATAATGACTTCCTCCCTCTAATATAAAGAACTAAATCAGGATGATGATGAGCTGCAGTGTAAAAAACCCTAGCCGCAGTTTTAGATGGTCAAATTGCAATAGGCATGTTTAGATAGAGGATGTGGAATCTTTTATTGAGATAGGTGACACTCTCATATATTTTCTTCTTTAAAGCATATAACTCAGATAGGTATTGTTTATATGACCTATTCTCACCCCATTACCTCAAGAAAGCATCATGAAGATCAACCCATGAATCTATCAAATAATCCTCCAAATGTCTGAACCATAGTCCAACATATCCATGTAAACATTGACATAAATTTAGCATGAACACAACCTCGTGGATGGCTTGTAAAATATTAGTGAACTATTCAAAAGAAACCATGTTTTGCTTGACTGTCACGTGGTCTTCTCCATTAAACCTAGGGAGGTAATCAATAAAATTGGGAGGATATTCATGAAGGATAAGTGGCAGCTCCAAGGGTTTGTAACCTTTCCTAATCCTAGACTAAATTTAAATGAGTTGGTTATAAGAAGGAGCAATCATATGAGGAGGTGGTAAATGAGATTTATTGTTCACATGGTTATAGGGCTGATCATTTTCAAGAGGAATTTGAATACAGACATCGTTCTTCTCAATAGGATGAGGTGAAGAGATCATATCAAAATCAAAAATGTAAGAAGAGGGAAGACCTTCTTATTTCAAGGAGGGATATACAACAACCATCTTATGGTAATCCAAATAGACAAATCAAGGATTATTCTTTTAACATGCAAAGGAAATAACAAGAAAGCTTTGATTAAAAATAATATAAGCTCTTGGAGGAAACTTATGACTTTATACCTGGTTTTTCCCTCAGTTCTTTCATCTTTCTATAATTCATATTCTTCCTCTAGTGGATTCTTCAATTGTGGAGTCTCCGGGTGAAATATTGCAGTCACTATCCAATATCTAATATTTCTTCACCATCAAAGATTATAATTAATCATTGTCATTCTCCCATAGAAAATACTCCATGTCTCCGTCCCCAACAACGACGCCAAAATATGTTGGTCCCTAAAGTTGTCCTTGACTGCTAAGGGAAAGCTAGGGCACCTCATTTATTGCAATGGTTTATGTTTGTAGGTATTATTAGGTTTATAGGTTAGTTTATGGGTCAAGTAATGGACATATAAGATTCTAGTTATAAAACAGGTTTCCACAACATTGACTTAGCCAATGGCATTCACTATGATCATCTAGATAATGAGATTAAATACAAGAAAAATAAGCTACAAGTTTACAATTTGTTCACTTACATAGAAGACTATTGATGCCAAATATCATTTATAAACAAGAAATAAATACTTAAACACAAATACTGTGACAGGTGAGAAAACAACAAAGTCTTTACTAGCATTTAACATGAACATGATAAATCAAATGCTTTAAAAAATATTCAAATTCCATTCAAGTAAAATAGAAGAAACAAATACAAGAAATAGACAGTCTAACCATCATAATGCTTTTTCCATTGAGTGCAAAATATAGTGAATTCTAGAAATTACAATCCAGGTCAAAAAATGTGCTTTAGTACCACAAAACTTGAACCCAAATTCCTTCCAAGAGGAAGGCCCCCCACCCTCCTTTTACATTCGAAATAATGGTTCTTTATAACAGAGTAAAATAAAGACTCTTCTTATCTCCTCAAAACAATCATAACAATATACTTAAATAAGAACAATCTATGATCTTTTGTGGAAGATATTGGACAACTGAAGTCGAGTGCTTGAAAATATGGGATGTGTAGCTAACTGATTTAAATACTTTTCCACATGTAATCAAATCATACATTTTGTCTAGAATTTGGATATGATCTTACAATTTCTGATCATAAGAGGATTTCTCCCAAACCATTGATAAATTCAAAAAACCACTTGTGACCAAGTTAAATGGGCCCATTCTGGAAGTGGGTTTTTAATGGTTTTGAATTATTCTTTAAGGTTTGGTCAGAAATGGAGCCCAAAATTTGATGCTTGAAAAAGTGAATTGTATCCTCTATTTTAATATGCTCTGCCTCCTGAAAATATGGGAATAATCCTCTAATGCCAGTTGTGATATATGAATCTATAACGAAGGTCTTCAAAGCTGGAACATAATTCTCACTATTTTGCCCAAAATATTATTTAGTTGTTCAGTTGTTGTCATCGAATGTTCTGCCAACACCAATCAAGAACCCAATTCTGTGTTTGACATCCTACCATAAAGAAACATGAAACCACAATTTATTTGCCTCAATTAAAAACCTCAACTCCAACCAATACTTACAATGTTCCATTCTTCCTTAAACATTTTCATATAGTTATCATCACTGAGTGGAAATTCACAAATAGAGAGTGAGTTTCCTTATAGTATTAATATTTGCAAACTTCATGTTAGCTCCAACATTCCAAGATGTTTGGCACAAGATGAGACAATGACTTTGGGAGCAGAGAATAGCTCATAATACCTCTTTGGAAAGTTTAGAAAACCCCAGGCTCTGAATTAGAGAAAATTAATTATATATCTAATGTCTTTGTAAAATAAAAGACATATATAATACAAAACTTCCTTGGTAGATCCGGCTACAATTTATCATATAAAACTGATGCAAAAACATCAAGAGAATTTAAAGGGGCGTCTTGCTATTTCTATTGAAGTTCCTCAAGCTTAAATATAAATATGAACTTGTCTAACATCTTGGTGAATATATGATAGACATATGAAATCAAATTTTGTTCTTTCATTCTCAAGTTGTGAATAAAGGCTTATTTGAATTACTTATCATAGGTAGAACAATATAGATTTGGATGCATATCACATGTTTACAAACCGATCCATCGCCCAACAAGTCATAACATGTTTCCTTCTATTGTGGTTACACCCTAAGACCTTTAAAACGATTTGTGATGACCAAAAATCATGGCATATATAGCACCAAGGGGAAAGATCTTCTGCATGATTTTGGGTCTGCTGTTGTTACACATGATTTTGGTCATATTTGTGATGCATTAACAATGGTGTACTCAGGCTCCCAACAAGAACTTTCTCCTGAGAAAAGTGGCATTTATCTCCTTCCAGAAAACATATTTTCAAAGTGAGTTCGCAGGCTGCTTATAGCCTAGGGTGCGAGAATGACCCATTCTCGCAGGCCACCTTCAGCTAGGGTGTGAAATTCTCACACTATGCTCTATACTTAGGGTGGGAACTTGTTTTTAAGCTTGGAAAAGAGATGGAGTCTCGAGGGTTCTAGAAGGGAATCTTCTAGAAAATGGGTTGGAATTCGAATGGTTATCACTTTACTAGTTTCCTTGATTTGGTGGGATCATTCTCATCCATGTAACCATCTCATCCTCTCCTATATATTGATAGGATTCTCATGGAAAAGGTTAAGCAAGATTAATTGGAGAATTGGTGAAGGAATTGTGTGAAGAACCCAGCTTGAGCAGAAGCTTGGAGACTCTAGTAGGTCTATCAAGAGAAATTGGATCTTCTTCATGCAAGGATAGAGCAAGTGTGTGTGTTGGAACCAAGAGTCATTGAAACGAAGCTTGCGACATCAAGGCAATTAGATTGTATCTTCTACTTTCGATTAATATGATACAGCGACATGTCCTTTTCCCATAAAGTCATTCTTACTTTATTGTGTAATTCCTTGATCATACACATAAGTTGATGATTGAATACATTTTGTTATCTTCACTTTGGTTGGTTTGTGTTGTCTTGGTCTTGACCTCACGAGAGCACCGGAGCGAAGTGGGAGCAACAAAGACCTAAGGAAGCGATACAAAGTTATGTCACTTGTTCTTCCTCACTAGCTAACTCAATGGTCATAACTTAGGGAAAGAGTCATGTCTTGTCCTGTTTCGTTCTTGATCCAGGTGGATCTAGGGAGATCTGTTAGTGTCCGCACCTACCGATTAGTCCGATAACAAAATTGGTGACTCCACTGGGGATGCAACCCATTTTTTAGTGGTTTTTGGTGTTTTTCTTTGGCCATTTTCTCTTGCCTTACCTTTCTTCATTTCTATCAATCTCTGAGTCTTCAGGAAACCCTGATAGACTCTTTGGGTCCAGAAGTCCCTTCAAAATTTTTGTCTTTTTCCAAAACTTTTCCTAGTTTCAAGCCTTCTCGCACTGAACCCCATAGTAGCCTGCGAGAATCCCTTGTGTTTGCACTCTGCCTTTCAGTCCAGTGTGAGGTTCTCGCACCCTGCTCAAAGGCAGCCTGCGAGAATGCTCCATTCTCACACTGTGCATTACAGATAGCATGCGAACCCATTTTTAAAATTTTTGGATTTAAATCTTTGGTATGTTCAGATGCCCAGACCTGTATAAGTGTCTAAAAAGAACTTCTTGGACCACTGGTTGATTGTTTCTTGACTTCGGATTTTGTGCATGATCAGTCTTCAGAAATCAAAGGCTCTTCTTGTCCATCTTTTTCTCAACTCTCATCTCTTGACTTTTCTTAGCAAAGATATACTCTCTAATCCTGGAATCGGAGTACTTGTTTGGTCAGGAGCCGATGATCGGTTTGAAAGTTGGGATTGTTTTTCTTTCTCATTTTCTCATTACTTGGAAGATCATTGTTCTCATGCAATTGAAAATACTAGTCTTGTCTGCTTGTCATTTTTGTTTCCATTGAAAGATTGGTTTGGGTTTTGTTTGTTTCTTATTTGTTAGTTATTGGTTTTCCTTACTTTCACCACCATGGTGTAGATCTTTTTGAAAAGTAAAAAATATTTTTCTTTTAAAAGCATTTTCATTTTGAAAATATTGGAAATCAATTGTTGAAAAAGAACAAATAGAGAATTGTCATTATCACGTGATTCGTTGAGATTTCATTTTAAAGGAGATTGCATATCGTAGTTCAAGATTGTTCCGGAATACTTCTCTTTCCCTCCTGTACATAGGATTCATTGAACAAAAATTGATATATTTCATTCTTCTCTATGCATTGTTGGGTCAGAGTCTCACACAACATCGGTTTCATCTCTGTTTCCTTTGAGTAACAACAGCCCTTAAAAAATATTGTGCAACTTTAAAATTTAAGTAGTAACTCTTTTCTAGGACTCTATTACACCAACAATTAGCTAGGATAGCATTTTGGAATAGGCAAAGAGATACACTCTCCAAAGCATAAAACACACAATAGAATCTTGTGTTAAGGAGTGTCAAATTCCATTTACAACGTTTTGTCTTAGGAAGCCCTTCTCACACAAGGGTCAAACACGAGGTCACATTGATATTGATAGAGTTACTCACCCTGTTTTGTTGATATTGGTGTAGATATTGCATGTATTACGGGGATCACTTGGAGGTATACCCACAATGATGAGTGGAAGCCTCTAGAGTTGATTTCGAGCTAGATACCCTGCCCTTGCATGTGGATCAGACTGTCGACTGTCCCCCCAGGCTTTATTGTTTTCAGTGGTAACCTTAGTGGCCTATCTTCTTAGGGTCTTACACAAGGTGACTGTGAAGGGGCAAGTCTTCACAGTACCTGGAATTGATGTTGACCAAACTCACTCGGGCTCCTTGGAGGGTATACCCACGATTATGTGTGGGAGCTTGCACCAGGGTGTAAGTCCATTAAGCAGGTTGTCAACATAACTTTTCCACCCTAGCCCGGCCCCTTCTCATCTCGTTGTTGGGACGTTGGATTTCAAAACCAACTAGTGACTTTGGAATTAGAAGGTCTTGTTTTCTTGGTGTTGTTTCCTAGATTTTGTTTACTAGCGCATGCTGTTTGTTTACCCAAGTTGACCATAGGATTTTATTCGTAAGTTTGTAACTCGTTCACAATAGACCCTCCACGTCGTTCACATAGAATGTAGGGCTTACCTCCAGAAAATATGGAAGGTTCTCAACCCCTGCCTACAAGCTCACCAGAGGGCTCTCCTCAACAGAGTGAAGTCCAAGACGTCACCACTCCACAAGTGAAAAGAACTAACTCTCTAGAACGGTTCTGAATTACCAATTCTCGAGAGGACTTTCGACTTCATCCTGATTATGAGAGATGGATTATGTGAGTGAATTCTTCTGGAGACTTAGTTGTTGTGTCTTCTGGATCACCGAATGGACCCTTTCAAGGACCTGAGGGCCAAGATCCTTTTTGGTCTACTGGCATTTTTAGACAGGATCTTTTTGGTTCATGGTCTGGCGTTGAAATCACTGTCTCACCTGCATTCCCCAAAACCTCTGACCCAGATGCAGTACCTTTTACTACTACTTATTATTTTCCTGGTACAAAAGCTCCGCGAGCTGACCACATCTTGACCATCCCTTTAGAAATGGTCCATTAAACAGATACTACAAGTATTCACACTGGGATCAAAGTGGCTAGTCAAGCCCCCATTGACACGCCGCTCTCGCCCAGTGTCACCCCGACGCTTCCACCTGGATACCATGCATTGAATGCTTCTATTCCCACTCCTAAACAAACCCCATCCAGAAATATTGGTGGTCCCTCTTCTTCTGGGCACTCTCCTCCCGGCTTCATTCCGACACTTCCTCAACCCCCTTTTGGAGGACCTTTTTTGTGCTCTATCAGCGACACTAATCCTAGTGGCACTATTCCGTCGTTCACACCAAATTACCAGATTCTTGTTGGTGGACAATTTCACCAAGGAGGTTTGACTCAACCCCCCCTTATAGGGAAAATTCCTGTTGGAACACAAATCCCAATTGGAACACAACCCCAATTGGAACTCAACCCCCAATTGGA